>OY757019.1:90390447-90782177 GCA_963580285.1 Lucinisca nassula | reverse complement strand
TGTTCATATTTCTTACTAAGGGTTGTTCTATTAGTCCGAGTCACAATTGAAACGAAAAATGTTTAAGTGAAACATCGAGTCCACTATCTTGCTTCTCTTACATATAAGAAGAAATTGGGCATTTAGAAAATAGTTTATACCCAAAAGTTGGGGTGGGGGTAAAGATATCCTGGCCATATTAGCTTTACCCCCGGGGGTAAAGATCTCCCAGCCGGGATATCTTTACCCCCGCCTTTCCACTCACCCCCACCACTCAATTCACAACTCACAGGGATAATGCAAGATAATGAAAGATTGTCATAAGGGAAATTTTGAATAAGAAAATATACAAAAAGAAGTTATTAAATAATCATTCGCCAGTATAATATGGTCATATTTCTTACTAAGGGTTGTTCTAATAGTCCGAGTCACGATTGAAACGAAAAATGTTAAAGTGAAACATCGAGTCCACTATCTTGCTTCTCTTACATATAAGAAGAAATTGGGCATTTAGAAAATAGTTTTTACCCATAAGTTGGGGTGGGGTTAAAGATATCCTGGCCAGTTTAGCTTTACCCCCGGGGGTAAAGATATCCCAGCCAGGATATCTTTACCCCCGCCTTTCCACTCACCACCACCACTGACAGGGATAATGCAAGATTATGAAAGATTGTCATAAGGGACATTTTGAATAAGAAAATATACTAAAAAGAAGTTATTAAATGATCATTTGCCTCTATAATGTGGTCATATTTCTTACTAAGGGTAGTTCTATTAGTCTGAGTCACGCTTGAAACGAAAAATGTTAAAGTGAAACATCGAGTCCACTATCTTGCTTCTCTTACATATAAGAAGAAATTGGGCATTTAGAAAATAGTTTATACCCAAAAGTTCGGGTGGGGGTAAAGATATCCTGGCCAGTTTAGCTTTACCCCCCGGTGTAAAGATATCCCAGCCAGGATATCTTTACCCCCGCCTTTCCACTCACCCCCACCACCCAATTCACAACTGACAGGGATAATGCAAGCTTATGAAAGATTGTCATAAGGGACATTTTGAATAAGAAAATATACAAAAAGAAGTTATTAAATAATCATTTGCCTCTATAATGTGGTCATATTTCTTACTAAGGGTAGTTCTATTAGTCTGAGTCATGATTGAAACGAAAAATGTTAAAGTGAAACATCGAGTCCATTATCTTGCTGATCTTACATATAAGAAGAATTTGGGCATTTAGAAAATAGTTTATACCAAAAAGTTGGGGTGGGGGTAAAGATATCCTGGCCAGTTTAGCTTTACCCCTGGGGGTAAAGATATCCCAGCCAGGATATCTTTACCCCTGCCTTTGCACTCACCACCACCACTGACAGGGATAATGTAAGATTATGAAAGATTGTCATAAGGGGCATTTTGAATAAGAAAATATACAAAAAGAAGTTATGAAATAATCATTTGCCTCTATAATGTGGTCTTATTTCTTACTAAGGGTAGTTCTATCAGTCCGAGTCATGATTGAAACGAAAAATGTTAAAGTGAAACATCGAGTCCACTATCTTGCTTCATTACATATAAAAAAAAATTTGGTATTATGAAAATAGTTTATACCCAAAAGTTGGGGTGGGGGTAAAGATATCCTGGCCAGTTTAGCTTTACCCCCCGGGGTAAAGATATCCTGGCCAGTTTAGCTTTACCCCCGGGGATGAAGATATCCAGGGTGGGGGTAAAGATATCCCGGGATATCCTTACCCCCGGGGGTAAAGCTACCCCTGAGTAGCTTTACCCCCGGGGGTAAAGCTACCCAGGGGTCAAGATAAACTGGGACACCGGTCCGTTGCACATCTAGGTCACAGGAGCCAAAAATAGATTTTTTTCACCAAAAACTTAAAAAATCTTCTTCTCTGAAACCACAAGGCCTTTGATATTTGGTATGAAGCTTCATCTAGTGGACCCCTACCAAGATTGTTCAAATTATAGTGCTGGGGCCAAAAATGCCCCCGCCCCGGGGCCCTTTGGTTTTACATGGGCTTATATTGGGAAAATCTTTAAAAATCTTCTTCTCTGAAACCACAAGGCCCAGGACTTTGATATTTGGTATGAAGCTTCATCCAGTGGACCCCTACCAAGATTGTTCAAATTTGAGTGCTGGGACAAAAAATGCCCCCGCCACGGGGCCCTTTGGTTTTACATTGGCTTATATAGGGAAAATCTTTAAAAATCTTCTTCTCTGAAACCACAAGGCCCAGGTCTTTGATATTTGGTATGAAACTTCATCTAGTGGACCCCTACCAAGATTGTTCAAATTATAGTGCTGGGGCGAAAAATGCCCCCGCCCCGGGGCCCTTTGGTTTTACATAGGCTTATATAGGGAAAATCTTTAAAAATCTTCTTCTCTGAAACCACAAGGCCCAGGACTTTGATATTTTGTATGAAGCTTCATCTAGTGGACCCCTACCAAGATTGTTCAAATTATAGTGCTGGGACAAAAAATGCCCCCGCCACGGGGCCCTTTGGTTTTACATAGGCTAATATAGGGAAAATCTATAAAAATCTTCTTCTCTGAAACCACAAGGCCCAGGTCTTCTATATTTGGTATGAAGCTTCATCTAGTGGACCCCAACCAAGATTGTTCAAATTATAGTGCTGGGACAAAAAATGCCCCCGCCACGGGGCCCTTTGGTTTTACATTGGCTTATATAGGGAAAATCTTTAAAAATCTTCTTCTCTGAAACCACAAGGCCCAGGTCTTTGATATTTGGTATGAAGCTTCATCTAGTGGAACCCTACCAAGATTGTTCAAATTATAGTGCTTGGGCCAAAAATGCCCCGGCCCCGGGGCCCTTTGGTTTTACATAGGCTTTAGAGGGAAAATCTTTAAAAATCTTCTCTGAAACCACAAGGCCCAGGCCTTTGATATTTGGTATGAAGCTTCATCTAGTGGACTCCTACCAAGATTGTTCAAATTATAGTGCTGGGACAAAAAATGCCCCCGCCCAGGGCCCCTTTGGTTTTTCATTGGCTTAAATCGGGAAAATCTTTAAAAATCTTCTTCTCTGAAACCACAAGGCCCAGGTCTTTTATATTTGGTATGAAGCTTCATCTAGTGGACCCCTACCAAGATTGTTCAAATTATAGTGCTGGGACAAAAAATGCCCCCGCCACGGGGCCCTTTGGTTTTACATTGGCTTATATAGGGAAAATCTTTAAAAATCTTCTTCTCTGAAACCACAAGGCCCAGGCCTTTGATATTTGGTATGAAGCTTCATCTAGTGGACCCCTACCAAGATTGTTCAAATTATAGTGCTGGGACAAAAAATGCCCCCGCCACGGGGCCCTTTGGTTTTACATTGGCTTATATCGGGAAAATCTTTAAAAATCTTCTTCTCTGAAACCACAAGGCCCAGGTCATTGATATTTGGTATGAAGCTTCATCTAGTGGACCCCTACCAAGATTGTTCAAATTATAGTGTTGGGGCCAAAAATGCCCCCACCCCCCTGCCCTTTGGTTTTACATAGGCTTATATAGGGAAAATCTTTAAAAATCTTCTTCTCTGAAACCACAAGGCCCATGACTTTGATATTTGGTATGAAGCTTCATCTAGTGGAACCCTACCAAGATTGTTCAAATTATAGTGCTGGGACAAAAAATGCCCCCGCCCAGGGGCCCTTTGGTTTTTCATTGGCTTAAATCGGGAAAATCTTTAAAAATCTTCTTCTCTGAAACCACAAGGCCCAGGCCTTTGATATTTGGTATGAAGCTTCATCTAGTGGACTCCTACCAAGATTGTTCAAATTATAGTGCTGGGACAAAAAATGCCCCCGCCCAGGGGCCCTTTGGTTTTTCATTGGCTTAAATCGGGAAAATCTTTAAAAATCTTCTTCTCTGAAACCACAAGGCCCAGGTCTTTTATATTTGGTATGAAGCTTTATCTAGTGGACCCCTACCAAGATTGTTCAAATTATAGTGCTGGGACAAAAAATGCCCCCGCCACGGGGCCCTTTGGTTTTACATTGGCTTATATAGGGAAAATCTTTAAAAATCTTCTTCTCTGAAACCACAAGGCCCAGGCCTTTGATATTTGGTATGAAGCTTCATCTAGTGGACCCCTACCAAGATTGTTCAAATTATAGTGCTGGGACAAAAAATGCCCCCGCCACGGGGCGCTTTGGTTTTACATTGGCTTATATCGGGAAAATCTTTAAAAATCTTCTTCTCTGAAACCACAAGGCCCAGGTCATTGATATTTGGTATGAAGCTTCATCTAGTGGACCCCTACCAAGATTGTTCAAATTATAGTGTTGGGGCTAAAAATGCCCCCACCCCCCTGCCCTTTGGTTTTACATAGGCTTATATAGGGAAAATCTTTAAAAATCTTCTTCTATGAAACCACAAGGCCCATGACTTTGATATTTGGTATGAAGCTTCATCTAGTGGACCCCTACCAAGATTGTTCAAATTGTAGTGCTGGGACAAATTGCCCCCGCCATGGGCCCTTTGGTTTTACATTGGCTTATATAGGGAAAATCTTTAAAAATCTTCTTCTCTGAAACCACAAGGCCCAGGTCTTTGATATTTGGTATGAAGCTTCATCTAGTGGACCCCTACCAAGATTGTTCAAATTATAGTGCTGGGGCCAAAAATGCCCTTGCCTCGGGGCCCTTTGGTTTTACATAGGCTTATATAGGGAAAATCTTTAAAAATCTTCTTCTCTGAAACCACAAGGCCCAGGACTTTGATATTTGGTATGAAGCTTCATCTAGTGGACCCCTACCAAGATTGTTCAAATTATAGTGCTGGGGCAAAAAATACCCCCGTCCCGGGGCCCTTTGGTTTTACATAGGCTTATATAGGCAAAATCTTTAAAAATCTTCTCTGAAACCGCTAGGCCCAGGTCTTTGATATTTGATGTGTAGCTTCATCTAGTGGACCTTTGCCAAGATTGTTCAAATTATAGCCTTTGTTGATGTTTGGTATGAAACTTCACCTTTAAGTATCCCTCAACATTATGCACATTAAAGCCCTGGGACCAATAATGGCCCTCTCTGGGGCCCACTTGTTACACTATGGATCAGGTGAGCGATCCAGGGCCATCATGGCCCTCTTGTGTTTTATATTAGGATCACTTTTTGTCTGTCATCTGTGCGTAAACAATTTCTTCAAATGACATCTCCTCCTAAACCACTGATCGGATTTTGACCAAACTTCACAGGAATGATCCTTAGGTGGTCCCCTTTCAAAATTGTTCAAATGGTTCCGGTCCGTTGCACATATAGGTCACAGGAGCCAAAAATAGATTTTTTTCACCAAAAACTTAAAAAATCTTCTTCTCTGAAACCGCAAAGCCCAGGTCTTTGATATTTGGTATGAAGCTTTATCTAGTGGACCCCTACCAAGATTGTTCAAATTAAAGTGCTGGGGCCAAAAATGCCCCCGCCCTGGGGCCCTTTGGTTTTACATGGGCTTATATAGGGAAAATCTTTTAAAATATTCTTCTCTGAAACCGCAAGGCCCAGGTCTTTGATATTTGATATGAAGCTTCATCTAAAGGACCCCTACCAAGATTGTTCAAATTATTGTGCTGTGGCTAGAAATGCCCCCGCTCCAGGGCCCTTTGGTTTTACATGGGCTTATATAGGGAAGATCTTTAAAAATCTTCTTCTCTAAAACTGCAAGGCCCAGGTCTTTGCCATTTGGTAGGAAGCTTCATCTAGTGGACTCTTGCCAAGATTGATCAAATTAAAGCGCTGGGGCAAAAAATGACCCCACCCCGGGGCCCTTTGGTTTTACATAGCCTTATATAGGGAAAATCTTTAAAAATCTTCTTCTGTGAAACAGCAAGGCCTAGGACTTTGATATTTGGTGTGAAATTTTATCTAGTGTACCTCTATCAAGATTGTTCAAATTATAGCCCTGGGGCCAAAAATGCCCCCGCCCCGAGACCCTTTGGTTTTACATAGACTTATATATGGGAATCTTTAAAGATCTTCTTCTCTGAAACTGCAAGGCCCATGTCTTTGATATTTGGTATGGAGCTTCATCTAGTGGACAATTATAGCCTTTGTTGACATTTGGTATGAAGCTTCACCTTTTTAGACCTCCCTCAACATTATGCACATTATAACCTTGGGGTCAATAATGGCCCTCCCTGGGGCTTACTTGTTACTCTATGGATCAGGTGAGCGATCCAGGGCCATCATGGCCCTCTTGTGTTTTATATTAGGATCACTTTTTTTCTGTCATCCGTGCGTAAACAATTTCTTCAAATGACATCTCCTCCTAAACCACGGATCTGATTTTGACCAAACTTCACAGGAATGATCCTTAGGTGGTCCCCTTTCAAAGTTGTTCAAATGGTTCCGGTCCGTTGCACATATAGGTCACAGGAGCCAAAAATAGATTTTTTCACCGAAAACTTAAAAAATCTTCTTCTCTGAAACTGCAAGGCCCAGGGCTTTGATATTTGGTATGAAGCTTCATTTAGTGGACCCCTACCAAGATTGTTCAAATTATAGTGCTGGGGCCAAAAATGCCCCCGCCCTGGGGCACTTTGGTTTTACATGGGCTTATATAGGAAAATCTTCAAAAATCTTCTTCTCTGAAACCACAAGGCCCAGGTCTTTGATTTTTGGTATGAAGCTTCATCTAGTGGACCCCTACCAAGATTGTTTAAATTATAGTGCTGGGGTTAAAAATGCCCCCGCCTCGGGGCCCATTGGTTTTACATGGGCTTATATAGGGAAAATATGTAAAAATGTTCTTTTCTGAAACCGCAAGGCCCAGGTCTTTGATGTTTGATATGAAGCTTCATCTAGTGGACCCCTACCAAGATTGTTCAAATTATAGTGCTGGGGCCAAAAATGTCCCCGCCCCGGGGCCCTTTGGTTTTACATAGGCTTATGTAGGGAAAATCTTTAAAAATCTTCTTCGCTGAAACTGCAAGGCCCAGGTCTTTGATTTTTGGTATGAAGCTTCATCTTGTGGACCTCTACCAAGATTGTTCAAATTATAGCCCTGGGGCCAAAAATGCCCCCTTGGGGGCCCTTTGGTTTTACATAGACTTATATAGGGAAAATCTTGAAAAATCTTCTTCTCTGAAACCACAAGGCCTGGGTCTTTGATATTTGGTATGAAGCTTCAGCTAGTGGACCTCTACCAAGATTGTTCAAATTATAGTGCTGGGGTCAAAAATGCCCCGGCCCGGTGCCCTTTGGTTTTACATCGGCTTATATAGGAAAAATCTTCTTTGAAACCACAAGGCCCAGGTCTTTGCTATTTGGTATGAAGCTTCATCTAGTCGAACCCTACCAAGACAGTTCAAATTATAGTGCTGGGGCCAAAAATGCCCCCGCCACGGGGCCCTTTGGTTTTACATAGACTTATATAGGGAAAATCTTGAAAAATCTTCTTCTTTGAAACCACAAGGCCCAGGTCTTTGACATTTGGTATGAAACTTCAGCTAGTGGACCTCTACCAAGATTGTTCAAATTAAAGCTCTGAGACCAAAATTGCCCCCGCCTCGTGGCCCTTTGGTTTTTCATAGACTTATATAGGGAAAATCTTTAAAAATCTTCTTCTGTGAAACCACAAGGCCTAGGTCTTTGATATTTGGTGTGAAATTTCTTCTAGTGGACCTCTATCAAGATCGTTCAAATTATAGCCCTGGGGCCAAAAATGCCCCCACCCCGAGACCCTTTGGTTTTACATAGACTTATATAGGGAAATCTTAAAAAAAAATTTTCTCTGAAACTGCAAGGCCATGGTCTTTGATATTTGGTATGGAGGTTCATCTAGTGGACCGCTACCAAGATTGTTCAAATTATAGCCCTGGGGCCACAAATGCCCCCGCCCCAGGGCCCTTTGGTTTTACGTAGACTTATAATAGAGATAATGTTTGAAAATCTTCTTCTCTGAAACAGCAAGGCCCAGGTCTTTGATATTTGGTGTGAAGCTTCATCTAGTGGACCTCTATCAAGATTGTTTAAATTATAGCCCTGAGGCCAAAAATGCCCCTGCCCCGGGGCCCTTTGGTTTTACATAGGCTTATATAGGGAAAATCTTTAAAAATCTTCTTCTCTGAAACCGCAATGCCCAGTAAAAATCCTATTCTCTGAAACTGCAAGGCCATGGTCTTTGATATTTGGTATGGAGCTTCATCTAGTGGACCTCTACCAAGATTGTTTAAATTATAGCCCTGGGGCCACAAATGCCCCCGCCCCAGGGCCCTTTGGTTTTACATATACTTATAATAGAGATAATCTTTGAAAATCTTCTTATCTGAAACAGCAATGCCCAGGTCTTTGATATTTGGTGTGAAGCTTCATCTAGTGGACCTCTATCAAGATTGTTTAAATTATAGCCCAGAGGCCAAAAATGCCCCTGCCCCGGGGCCCTTTGGTTTAACATAGGCTTATATAGGGAAAATCTTTAAAAATCTTCTTCTCTGAAACCGCAAGGCCCAGGTCTTTGATATTTGGTGTGAAGCTTCATCTAGTGGACCTTTGCCAAGATTGTTCAAATTATAGCCTTAGCTTCACCTTTTTAGACCTCCCCCAACATTATGCACATTATAACCCTGGGGTCAATAATGGCCCTCCCCGGGGACCACTTTTTACTCTATGGATCAGGTGAGCGATCCAGGGCCATCATGGCCCTCTTGTTTGTTGTTTTTTTTTTTTTGCTCATGGTAAATTTGGGGTCCATGGAAAATTCGCGATATACTGGATTTCGCGAAATAAGGGACAGTGATATATTGGATCTACAGTGTATATAGCTGGAGTCCATTTCAAAATTTTGGGGTGTCAGGTTGTATTTTCGTAAAAGTTATTTGGAAAATGACTTTACTTTTTGCAAACAGTGTAGGCCCTGATCAGACGCCACAGAATGCTGTGTCTGATCTGGGCCTGCACTGTTTGCCAACTACCCGTTGTAGGGTTTACGGTACAAAATGGGTTAAGTCAGTTAACCCATTTAGTACCAGAAACCCCAAAATGGGTACCCTGGCAAACAGTGCAGGCCTAGATCATACGCCGCAGAATGTGGCATCTGATCAGGGCCTACACTGTTTGCAAAAAGTTAAGCCATTTCCTGAATCAATTTTGAAGAAAACACAACCTGACATCCCTAAATTTCGAAATGGACTCCTGCTATATATAAGGAGGAAGATTCCATTTGGTACAAAAAGGGTTAAATAATACGGTAATACAGTTTTGTTTAACACACACAGTCCCCTGGTTGGACCTGCAGGAGTCCATATAATAATGTATTTTGAATGTTCATGAAACTTCCTAAATGTGTGTCTCAGAAATGAAATGCAGCCATTCAGTAACTCATACATAATTTCTGGTATTTCTTAACCCTTGTCCTGCTAAGTCCGGATATGTCCTATGTTTCAAACAATGTAGATCCAGATCAGATGGCTTCGGAAGAAGCCATCTGATCAGGATCTTCATTGTTTGTCATTCAGATTATGAATTTGTTGCAATGATTTGCATCAAGAAATCTGATTGGTTGATAAGCAGTGGTGGGTGTGGTATATATAAATATTCAGCAGGTCAAGGGTTAAAATCCACATCTTTTGTTTTTCTATTGACAGAACCCCAGCTCCGGCAGTAGCCCCTCCCACAGTTCCCGGTCAGTATGCTGCCATGCAACAACAGCGCATATCTGGCTATGCCCCGGGAATGCCTCCTCCCCAGGGTATGATGCAGATGCCTGGGGGCATGAATCAAACTCCGGTTGGAATGGCACGCCCGATTAGCCAGACGTCGGCACCGCCATCACCTGGGATAATTGGTATGCTAGATGGCCCTCCTAGGTATAGAGCTTCCCACATGCCACACCAGGCATCACTAGGTAGGTGGCTTGAACCATGGTACAATGTGTTGGTATTGTCATTACTGGATAGTAATGCTTATGGTAAAAATCCTAAAATTTCGGACACCTTGAGGTTAATTTTCCTAAAAGTTTGAAAAATTTGTTACATGATCCAAAAATGAGTCCAAAAAGTGCAGACGGAATGGCAAACAGTGTAGACCCTGATCAGCCTGGAGCAGTCTGATCTGGATCTACACTGTTTGCTTAGGTATATCTGTCCCAATACAGTCGAACTTCGATGGCTCGAACACCGATGGCTCGTTTACCATGGCTGAGTCGTACCCGTTTTTTGAGTCCCTAGGGAATTAATTCCTCTGCATAAGAAAAAGTGTGGGATAATTAAGGAGATTTTCGACTTTTTAAATTGCAAATGTATGCTGTGTGTACTCATTAGAATCGCCTCAATGAGGCGATTCTAATGAGTACACACAGCATACATTTATGTTACAGAACACCGAAGTGAAGCCCACAAATACCCCCGTTATGTTTTCTGGAAGTATGCCACTGTGGCTCGAACTACCGCTGTTTCGAACAAATTTCTATGGTCCCGAAGGGGTTCGAGCCATCGAAGTTCGACTGTACTTAGAATCATTACGGTAACACCCTTTTTGTACAGAATGAAATCTCTCAAAAAATACAGCAGGAGTCCATTTCGAAATTTGGGTGTGGTAGATTCAGTTAATTGCAAAAAATTATTTAGAGAATGGTTAAACTTCCTACAAACAGTGAAGGCCCTGATCAGATGCTGCATTCTGTGGGGTTTGATGAGGGCCTACGTTGTTTGTTAATGACCTGTTTTGGTGGTTTCTGTGTAAAATGGGCTAAGCTGAATTATTGCAACAGTTCAATTTTTCAGGTGAGAAAATGGTGACCAGTACGAAAACACGCCTATACAAATACATTGTAAACTTTACCGCCGGAAAATCATCAATTGTCAGAGGAAAAATTGTGATATTTTTCTTATTTCTGCTCAAAATATAGATTGTGGGTACTCGTTAGAACCGCCTCGATGAGGCGGCTCTAACAAGTGCCCACAATCTATATTTCAGAACAGAGATATGAAAAATAAGATTTCGCCCTGTAAACCCCAGATTTATTATATAAACATGGGGTTCAAGGGGGTAAAACTTATATAGGTATGTTTTCGTGATGACTGTTCAAATATCAATTAAAACTCCATTTTTGCAGCTTTTAAAGCGCAGAAAGTCTGCTTTCATATTTTGGCACTTCCTTTGCTTTCTGATTGGACAAAGTCTTTCAAGACCGCTTGTACTATGGGCTCAGAAATTAGGCTTATGGTCTAGGAAGGCCACTGCCAGCCAGTACAATTCATCCTATGCATGTTGGCATACTGAAAGGGGCTGGATTTTTTCCCAGTCCATTGTTTATGTTATACCCAGGTTGAAATTTGAATGTACTATATCTACTGTATGTATTCGGACAGGCAGGCCTGAGTTATCAGTGTAGATCCTGATGAGACTCCTGTTGCACCTTATCCTGATCTACACTGTTTGCCACTCATCCAGCTATTTTTAGACACAAAATTGGGTAGGAAATTGTACTTGTTTAGGTGTCAGAATATTTTGGGTAAATATGGCATCCAGGCAAACTTAATCTACATTTCCCTAAATGTAGTTTGACTTAATCCATTGTATGTGGGAAACTGCAGGCCCAGATCAGATGCCACAGAATGTGGCATGTGGTCATGACCTGCACTATTTGCTAACAGAATTTTCTGTCAAAAATAGAATAAAAACAAAAAATAGGCCTGACACCCCGTATATGACAAATTGACTTGTTCAGCATATAGTAATGGAAGAGTCCACTGTGGGTACAGCACAGTAGGTTGAGCACTTCTTTAAAGTATCAGAGTTTGAGATATTGACAGTCATCTGTATTTTTGTTTCGTAATTGTTTGGTGTTGTATTATGTAATTGTTGTCAGTGAAGTCCTATAATAGCATGATTTTTGCTTGGTTGATCATAGTGTAGAGAAAAGGGATGTTTATCTGTCAGAAATTGCTATTTCTGCAACTGCTTATGCCACATAGTTAAGTTGCATATTATTTTATCTTTTTTTTTTTTTTTGGTACATTATTGCTTAAATGATAGGACAATTTTGATAAGACAACACTTCTGCACAGATTGGTAAATTTAACCCTTTTAGTACCAAATGGAATCTTCCTCCTTATATATACCAGGAGTCCATTTCCAAATTAAGGTGTGTCAGGTTGTTTTTTCTTCAAAATTTATTTGGTAAATAGCTTAACTTTTCTCAAACAGTGTAGGCCCTGATCAGATGCCACGTTCTGATCTGGGCCTGCACTGTTTGCCAGGCTACCCATTTTGGGGTTTCTGGTACTAAATGGGTTAAAACACATCATATTATTTAGTTACTATTGTTACAATTCTGCTTTAGTTTCACATCAGTAGAATTTTCACTTGAATTTGCTTCAATAAAATATTTTTCTCAAAATCAAATCAGACAACTACACCCCAACTTCTGTATAAAGTTGTTCAATATTTTAAAGATAGATCCCCCAAAATATTCAGATTATATAAAAAAACAAGAATTCTGCCAAAGGCTATGCTGCACTTATGGGGGCTCAAAGTCACAGACACGAAACTTAGGTCAAGGTCAAACATGGATGCTTGCATTAAAGTAACCACTCCTAGATGCAAGCTTGTACCAAGTATCATTAATGAAGTTCTTATGGTTTTTGAGAATTGGACTTGAACATTTAGGTGAACACTAGGGTTGACACAATAGATCACAAAGTTAATGAACCATGAAATGTAGGTCATTGTCAAATATGGATATTTGCATTATGATTTTCATCACTAGATGCAAGCTTGTACCAAAGATCATTAATGAAGCTCTTATAGTTCTTGAGAAATTAACTTGAATAGTAGGGTGAATGCCAGGTATGATGCAATAGATTACATAAAAAGTGGGTCAAGGTCAAATATGGATGCTTGCATTATCGTCGCCATCCTCGGATGCAAGTTTGTACCAAGTATCATTAATGAAGCTCTTACAGTTCTTGAGAATTCAGCATAAATAGTAAGGTGAACGCTAGGTTTGATGCAATAGTTTTCAAAGTCAGTGAACCATGAAAAGTAGGTCAGGGTCAAATACAGATGTTTGCATTATTGTTGCCATCCCCGATGCAAGTCTGTACCATGTATCATTAATGAAGCTCGTATAGTTCTTGAAAAATGAACTTGACAATTTGGATGAAAGCTAGGATTGTCGAAAATGTTGACGGATTGACAAACAGATGAATGGACAGACAGACTGATGAATGGACAGAAAACCGGAAGCCTATATCGCGCCATGCTAATAGCAGGTGCGACAATGACCATACATGGTCAGTTTTCTATATAATCTATATACTTCTGTTTGGATTTAACAAACGGTTTCTGCTTTTGACACCAACAGTAGTGTTATAAAGAGGTTGTCGTGTATTTATGTGGCATAAGCAGATCTGGAGAGGCAATTTTCTGACTATATGTGGTCCCTTGTTTGCACGACAGAAAGCAAGCAAAATATTCCATATAGCTTTTATTGACTTGCATGAGTGAATAACTTAACTAGAAAATTAAACCTTCAGGGCATGAACTTTAAATTATATACTAGGATTTGTGTATGGGTTTACCTTGTTAAAATCATAATTTCAGGTGATAGTTCTTTCTAAAATAAATATTCATCCTAATAGCTCAGTCCAATCAATACTCGGTTCTCTAATTATTTCTATTAGTTCATTTGAGAGGCCTATACTGTTTGTTTGATTTGTGGTTAAACGTCCCCGTCAACACTGTAAAGGTCATTTTGGAGACGTTGCTTCCAATTTTGTGGGACTTTCACCCGACTTTGAGATACATGACATCTCAAGCCCTGCTGCCCAATGAAACCAAAAGGGTTTATAAGCATGGCTGGACCGACTCCTTTGCTTGGGCAGGCTTAGATCCTCTAAGCGGTTTACAAGTACTTGTGTGTGGTCGGTCTCAGCTCTGCGTGGAAGCATCGTGCAGCCCATCTATTTCTTTAAGCCCCGATGGGCATGGGCCGGAGAGGCCTATACTGACATGTGATCAAGTCAAAGGGTGTAAACACTGTCTTACATATTTTAGCATGTTATTGAGTAAAGTACACCATAACCTCATTATAACACTGTTTGTTATAACGTGGTTTCAAGATGGATCCCAAAAATGTAAAGATTATATAGAAAAATGGTCTTTTTTTCTGTATAATCTACACATTTTTGTTTGGATGTAACACAGTTGTTTAACTAACAAGGTTTCTGCTTTGGACCCTGTTAACCCATTTTGTACCAGAAACCCCAAAATGGGTACCCTGGCAAACAGTGTAGGCCCAGATCAGATGCCGCAGAATGCGGCATCTGATCAGGGCCTGCACTGTATGCTAATAGTTCAGTCATTTTCCAAATCAATTTTGAAGAAAACACAACCTGACATCCCTAAAATTTGAAATGGACTCCTGCTATATATAAGGAGGAAGATTCCATTTGGTACAAAAAGGGTACATAAGTGTTATAAAGATGATGTGGTGTATTATCCTGTTCTTTCAAGAGACACATGCACACAGCAAAGAAGCACCTCAGCCTGGATATCATTGTACTTGGTAGTCTGATCAGAGTCTTCTATGTTCATGTAGATGTTCATCATATAGATGATTTTGCCCCGCAACATCTCTAAAATGACCTATTCAGTGTTGACGGGGACATTAAACTTCAAATCAAACAAACAAATCATCATATAGATACCAACTATTATGATTTTTGCAGAAAGTCCCCAAGTTTTTGGTCAAATTTTTGCATTACATAGACAACAATCAAACTTACGGCAAAATAACAAAAATGCAGATATGTAATTTGATAGAATATTTTGCCCTGACTGAGACATTTTAGTAATGCACCGCCAAATGCAGACCGGTTCTCTAATCCAAGTAATATATTACATCTTCAAATTGCAACTTTGTTGTGTGTAGATGAAGATCAGTCTACAAAATTTTTCCAATATAGATGCAAGATTTTGATAAAATAGCATGTTAATCTTCATTGTGCAAGGAAAATATCAGCCTTGCTTCACAAATGTTGGGAGTCTATGAATCTGATGGAAATAAACTGGTACAGAAATACAAGCACATTGGTACATGTGCAATATAGATTTCAGGAATCATAGACAAAGTCCCCCCTCCCCCAAAATTCCTTCTGATATAATCCCCCTGATTTTCCATTTGTTTCTTGGAGTAATGATGGGAGAAAGGCCTTTTATCACATCATACTCCTAACTGCGATTCTTTAGAACGGCAAATTCTTTAGAACGGCAAATTCTTTAGAACGGCACAATGATAGGAACAAATACTGTCGTTATAACAATGGTCCTCTGTATATATTTTAGCTGTGTTGTAAAATGGAAAAACTAGGATCATAATTTTGAAAATGAATGCTTGATTATACCTTGTCTAAAATTAACTCTTTTTGTACCAAATGCAATATTCCTCCTATATATAGCAGGAGTTAATTTCAAAATTTAGGGGTGTCAGGTTGCGTTTTCATAAAAATTTATTTGGGAAATGACTGACTTTTTAGCAAACAGTGGAGGCCTTGATCAGACGCCGCGTTGTGTGGCGTAAACACGGCGTCTGATCAGGGCCTGCACTGGTTGCAAGGGTACCCATTTTGGGGTTTCTGGTACTAAATGGGTTAATTCAACAGCATGCCAATAGGTTATTATTGATTTTTATCTGTGTGCATGATAATTGCATGTTTCTAGTAAGAAAAACGAAAGACTAACATGTCATGTATTTTCATTGTTGTGTGGCTGCCATCTCATGCTTTTTCTTTGATGTTGTGTTTTGTTGCAGACAATTTACCACCTCCGCCATTGACACCAGCTGAAATTGACGATCGTGGTAGTAGAAGCTATAGCATTGACGAAGGTTTGCATGTGCACTCGTAAATGTTGAAATGCTGTGTATGCCACAGTGTGGCTAGTAACTTGCAATAAGAATAAAATGTTGATGATTTTTGTTAAGGAATCTTTGATGATTTTAAAATTTTTAGTGTGTAACAAAGGTAAATTGGACACTTGTAGAAACTTAAGCTTAAATGTACATATCATTTTTGAGTCTAAAACTCCAAATTTTATGATATCACATTATCAGTTTTGTTTTATCACAAAACTGTGGGTATTTTGGAAGCAGTTTTATCTGTATATGAACGGTTTGCTCTGACCTGAATCTTGATAGTTCACTGATGACAACTCTTCAGTTTAGCTTAAGAAGCCTTTGTGGTGTAGTGGTTATGCTACTGGCCTTATAAACCAGGGGTTGTGGGTTTGATCCCGGGCTTCTCCAGACTTTCAGATGCATCTTTAAACCGAGGTCCCATCCCTATATGACTTTAGCTGTTGGTGGGATGTAAAACTTAAGCATACACACACACGCACACATTAAGATAACACACCCGTGCGACATAGTGCATTTTTTCTTATCTCCAAAATGGCTATTTTTCCGATGAAAATTTGTGATATTTTTCTTATTAATACTCTAAGTATAGGTTGTGGGTACTCGTTAGAACCGCCTCATTGAGGTGGTTCTAACGAGTACCCACAACATATGTCTTGGATCAGAAATAAGAAAAATAATGTACACCCCCCGTAAACCCCAGTTTTTATGCCCCCGCGTATTCGAAGAATACCGGAAGGGCATTAAGTTTTACCCCTGTCCGTCCGTTTGTACGTCCGTCCGTTCGTCCCGTTCGTCCGGTGTCCGGGCCATAACTCCTAAACCGTATGGAATATATTCATGAAACTTCACAGTTGCATTCATCACACTGAGACGATGTGTCATGAACAAGGAAGACAACTCTTGCTCTTTTGGTTTTTGAATTATCTGCCCTTGACTTAGTACCATATAGTAAACCGTGTCCGAGCCACAACTCCTAAACCGTATGGAATATATTCATGAAACTTCACAGGTGCATTCATCACACTTAGACGATGTGTCATGAACAAGGAAGACAACTCTTGCATTTTTGGTTTTTGAATTATCTGCCCTTGACTTAGTACCAAATAGTAAACCGTGTCCGGGCCATAACTCCTAAACTGTATGGAATATATTCATGAAACTTCACAGGTGCATTCATCACACTGAGACGATGTGTCATGAACAAGGAAGACAACTCTTGCATTTTTGGTTTTAGAATTATCTGCCCTTGACTTAGTACCAAATAGTAAACCGTGTCCGGGCCATAACTCCTAAACCGTATGGAATATATTCATGAAACTTCACAGGTGCATTCATCACACTGAGACGATGTGTCATGAACAAGGAAGACAACTCCTGCTTGTTTAGTTTTTGAATTATCTGCCCTTGACTTACATCCATATATAGTCAAACGGTATGTCGTGTCCGGGCCATAACTCCTAAACCGTATGGAATATATTCATGAAACTTCACAGGTGCATTCATCACACTTAGACGATGTGTCATGAACAAGGAAGACAACTCTTGCATTTTTGGTTTTTGAATTATCTGCCCTTGACTTAGTACCATATAGTAAACCGTGTCCGCGCCATAACTCCTAAACCGTATGGAATATATTTATGAAACTTCACAGGTGCATTCATCACACTGAGACGATGTGTCATGAACAAGGAAGACAACTCTTGCATTTTTTGTTTTTGAATTATCTGCCCTTGACTTAGTACCAAATAGTAAACCGTGTCCGGGCCATAACTCCTAAACCGTATGGAATTTATTCATGAAACTCCACAGGTGCATTCATCACACTGAGACGATGTGTCATGAACAAGGAAGACAACTCTTGCATTTTTGGTTTTTGGATTATCTGCCCTTGATGCATATATTTTATGATTGATTTGAAGTACATTAATTTTGTAATATTTTTATCCCCTCGAACAACATAGTTGTTAGGGGGGATATAGCATAACTTCACACAAATGTTCCTTATAAAAAAATCTCGAGCGAGTTCGACTTTCAAGGTCATGACCTCAAGGTCAAGGTCACTGTGGCTTTTTTTAGAAAAACTTTGTCATCGCTCTAGCGCCTACATTTCTTCACAGATTTCATTATAACTTCACACAAATGTTCCTTATAAAAAAATCTCGAGGTGTTAGACTTTCAAGGTCATGACCTCAAGGTCAAGGTCACTGTGGCTATTTTTAGAAAAACTTTGTCATCGCTCTAGCGGCTACATTTCTTCACCAATATAACTTCACACAAATGTTCCTTATAAAAAAAACTCGAGCAAGTTCGACTTTCAAGGTCATGACCTGAAGGTCAAGGTCACTGTGGCTATTTTTAGAAAAACTTTGTCATCACTCTAGCCCCTACATTTCTTCACTGATTTCAATATAACTTCCCACAAATGTTTCTTCTGACAATATCTCGAGCGAGTTCGACTTTCAAGGTCATGACCACAAGGTCAAGGTCACTGTGGCTATTTTTAGAAAAACTTTGTAATTGCTCTAGCCCCTACATTTCTTAACTGATTTCAATATAACTTCACACAAATGTTCCTTATGACAATATCTCGTGCGATTTCAACTTTCAAGGTCAAGGTCACTGTATCTATTTTTAGAAAAATTTTGTCATCACTCTAGCGCCTATATTTCTTCACCGATTTCAATATAACTTCACACAAATGTTCCTTATGTCAATATCTCTAGCGAGTTCCACTTTCAAGGTCAAGGTCACTGTGGCTATTTTTAGAAAAACTTTGTCATCACTCTAGCGCTTACATTTCTTCACCGATTTCAATATAACTTCACACAAATGTTCCTTATGACAATATCTCAAGCCATTTCGACTTTAAGGTCAAGGTCACAATGCCTATTTTTAGAAAAACTTTGTCATCGCTCTAGCGACTACATTTCTTCACTGATTTCAATATAACTTCACACAAATGTTTCTTATGACAATACCTTGAGCGAGTTTGACTTTCAAGGTCAAGATCAGTGGCTATTTTTAGAAAAACTTTGTCATGGCTCTAGCGCTTACATTTCTTCACCGATTTCAGTATAACTTCACACAAATATTCCTTATGACAATATCTCGATCTATTTCAACTTTCAAGGTCAAGGTCACTGTGGCTATTTTTAGAAAAACTTTGTCATCACTCTAGTGCCTATATTTTATTGATGGATGTTAATAGAACTTCACACAAATGTTTCTTATGATAATATCTCGAGTTGCTTTGACTTTCAAGGTCATGACCTCAAGGTCAACGTCACTGTGGCTATTTTTAGAAAAACTTTGTCATCACTCTACCGCCTACATTTATGATTTTAATATAATTTATGATTGATTTGAAGTACATTTGTAATATTTTTTATGAATGGCATTTGGCGGGGGCATCCGTGTCCTATGGACACTTTTTCTAGTTTCAGAATAACATACCTGCCAACTTTTCAAATTTTTCATGGGGGAGATTCTGCGTGTCACAGCATTTTTCGATGGAATAAAGCGCGGTGAATATTTTCCCCAAAATTTCCATGGGGGAGATTTTTTTTCAAACTAGTAGACACACTCCGGTCCACTAGTACAATAAAAAAAATTGCATGTTTACATTTTATGTATTATCCAATAAATCACTGGTATAATGCTTAAGCTTCAATAATTAACAGTATCTGCAATAACTAAAGATTGTCTGAATACATGATCTGTCTCAAATTAGGTTCTTTTACTCAGAAACAGTTCTCATGCAATTGCAAGGAGTGCTTAATGTCTGACTATAACAGCCTTTATTTTGCAAAACAATTGTTTCTGAACACTCATTACCAAATAATAATACAATTCTTCGTTTGAGAGATAAAAACTACGATTTTTGTAGTCACGAAAATACGTGACATTGCTCATTCATAGGTAAATATTTACTTTCATTACATCTGGGAGAGATTAGATAATTGTTCAAACATACTTACATGAAAAGATCAGCAAAGGGCATCCCTGTTCATGCTCATACAGATAGAAAACTGTTGGCAACTTGCATGTGTTTGTGGGTACAGGGTAATCTATCATTGGGTTAAAAATAGTCAATACATTTAAAAATATACTCAGGGTTTTTCCATCTCCAAAATAGATAGTGAAGAAATCCAAGATATTCCAAATGTCTATCCACAAACAATATGGCTGATAAAAATACCAAGCGTGAGGAGGTGGAAAAATCGTGATTTTTGCCTTATTTTGGCAACACGATCGTGAGGTCAAAATGCATGGAAAAATCGTGAAACTCACTCCTAATGGGTGAAAGTTGGCAGGTATGGTATAAAGTGGGGTTTAGTAGGGTGTTCATTTCACAGACTTGTTCACATGATGAGCTTAGCTTCAGGAATGTCAAATGGCTAAGTTCAAGAGCTACAATAACAATGTTATAAAAAAAGTTTCTATCAAATTATTCAAGACCATTCATTATGAAAACGCGCCTATTCAAATATATCAAAAGTTTTACGACCAAAAAATGAAAATTTTCAGGTAAAAAATTCTGATATTTTTCATTTGTCTGCTCGAAACATAGATTGTGGGTACTTGTTAGAACCGTCTCGATAGAACATCTGAATAAAAGCGGTTCTAATGAGTACCCACAATCTATATTTTAGAGCAGAAATAAGTAGAATAAGGTTTACCCCTGTATACCCCAATTTTACTATTTAAAAGTGGGGTTCTTGGGGTCAGAATTATATAGGTGTGTTGTTCGTGATGTTCATATTTTTAACAATTTAAGACATGCAAACATTTCAAATTTTCAAATCTTTTGCCCGGCTTAGCCTCAGAAAATGTCTGGTGACAATTTGCAAATCCAGGAAGCTGGATCTTGTCAATATGAATTTGCATACCGTTATGAAAACACGCCTATACTAATACATTGTAAATTTTTTCACCAAAGAGTGAAAATTTTAAGCCGAAAAATTGTGATTTTTTTCTTATTTCTGCTCAAAATAAAGATTGTGGGTACACGTTAGAACCGCATCGAGGCGGTTTGATGCGGTTCTAATATGTACCCACAATCTATATTTTAGAGCAGAAATAAGAAAAATGTCCTCCCCAGCAAACCCCAGTTTTACTATTTAAAATGGGGTTCAAGGGGGTTAAAATCATATAGGTATGTTTTCATGATGAAAATTTTAAAGACGTTTGATCATTTTCAAAGTTTTAAATTTTTTGGCCTAGAAAATGTTGAATGGAAATTTGCAGCTGGCTCATTGACTAGATGTTTGATATCTATCTGTGTGTGAAAAGTCATTTGTTTTGTTTTGTTTGAATTGAGGTTTTAATGTCCCCGTCAACACTGTAAAGGTCATTTGGAGACGTTGCTTCCAATTTTATGGGACTTTTACCCGACATTGTGATGAAATGACATCTCAAGCCCTGTCGCGCAATGAAACCAATAGGGTTAATAAGCATGAATGGGCCGACTCACACCGCATTGCCTGGGCAGGCTTAGATCCTCTAAGCGGTTTACCAGTACTCGTGTGCGGGTAGGTTTCAGGTCTGCGTGGAAGCATCATGCAGCCCATGTATTTCTTCAAGCCCCTATGGGCGGGGGCTAGTTTGAAAAGTCATCAACAAACTCCTAATGGTTTGAGAGTAAGCTAGTTTTTGCTATCAAATTGTTTTTTGCAGTTTCAGACTAGACCATTTTCAATTTTTAGCTTGGCTGTTTTCGAAGAAAACGACGAGGTATTGTCATAGCTCTGTCGTCGTCTGCGTCGTCGTCGTGCAAAAACTTGGACATTTTGTAATATCTCTGTCATTACTGAACATATTAACTTGAAACTCGGAATAGTTGTTCATTATGAAAAGGGGAACTCATACCACTAGGTGAGGTAACTCTCAAAATATTTTTGGCACAGTTATGCCCCTTTTTGGACTTAGAATTTTTGCAAAAACTTGGACATTTTGTAATATCTCTGTCATTACTGAACATATGTACTTGAAACTCGGAATAGTTGTTCATTATGAAAAGGGGAACTCATACCAATAGGTGAGGTGACCCTTAAAATATTTTTGGCACAGTTATGCCCCTTTTTCGACTTAGAATTTTTGTTTAACTTAAAGAAACTGCAGCCGAGTGTTGGCACCCGCATGCGGTGCTCTTGTTTGCCTCAGTTTAGCTTTGGAAAATATCGAATGGGAATTTACGGGCAGCTCATTGGTTAGATCTTGTTGAAACCTACCTGCACGCGAAAAATCATGAAGATATTCCTTGCTTTTCAAGTTTAATGCCTACTTATGCTACCTGCCACAGAGAGATTTTGATTATAGGGCAGTCCACCTGCTGTTTGTGCAAACGTTACTTTAGTCAATTTTTCCAAGTGTCAGTATATTTCTGTTATGAGCATTTGAAAACTGCTGAGGATTTATGGCAAAAATTCATAAAAATTCTATCATCATTAGGGCCCCGCACTGAAAGTGTGGGTGCCCTATAGTAATCACTCTGTCCGTCCGTCTGTCTGTCTGTCTGTCCGTCTGTCCGTGGACCTCTGATAGCGCTGCCGGGGCCCTAGTCAGTTTCACTGACAGCTCTAGTTGTAACAGTAACTAAACTGTGATAGCTGTGTCATTGAGAAATCCATACAATTCCGACAACCATGTGGGTGAACAGTCAGAAGGAAAATTGAAACCTGTACTCCTGTTTGCTAAGGAAAATGGATACACATGGACATTTCTGCCATTTTCTACTCTGGGAAACAACTTTTGGGACTTCCATGTTCATTTTCCTACAAAATGAGCTGGGTCCCCGCCCATCGTGGCTTGGAGAAATAGATTGGGGTGCATGTTGCTTCCATGCAGAGCTGAAATCAACCACGCATGAGTACTGGTAAACCCCTTAGAAGGTCTAAGCCTGCCCAGGCAAAGTGATGCGAGTCAGACGTCCCTGCATATAAACCCTTTTAGTTTGTTTGGGCAGTAGGGCTTGAGATGTCATTTCAGCTCAGTGTTGGGTAAAAGTCCCACAAAATGAACTCAATAGTGTTGACAGGGACGTAAAACCTCAATTAAACCAAACAAAAACTGAGCTCCCTTGAAAAAGCGGTCTGCCCTTATAGGAAAGAATTTGCTGCTTGGCAGCAAATTCTTTCCTGTAAGGGTAGGTCCCTTTTGATTAGGGGGCAAATGTATTTTTGAAATGGTTGCCTCCCTTGAAAGTGTATCCATTTCCCTTATTGCATGAATTACAGAAACCTGTAGCTATATGTGTAAGCTATAGGTTACACTATTATAGCGGCCCCCGCCCATCGGGGCTTGAAGAAATATATGGGCTGCATGATGCTTCCTCGCAGAGCTGAATCCGACCCACACACGAGTACTGGTAAACTGCTTATAGGATCTAAGCCTGCCCAGGCAAAGCGGTGTGAGTGTCGGACCGTCCATGCTTATAAACCCTATTGGTTTCATAGGCCGACAGGGCTTGAGATGTCATTTCATCTCAATGTCGGGTAAATGTCCCACAAAATTGGAAGCAACGTCTCCAAAATGACCTTTACATTGTTGACGGAGACGTTAAACCTCAAATCAAACAAACAATACACTATTATATGTTCCTTACTTCACATACGTACTAGAACAGATACATGACTAACTTTGGGCTGTAGATTTGCTTAAACCAGCTTTTATATCACTGCTAACATCTGACATTTCTAGCACAGTTAGTAACTTTGTAGTGAGTAATTGTAATTACAGTTGTTTCATTTGTACAAAGAAAATTGGTTTGTTTGGTTTGTTTGTTTGATTTGAGGTTTATCGTCCCCGTCAACACTGTATAGGTCATTTTGGAGACACAGCTTCCAATTTCGTGGGACTTTTACCCGACATTGAGATGAAATGACATCTCAAGCCCTGTCGCCCAACGAAACCAATAGGGTTTATAAGCATGGACGGTTTGACACACACCGTTTTACCTGGGCAGGCTTAGATCCTCTAAGCAGTTTACCAGTACTCGTGTGCGGTCGGTTTCAGCTCTGAATGGAAGCATCATGCAGCCCATATATTTCTTCAAGCCCCGATGGGCGGGGGCTGAGTATGTACAAAGAAAAGAAGGAAAGGAATATGTAAAAATTGCTGTTTCTTCCCAGCTTTAACACAAATTCTGTGGAAAAATTCTAGATTACCATAATGATCCTAAGTATTGCGACAGATAAGCCTAAGCAAACAGTGCAGACCCAGATCAGACTGCTCCTTCAACTGCTCCTGAAGGAGCAATCTGATCAGGGTCTACACTGTTTGCCATTCCATCTGCACTTTTTGGACTCCTTGCTGGATCATGAAACAAATTTGTTAAAATTTTAGGAGAATTACAGCAAGTCCTCAAGTTTTCTGCATTTTTAGGAATTTTATGGTACTTGTAAATACAGCACAGGGAAACTTCTCTTGTTCCAGAATTTTTTCCCTAGCTCCTTATAACAAATATTTTTGAATAATTATGTCTCCCCCGAAAAAATTTTTTTCGGAGAGACATATTGTTTTTCCCCCGGGCGTCTGTCTGTCCGTCTGTCCGTCTGTCCGTCTGTCTGTCTGTCCGTCTGTCCGTCTGTCCGTCTGTCACACTTTCGTGTCCGCTCTGTAACTTGAAAACCGTTAGAGCTATCGTCACGAAACTTCGTAAAAATATTAATCAGCATTAGACGACGTGCAGTGCGCAAGAACCATAACTCTCGCATTTATACTTTTTGAATTATCTCCCTTGGAAGTTTGTTGGTATGTATATATGTATGGGCAAATCGTGTCCGGTCAATAACTTTCTTATTTTTTGATGGATTTTAAAATTACTCGGCAGAAATATTAACAACCATAAGACGATGTGTGGTGCGCATGAGGCAGGTCGGTACCTCAAAGGTCAAGGTCATACTTAGAGGTCAAAGGTCAAGAAAGGGGCCTTTTTTTCGTATTTGGTCAATAACTTTCTTATTTTTAGATGGATTTTTAAATTACTTGGCATAATTATTAACAACCATAAGACGATGTGTGGTGCGCATGAGGCAGGTCGGTACCTCAAAGGTCAAGGTCATACTTAGAGGTCAAAGGTAAAAAAAGGGGCCTTTTTTTCGTATTTGGTCAATAACTTTCTTATTTTGAGATGGATTTTAAAATTACTTGGCATAATTATTAACAACCATAAGACGATGTGTGGTGCGCATGAGGCAGGTCGGTTCCTCAAAGGTCAAGGTCATACTTAGAGGTCAAAGGTCAAAAAAGGGGCCTTTTTTTCGTATTTGGTCAATAACTTTCTAATTTTGAGATGGATTTTAAAATTACTTGGCATAATTATTAACAATCATGAGACGATGTGTGGTGCACATGAGGCAGGTCAATACCTCAAAGGTCAAGGTCATACTTAGAGGTCAAAGGTCAAAAAAGGGGCCTTTTTTCGTGTTTTGTCCATAACTTTCTTATTTTGAGATGGATTTTGAAATCACTTGGCAGAAATGTTAACTATCATGAGACGATGTGCTGCATGCATGATTCAGTTTGATACCTCAAAGGTCAAGGTCATACTTAGAGGTCAAAGGTAAAAAAAGGGGCCTTTTTTCGGGTTTTGTCAATAACTTGCCTATTTTTAAATAGAATTTGAAGTTACTTGGCAAACATGTTAACTATCATGGGACGATGTGTTGCATGCATGATTCAGTTTGGTACCTAAAATGTCAAGGTCATACATAGACGTCAAAGGTAAAAAGGGGCCTTTTTTCGTGTTTGGTCAATAACTTTCTTATTTTTAGATGGATTTTGAAATTGCTAGGCAGAAATGTTAACCACCATGAGATGATGTGTTGCACGCATGACCCAGTTTAATACCTGAAAGGTCAAGGTCATACATAGAGGTTAAAGGTAAAAAAAGGGCCTTTTTTGTGTTCTGTCAATAACTTTCTTATTATGCCCCCAACTTTGAAAAAGTTTGAGGGGCATATTGGTTCTGGTTTGTTCGTCCGTCCGTTACGCTTTTGATGCATAGCATAACTAAAGAACCGTGTATGCTAGGGTTTTGAAATTTCATATATGGATTCCTCATGGAAAATTAGCTGAAGCGTATTTTTTTTCTCATCCCGATTATGCCCCCTTCAAGAGTAATTGCCCTTTGAATTTTTTTTTTAATAAAATCTTGTCAGCAAGATATCTCAAAAACTATTGGAGCTAGAGCCTTGAAAGTTGGTGATTATATTGATGGTGATGAGTAGATGAACTGATTAACTTATGACAAAATTCCGAAAAATACTTTGTGAGTTATGGCCCTTTGTCATTTTGGTAATTTGTGCCCATTGTAATGTATGCTAAAAGTGATGCATAGCATAACTTTAGAACCATGTATGCTAGGGTTTTGAAATTTCATATATGGATTCCTCATGGAAAATTAGCTGACGCATATTTTTTTTCTCGTCCGGAATATGCCCCTTTCAAGAGTTATTGCCCTTTGAATTTTTTTTAATAAAATCTCGTCAGCAAGATATCTCAAAAACTATTGAAGCTAGAGCCTTGAAAGTTGGTGAATAGATTGTTGGTGATGAGTAGATGAACTGATTAATTTATGACAAAATTCTGAAAAATACTTTGTGAGTTATGGCCCTTTGTCATTTTGGTAATTTGTGCCCATTGTAATGTATGCATAAAGTGATGCATAGCATAACTTTAGAACGGTGTATGCTATAATTTTGAAATTACATATATGCATTTCTGATGGAAAATAAGCTGACGCATATTTTTTTTCTTGTCAGGATTATGCCCCTTTCAAGAGTTATTGCCCTTTGCATTTTTTTAAATAAAATCTTGTCAGCAAGATATCTCAAAAACTATTGGAGCTAGAGGCTTGAAAGTTGGTGAATATATTGGTGGTGATGAGTAGATGAACTGATTAACTTTTGACAAAATTCCAAAAATACTTTGTGAGTTATGGCCCTTTGTCATTTTGGTAATTTGTGCCAATTGTAATGTATGCTAAAAGTGATGCATAGCATAACTTTAGAACCGTGTATGCTAGGGTTTTGAAATTTCATATATGGGTTCCTAATGAAAAATTAGCTGACGCGTATTTTTTTTCTCGTCCGGATTATGCCCCTTTCAAGAGTTATTGCCCTTTGAAATTTTTTTAATAAAATCTTGTCAGCAAAATATCTCAAACACTATTGGAGCTAGAGCCTTGAAAGTTGTTGAGTATATTGTTGGTGATGAGTAGATGAACTGATTAACTTATGACAAAATTCCGAAAAATACTTTGCGAGTTATGGCCCTTTGTCATTTTGGTAATTTGTGCCCATTGTAATGAATCCTAAAAGTGATGCATAGCATAACTTTAGAACTGTGTATGCTATGGTTTTGAAATTTCATATATGCATTCCTAATGGAAAATAAGCTGACACGTATTTTTTTCTCATCCGGATTATGTCCCTTTCAAGAGTTATTGCCCTTTGAATTTTTTTTAATAAAATCTTGTCAGCAAGATATCTCAAAAGCTGTTGGAGCTAGAGGCTTGAAAGTTGGACCATGAGTCATGTGCAAGACCAAGGTCCATACCTCCAATGTCAAGGTCATACCTAGAGATCAAAGGTAAAAAAAAGGACAGTCAATAACTTCCTTATTCTTTGATGGATTATGAAATTACTTGGCAGAAATGTTAACCATCATGAGACGATGTGTTGTACTGCAAAGGTCAAGGCCATATTTAGAGGTCAAAGGTAAAAAAGTGCTTTTTTTGTTTACGGCCAATAACTTTTTTATTTTTCTATGAACATTTTCAAAGTTACTATGCAGAAATGTTCATCTTCATTAGATGTAACCCGAGATATCTGGCTGTAGTGACCTACAGCCAGAGAAATCCCACACTTGAAAACTCCAATATTGCCGATCCTTCCAAGGATCGGGAGGGTGTGGACTCCTTAAACCGGGTTGGGTGCGTTTATATATTAATTTGTGTGATTTTCCTAACACAGTCCTCTTCAATACATATTTTTGCACTATTGTAATTAATTACCTAAAAATTCCTTGTTTACAAAAAGTATTCCTCCTCACTTGAATTTGATCGTGTGAAAAAAATCGCCACATTTGTTTACAAACTTGAACTCTGGGTAATAAAGGTCATGCGATGAAACACGTAAGCGGTGTAGAGGTAAAAATTTATACCGACCTAATTCTACCGATTTTGACAGATGGCGGGAATATTATATCTCTATCTCTACTTTATATACTAAGCCGGTCAAAAATGGCCATTACCTGAGTTGGGTTGGTGGTTAAATTTATAATTAAGCTTAAAAAAGGAGGACCCTGGATGAGTCCTTAAAACTATTTACAATCTGATTAACAGAAGTATACTAAAATGCATACCTCTGAGTCCCGATCTTTGAACTCCTCTGCGGACTTGGCATCTACCGCAGACGAGGGAGGACTATTCCACTGAGGAATAGTTCTGGGAAAAAATGAATGATTAAGGGCATCACTATAGGCCAGGTACCTACGATATCGTGTTATTTGTTGTGTTTTTTTTTTTTGTTGTTGTTGTTTTTTTTGCCGTCGCTTGAGTTGCAGCTGTCACAGGGGTCAAGTATTTATCTTTATCCAGAGACACTATATCTGAGTGTATATTATAAAAGAATGCTTAAGAGGACTGCTCACCACGGGCATCAAGGGACGACCACTCCAACTTGCTAAGCATGTCACCGATGCTACTCTTATTTTGCCATCGCTGACATGTCCACAGGGCTGCTGTCCTCTGAACCTTCTCAACCTGCTGAATCTGAGTTTTAACATGGGGATGCCGAATGGGTGATATATATTCAAGTTGAGTGCAAACCAATGTTTTATATGCAACATCCTTTGTCTGCCTAGGTGCAAAAGCCAAATTACGTCTTAGAAATCCTAAAGGCCTAGTTGCTTTTGATGTAATCGCTGAAATATGATGACCCCAATCAAGGTCGGCCTTGATGGTGATACCGCGATATTTTGCAGATTGAACCTGCTCCAAAGTGGTGTTGTGAATAATCAAACCGAAATCTTTTCCTACAATCTCTCGATACGGCTGAAATCCCCAAAGAATGGCTCCTTGCGAACATCTGCCCACTTTTCTAAAATGAAGACAGGGCTCTTGCTCGTAATTATCGCACAGTGTCACTGACTTGTGTTCTATGTAAATTGCTTGAACACATAGTCTGCGCAAACATCATGGCCTACTTGGATGAGCATAAACCTTTGTCAGACAGACAATATGCATTTAGGAAAAGGCATAGTTGCGAAACTCAGCTGAGCACGGTTATAACCAGGTGGTAACATTAATTTTGAACTTCGAGGAGGCTTTTGACACCCCACCGCATGAACTACTTAAATCCAAATTATTTGGTAATGTAATTGGGAAGAAGATACTCAAATGGATAGATTCCTTCCTTTGCTACAGAAAACAGCGTGTTGTTGTTCATGGTGAATCTTCAGTATAGGCGCCAGTTTATCTGGGGCCCCACAGGGAACTGTTCTTGATCCGCTGCTATTCTCCCTGTACATTAATAATATTTCCACTGACATTCAGTCAGAAATAACACTGTTCGCAGACGACTGTGTTTGCTATCGGGAAATCAGAGCTACAGAGGACTTAATGAAACTTCAGAAGGATATAGATAGATCAGGATGTTGGGCACGAAAATGGGACATGAGATTTGAGCCTGTTAAATGCAATGTTATGAAGATAACTAGGAAGAGAACAAATAAAATTGAGGCTTCATACACTTTAGAAGGAACGGTCCTCGAAAATGTGACTTGGTGTGACAATCACACACGGTTTGAGATGGAATACACACAATAGCAACATGTGTACTAAGGCGAATAGAACACTTGGTTTCCTGAGGCGAAATCTTCATCAGTGTCCTCAGGATGTGAAGGAGACGGCATATAAGGGACTTGTTTACCCAATCTTGGAACATGGAGTTGCATCTGGCACCCAAGTGGATTGGCCCTTAATGAAGAAATTGAAAAAGTTCAGAATAGAGCTGCTAGATTTGTAACAAGCAATTTATGCTTTGAAACGCATGACTGAAATTCTAGGAACATTAAGTTGGGGGTCTCTCAAGAAAAGAAGAGAGAGTAGGCTTATATTCTTATACAAACGTATAAAGGGTTCTGCCAACATTCCAACAGATGGCCTTGTTTCCCCAGCTACAATGTAGTCACTATAAAAGCACCATTCATTGACGTTTCAGACCCTTGCTGCAAGAACTGACCTTTATAAAGAAGTGTTCTTCCCCCGAACCATTTAGAGATTGGAATGCCCTTCCCCATTTGATTAATTCGACAGCTGAAGGTGCTGAGGATTGTGTAGCTAAGTTTACCTCTTTGGTTCGAGCTAGGGACTAACTTCCCATATCACAGGTCCTGGTGTATGAGTGTCATTTGACGTGTCACCAGTAGCAATTCTGATTCTGAAAATTGTCATTTGGGGAGGTAAATCGGCGGTTTTACGGTCGAAAATTTAGTTTTACGCGCTAGCGGAGCCGCAAAAAACGTAATTTGCGATCGTAAAACCGAAGATTTACCTCCATAAATGACAATTTTCAATACAGTTATCTACACTCTAATGCATTTATTCATTTGATTTGTTAAAAAATGTCCTACTTGCACAAAACGGCAAGCACTGCGAGCTGCGTAAACCCAAATACCAGCCAATCAAAAACGTTTCTTGATGAGTTCTGGTATCTGACAGTATATCGCAGAATATACCGTCGCAAATGTTCGACGTTATAGAATCAGACGTCGCGTTACATACGCGAGTGCGGCCCCGCCCATAGGGGCTTGAAGAAATATATGGGCTGCATGATGCTTCCACGCAGAGCTAAATCCGGCCCGCACAATAGTACTGGTAAACCGCTTAGAGGATCTAAGCCTGTCCAGGAAGCGCGGTGCGAGGCGGACCGCCCATGCTAATAAACCCTATTGGTTTCATTGGGCGACAGGGCTTGAGATGTCATTTCATCACAATGTCGGGTAAAAGTCCCACAAATTTGGAAGCAACGTCTCCAAAATGACCTTTACAGTGTTGACGGGGACGTTAAACCTCAAATCAAACAAACAAAACATACGCGAGTGCATTAGAATTATGAATACTAAAAAGGACAGGTCCAAGTACCGAACCTTGTGGGACACCAGATAAAAAGGGGCGCTTGGCCATCAAGTGCAACTTTTTTGTGTGCCATGAGCTAATCTACCTATTTGTGGATCCTCTTATCCAACAATATTCCAGTTTGTACAATAACCTTCTGTATGGTACCTTGTCAAAGACCTTGGCAAAGTCCATGATAATAAAGTCAGTCTGTTAGTGGCCACGGTTATTATGGCCGCATCCAGATTGCTTAAAATGTCATGGCAAAATTTGACTAATTGGGTTTCACAAGACCTTTGGCTGCGGAAACCATGCTGACTGTCAGCAAGAATGCTCTCAAAGGCTAGGTGCTTGTTAATATGACTAATGTATGCTCAATGAACAGATAAAAATGAACTGCGCGTGTTGTTCTTCTGCCTTACGAAGTTAAACAAAAAAGGTTTTAAGCGAGTCTCACGCCTGATTACACTCTTCTGGAGTCCATGTCTGTTGATCTGAACATTGATATTTGCCATCTTGTCTATGGACTAATGATTTTGGATTAACGCTTTGGTACTACGACCTAAACTACTTAATAGAAGGGAGATTCAAGGATGGACCGAGTATTGCCTCCACTCTTAGCAAGAACTTCGCGGTTTCTTTTACGCCAGGTAAAGAGGTCCTCATATGAGAGTCCTGTACTACATGTAGGTCAATTAGATCAGTGGATGTAAAAAGGAAACAGCTCAGCGAAGCCGAGGAAAAGTTCCGAAAAATTCGCAAGCCTGTTTCCTATATTGCCACAAAATTACAAACAACGCCAAGCAGACGGGAACATCTTTCGAAAAAAAAAACAACTACGTGTTCTATCCTCGCGCATCATGAGTAAAAGGTATCCTTTACTTCAGGTTCAGTATTTGATTAATAAACCAAAACACTTGACCAAGAGAACAAAGAATATGTATTCATTTTAATCTTAATAAAATAGAAAGTGAATGTCATTTTAACACTGTATCCTGTATGAAAAAAGCCAATGTTATTTTGAAACCATTGACATTCCTAGTGGCTGTTGTGGCTGAGTCCCAATCTATACCGTACAGCCTTTGAACGCCTCTGTACTTTTGGCATCTACCACATAGGAGGGAAGACTATTCTACGGAGGAATAGTTCTATGGAAGAAGGAATTCTTCAGGCCATCACTCTAGGCCTTGTACCTACGATATTGACAGTTGTTTAATTTTGATGCCCTTGTTTGAGTTGAACAAGTCACATAGGTCAGGTAGTTATCTTTATTAAGAGACACTGTAGAAAGGTGAAAGCTGTGGGTTGGGCTAGGAGTTTAAAGAGGACAGCTCATGACCGGTCTCCAGCGATGGCCATTCCAACTCATCAAGCATATCTCCCACACTACTTTTGTTCCGTCATCGCCGGCAGGTCCATCGAGCAACCGTCCACCGGTCATTCTATACCTATTGTATCTGAGTTTTGACATGGAGGTGCCAAACAGGTTATGCATACTCAAGTTGAGGTCGAACCAATGTTTGGATGCAACATCCCTTGTCTGCCTTGAAGCAAAAGCCAAATTACATTTTAGAAATCATAATGTCTCAGTTGCTTTGGATGTAATATCAGAAACGTACTGACCCCAATCGAGATCGTCAGTGATGATGAGACCAAGGTATTTAGCGGATTGAACCTGCTCGCATGTACCCGGTATGCTGGTGTAATGAGTAGCCAAATTTAAGTATCATGACACCCTCTTTGAGTGACATCTGGCCACACTGAACTTCATCTGCCAATCGGCCTCCCAAAGTGCTGGGCTTTTCAGGTCATCTTGTAAGATAAGGCACTCAGAAAGAGTATATATATTACTGTACAAAACAATTATCAGCAAATAAACGAACAGATGATCTGATTTTATCCGAATACAAAAGAAAAGGACCGGTCTGAGTACCGAGCCTTGGGGGAGACCAGATAGAAGAGGGATTGAATCAGACGCTTTGCCACCCAAGTACAACTTGTTGTGAGCGCCTAGAGGGTCATGAGCCAAACTATCTGAGTGTAGATCCTCTTATCCCATAGTAATCCAATTTATACAAACAGCCTCCTGTGAGGTACATGAACCATGTCAAAGGCATTGGCGAAATCCATGATATAAATTAACAAATGGTCTTGTCATAGTCGGTTGGTAACACCACAAATGTGTCATTTCCTTGAAGTACACGGTCAATTATCTCCCGCTGTTCTTTTATGGCGAGGTTGAAATTTTTCTCCTCCAAAATGGAGCGTGATAGCTCATTGGTTAGTGCACTTGCCTCTGGTGCTAGAGGTCCCGGGTTCGATCCCCGCCAGCGGCGATAAAATTTCGGTGTCCGAACACGCTCCTTTGGCATCATTTGCAGGGATGAATGTCATAAAGTGCACCGTCCTTCGGATCGGGAAGTTAATTGGAGCCCCCCCCCCCCCCCCCCCCCCCCCCCCCCCCCCCCCTGTGCACTGTGCAGGTTAAATAACCCTACCGTAGTTACATGATTATTGTGTAGGCTTTCATCCTGCAAAACCTGTAGTGTATGTAATGTACACCTGCGAGTAATGGCAAAATGTGACCGATCGCAGTATCAGTAGAAAGAAAGAAAGAAAGAAAAGAGGAGTTGCATTCGTCCTCCAACAACATCTTTTATCCGGATAATATATCGGTGGTAAAATTTTATGTTTACACCAACATGACGTCACATATTTACATACACAAAAGGTCAAACCAAACAAAATGGTGTCTTGATGAGTTTTTTTATGGCTCGACAGAAATCTTGGTCAGAAATACTGCCTTCAAACGTCAGTAAACTTGTTTCGGCGATTCAGGGATGATAATAAATGTTTTATCAATCGATCACTTATCATGGGTTTTCATGTTATCGCAAAATCAGTTCAGAAATCACTTTAAACTCTGCCTTGCTGCTTAAAAATCCAGTATTGGAGTTTTCACTATGGGTGTTCCTCTGACGTTAAAGCCGCCAAATCAGAAAATAAAAAAGGCTTTGAGAACGTCAGAGAAGGCTCGGATTACATTAGATGATGTGTTGCACACAAGACCCAGCTCAATACCTCCAATGTCAAGGTTATACTTAGCAGTCAAAAACGGGGGAGACATCTGTGATTTGTAGAAAAACAAATTCTAGTTTTCATATTTTGTTTATCTTGAAATGGTATGTTGTATGTACCCATTAGAATAGCCATGATTCTAATGAGTGCACAGAACATAACCTTCCTTTATTTCGTAGAATAGTGAAAAAATGTACTGTTATGCATCATGGTCCCGAGGTTATAAAACATTTTTTATACTCAACTGTGCATGAAATTTGTCCTGCTCATAAATATTTTAATATCAATTAGCAATTCACTCATCACTCTTATGATGTGATTAGCATGAAAAAATACTGATTCGTTGTTTTGAAATTTAAATGCATTACAAATTTCATGCTCGGGGTGTATTCAGCTTGAAAAAAGTTATATAATTTCTGGGCCTGTTGGTTTGTTTGAATTTAGGTTTAATTATTTAGGTCATTTTGGAGACATTGCTTCCGTGCACCTTTACCCGACATTGAGATGAAATGACATCTTAATCCCTGCCGCCCAATGAAACCAATAGGTTTTATAAGCATGGGTGGTCAGACTCACATCACTTTGCCCAGCAGGCTTAGGCTTTCTGAGCAGTTTGTCAGTAGTCATGTGTGGTCGATTACAGCTCTGCATGGATGCATCAGGCAGCCCAATCTATTTATCCTTGCTCCATTGTGTGGGGCCCACCTCTGGGCCTGGCCTACACTATAAGTAAACCTTGATGGCTCGAACTACCCTTGTGTCCAACACATTTTCATGGTCCCGATTGAAGTTTACTGCATTTATATAAACAAGAATAATTTAGGACACTAACGCTCTGTATGCTGGGTATTTATTTTTGAGGAGATGACATTTTGAAATATTTTCCCTGTAAACAGGATTTGACATCTCATGCAAATTGTCTCCTATAAAAAGTAAAATGCAGAAAGAACTTGTAAAAGAACAAAACGCTAGAGATGTAGTTTTATGTTGTTGCTTGCAGTGATATGGCATATCGTATCATGTGTTGGCCCAAATGATAAGACCAGTAATTATAGTTTTTGCATTGGTATTACATTGCATGCTGAGTCACCTGAATTTATACAGCTTTGTGCAAAATTTAAAAACAAGCTAACAAGGACTCACTCAACCCAAGAGTGTATGCTCAATTTTAATCCCTGACCTACTGAATCACAATAATCTCTACCTTTGCAAACATTGTAGATCCAGATCAGATGGCTTCTAAAGAAGCCATCTGATCAGGATCTACACTGTTTGTCATTCAGTTTACAAATTTGAATGAATATGTTATATCATGTGATTTGATTGATTGATACATGTATTCAGGAATTGATGTGGCAAAATTGATTTATTCTGCAGGTTTAGGGTTAAAATAGTTAATACCAAAAACAGGCTTCAGCTATAAGCAGGTTAATTTGTTTACTTTGATAAACTCATCCCTAATTTTACCTTTTCCAGCCTGAATATTGCTCTTTATATCACAAATGTAGAGGTATTGAAAACTAGTTTTGTCAATTTCAGCATCCCCACCCCCTCCCCCACCGCCCCAGTTTGATGATGAGGAAGATGAGCCTATGCCACCGAGGGAGGAGGACCCCTACGCCGCTACAGGGCCAGATCTGCTCTCTACCAATTGGATACCATCAGAATATCTAGAAAAAGGTAAAACATTAGCTGTGGGGTCAACCTTAACAACGCAGCATATGAGATCGTAGTCCACCAGTGCATTAACAAATACGCGATTATATTCGATTTTGGGTCGGAATACCAGGGTCAGAACATAAATTTCCATCCCAGGGTAAATCACGGATTTACTTGTCTGGTGTGCAAGAATATCTTGGTACTTCTTTCTCTGCTTTTTGTGTATCCATTCTACCCACTCAGCCTCTATACTCTCTTTTACTATCTCTTCTACCTCAATTCTCCTTCATGTTGAAGACAACACAAAACAACATTCAGGGACAATGTATCAATGCCAGGGAAGTACATTTTGAAATGGTGTAAAACTTCGACGGCTGGAATACCTGTGGCTGGTTTACCAAGGCTGATTGGAATTCATTCTTGAATCCCTACAAAATTCTTTCCATAGCTCAAGATAACATATTTAGAGATAATTTAACCCATAAAATGCCAATCACAACAATTGCCGTCTGCTTTGTCCTCTGCTGGTTACTTTAAAAGTCATTTTTGCAAACAGTGTGGGCCCAAATCAGACTGCTCCTAAAGGAGCAGTCTGATTTGAGTCTGTACTGTTTGCCTGTACTCAGAAATGTTTTTAAAAAGTTTGAAAAAAAAAAAATCAGCAGATGACATAAACAGACATTTTCAGACAATTTAGCCTAGGACAATTCGGCCTAGGACAATTTGGCCAGCCAAAAATACCGGGTAGGACAATTTGGCCAAACTGATTTCTCTTAGCGGTTTTACCAATTCTTATTCTATCAATCATTTCAATAGCATTTTTTTTTTCATTTGGCTACATATTTTTATCAAATATTTCATTTTTTTCAGTGATTGTATCTGTCATTTCTTGGCTTTGATGAGTGAAAATCAAATGTTGAAATAAGAGGAAATTGCATAGTTTGAGCAGTTTCTTCATTTGACAACATATTTTTATCGCACATCATTACATATTTTCTGCTCATTTATAGTATCTGAGCCCAGTCAACACTATTTAGGTCATATTGAGCAGATCAGTTTCCCTAAGTGTAAGTGGTTAACCAGTGCGGTGCACATTCTTGAACCAGGCAGGCATCACGTGAACAAGTCCGTAAAATGAACTTGATATAGAGAAAATTAGGGTTTATGAGGGTGTACATTAATTTTCTTATTTCTGCTCCAAGACATAGGTTGTGAGTACTCATTAGACCAGTCAAAAATCAATCAGCCAAATAACCATGCAAGCAAGAAAATATGCTAATTGATCTTGTATTCCAATGCATACACAAACAAACAAACAAAACCAACAAAATAAGTGTCGAATAGCTAATTAAGAAAGCAAGGAACCAAGACCAGTCAGCAAATTAGTTAGCCAATTAACCATGAATACAGGAAAATGGAATTAATCTTGTTTTCCAGCCAATTTGAACAAACCCATTAAATTTATTTATTTTATTGCATTGTATTTTTTGTGTTTTGTGAGGATTATAGTTAACCATTTCTATTAATTTGCACATAAAGAATATCTCAGGCCAAAAGTTATAAAATTTTAAAAACAACAACAACAAAAAAAAAATCTAATTGTTTAAAATCTTCTTTAAAATGTTCCTTCCACATATTCAAACATTACTGTATATTAAAATCAAACCTAAAACATTAAATTTTCAGTTTAAACTAGTCATTATATTAATCTGGCCAAATTGTCCTACCCAATATTTTTGGCTGGCCAAATTGTCCTAGGCCAAATTGTCCTAGGCCAAATCGTCCGGGCCAAATCGTCCGCTGGCCAAATCGTCCTACATTCTCAGTATGGCCACCATGCCCATATATGGTAAAAACTTTTTAGAATCTTCTTCTCAGAAACCAAACGGCCAATGACCTTGAAACTTGGTATGTAGCATCAGGGACTCTGGCCCTACGGAGTTAATTCAAATGATGACCTTTGGTTGCCCTTGACCTGTTTTATGTCGAGGTAAAATTTGGTCATTTAGATTTTTCTGATTGCATGGTAACCTGTGACATCAGAAATAATGTTCAAGGTCATTTTCTGACCATTGCTCTGGATGACTTAGATGCAGTATTTTTATCTTCTTCTCCACTAAAACTGCTGGGCTGATTGAAACCAAATTACATGAAGAGCCTCTATGAGATGACGCAATGAAAAGTTATTCAAAGTATTGTAGTCTCATGACCAAGATGGGTGCCATGCCTTCATTTGTTAAAAACCACATGATCTCTGGTGAGTGTAGTGCCCCATGGGCCTCTTTGCATAACACTTAGGTTTAGAGAGTAAGACTTTCAGATCTAGCACTTTTTTATGTGTGTTAAAACAACAACAGCAAATTCTAAGCCAAGTTTACAATGCTTTGAGGCAGCCAAGAAAGAATCTTCTGCTCTTAGAATAGGAAAAAGGACATTCTCAAATTTTTATACATCTAGTTTTGCCATTTTGTACAAAACTTGGTCGTTGTCATATGGAATATTGTGTTTAAGCCTGAAATCCGTATATAGGAAAGATATCGAACTATCAGAAAAAAAATCAAAAAAGGGCCACCAGAATGGTTCCAGACTTGAAGAATTTATCATACTGGGGGTTAACTACGTTAGAGAATAGAAGAAAACGAGGAGACTTGCAGAAATATATAAGAAGTTACTGGTAAAGAGAATGCACAGCGAGACACTTTTTTCAAAATGGTTGATAGTGATAATAACATCAAGGGGAATTCTATGAAGATTTATAAACCTCAGTTGAATAAGTGTATATTACAAAGCAATAACTTCTTCAGCATTAGAGTTGTGAATACTTATCAGTGTAGATCCAGATCATATGGCTTGTAAAGAAGCCATCTGATCAGGATCTACACTGTCATACATTGAATATATGGAGTAATCTGATTGGCTGACAGCTGGTAATGGGTGTGCTTCATCATCATCAACGGATTTTTGATTAACGTGCAGGTACAGGGGCAATGTCCACATAAGTGGGCCCCCTTCCAGGTAGCTGGCTTGCTGCACGCATGGCAGATCTTACACCAGATCTCCAGGCTTGTCTATCATGAGGATCGATAGCAGAGAGCTTCCATTCTCTGCAATCTCTTTCTGTTAGCTGCTTCCAGGTCTTCTTGGGCCTTCCTGGCCCCCGCTTTCCACTTACCTGTATGTCACAGGCAGTCTTGACTGCACCATTGGAGCGTTCCACATGTCCATACCAGCGAAGTCTTCTCTCTTTCAGGATGAGGTCCAGGTCCTCAATGCCAAGACGCTCAAGTAACTCACTGGACCTGATGGTGACAGTGTCCTGTGGCTTGACATTGCAGATCTGTCTGATCATTGCCCTGTCATTTCGCTGTAGACGTTGGAGGTTTGGCTTTGTCAATGGCCATGTCTCACTGGCATGGAGCATTGCGCTCCGCCACAAGAGCTATACACACGGCCACGTGTCTTGAACGAGAGGTGGCGGGAAGAGAGAACTGGTAGCAACTCCTTGAATTTCTTCCAGGCTGTTTTCACACGTGTTGTAGTTGAAAGGTCGCAACCACCTGCTGCTGAGAGCATATCACCTAGGTAGCAGAAGGAAGCTACAACCTCCAGCTTGTCGGATCCGACTTGGACTTCCCTCTGTGGTCTGCCATCTAAGGGGCGTGCAGTTCCTTGGCACCGTGTACACCTGTAATCAGGGTCCTCTATCAAGCGTTTGAGCCCACTGCATTTCTTGTGCACCCAGAACTTGCAGCCATTACAAAAGATACTGTTGCTGCCCACTCCAGTGCGACATACAGCGCATGGGAACTGGCCTGTACTCTGCAAGAGGTCCAGACCTGTACCACAGATCATGATCTTCGTCTTTCCTGCATTCACTCTCAGCCCTTTCGCCTCCATTGCGTCTTTCCAAGTTAAGAGCCTCCTGACACATTCCTCAAGGGATTCAGCTATGATGACAAGGTCATCAGCATACAGGTCCTCCCAGGGGACTCCAGAGCGGAACTCGCTTGACAAGGCTTCAAGCACAATGATGAAAAGCAGTGGGCTGAGAACAGAGCCTTGATGAACACCCACCTTCACCTCGAATTCTTCACTGTAACCATCACCAACGCGGACACGGCTCCGAGCATTAGCATACATCCCTTGGACCAGTTTCACAATCCACTCGTCCACTCCAAGTTTTCTTAGTGCCCACCAGATGACTTTCCGAGGCACTCGATCAAATGCCTTCTCCAGGTCTACAAAAGCCATGTAGAGTCTCCTGTTGGCCGCCAGATACTTCTCTTGCAGCTGTCGGACAACAAAAATTGCATCTGTTGTGCCTCTTCCTGGGACGAAGCCAAACTGGGAATCGTCGATGGACACCAACTGCCTAATGAGGCCATCCACAATCCTCTCCAGGACTTTCATGACCTGTTCTGTCAGCTTGAGACCACGGTAGTTGCCCCGTTCCAATGCATCGCCCTTGCCCTTGTAGAGACAGACAATGAAACTCTGTTCCCAGTCAGAGGGTACCTTCCCATCACGGATGATTGCAGCTGCAAGGTCGCGGATCATCGAGGCACCCGCATCACCTGCAGCTCTTATCATCTCCACCACTATGCCAGAGGGACCCGGTGCTTTGCCAGTCTTCATCTGAGAGATAGCCTTCTTAACCATATCAATAGTGATTGGGATGGGTGGCCCTTCCACTGGTGGTTCATCAGACAGGTGGTCTGGGTCCCAGTCGAACTCAACATTGAGTAGCCTTTGGTAGTGTTCTAACCAGGCCCTCTGCTTTGAGTCGTCACTCATTGACATCTCCCCTGCATCATTCTTTGCTTAATTAATGTATTCAGTGGGCTAAGGGTTAACTACTAAATAAATAGTATTGAAACATTTCCTGTAAAAGCATTGCTAATTGCTAAAATCTGACTTGTTATGTAGAACAGAAAGATAATGTCTCCAGTAACACAAGAGTCCATCATTATGTGAGCCCCGCCAAGCGAATTTGTGTCTTCGAGCATTCCGTCATGACAAATTTTAACTGCGCATGCCCAGCCATTCAGAGGGGCCAGGGATATGGCTTTCTGTCTGAAGGTTACTCTTGATTCACTGCTTGTATGAGCGAGCAGCAATGGTTCTGGCGAGACTGCACGGATGCGCAGGCTCGCCTGAACCTTCGCTGCTCGCATAGGCGATAAGTACCAAAATCGCTTTACGGGGCCCATGTGATCTTTGAGGTCTTTTCTTTCTAACAAGAACGAATTTTAAGCAGAAATGGTGTCGTTATCAATTTATGAATTTAGTGAAAAACTTTATGCTCAACAATTTCATGTCTCCGAATCTTTCATTATTTTGCATGAGTTCATGAACTTGCATGGGTTCATGAACTAAGGACAGTAATAGGGAAGAATATAGATAAAGTCCAACCTGTGTTAAGCATGCACCTCAGGGATGATCAAAATGTGCTTGCTTAAGACAGGTGCATGCTTAGTACAGGTGGGTTTTAATCGGAAACTAAATGCATGCATGCTTAAGACAGACTACTTGCTTAATAGAGGTGGCCACTATGACAGGTTTGACTGTACCAGATGTATCGCAATATGGATTTTTCAGATCACAATATATCACAATACACTGTGTGGCATATCGGTGCAACCCTATCCATCTGTACTATCAATGCCTCAGAATGGATAAACATAAATTGGAGGAAAAACTTTTGAAACTGTTGTCTCCTGGATCTGAGGTTATTAAACTTTTTTCGTGTTCAAGTGAGTTAAGCATGAAATTTGAAATGTTTCTAATTATTAAAATACAAACAAGGACATTTTAATGCTCAGCTAATTAAAAAGAGTGGTGGTTGACTTGTTGGACGGGTTTTTAAAAAAAATCCGTCCTTTAAAATAGCGATGTCCGGGCGGGCGGGCGGGTGGGCGGGCGGGCGTCCTGCGGGCGGGCGGGCGTCGTCCCAGGTTTACCTTTTGGTTAACCTTTTTTTCAAAGTGATATTTTTCATCTATTCTCTAGCAGATTGTTTTAATATCAGGACTGATGCATAAGTGGAGGTACCGCTTTCATGTATTATCCATAAATGGCGCAAAAGACTAAAATTTTGGCGGAAATTGTCATTTTTCAAACTTGTGTTTTTCAGGTTTACCTTTTGGTTAACCTTTTTTCAAATGCCAGTGTAGTGGATAGAGTGCTGGACTACGAATCCTATTGTTGACTATGAATCTGAGGGGCGGGAGTTCAAACCCCGGTGGAGACATTTTTTTTTTTTTTTTTTGTTCTTTTTTTTTTTGTTCTTTCTTTTTTCATTCTTTTTTTTTCTTTATTTTTCTTTTCTCCATAAACACATATGAACAATTATTATCTTCCTCCCCTGATAGTTGCTAGTAATAATACATACATGCATGCACAGGCATGGAATTTTCTTTTTTTTTTTTTTTCGTTCTTTTTTAGCTCACCTGAGCACGAAGCTCAAGGTGAGTGGATGTCCGTCGTCCGTCAACAATTTCTTTAAACGACATCTCCTCCTGGGATAATGGCCCAATTTCAAAATTATTTTACAGAAATGTTCATTAGTAGACCCTTTTTCAAAATTGCTAAAATCAGTGGCCACTAGAGCTAAAAATAGAGCTAAAAATAGAAAAAAACTTTTTTTTTTTTTTCTTCGTAAAACACATAAACAAATCAACCCCCCCCCCCCCCCCCCACCCCCCTCCACAAAAAATTGTTACTGGGTTAGGATATTGCATTTGTTCTGTACATACATGCATACATAGTTTTACATACATACAGAAATGTTCATTAGGTGACCCTTTTTCAAAATCGCTAAAATCAGTGTCCACCAGAGCAAAAAATAGAAAAAAAACTTTATTTTTTTTTCTTGTTAAAGCACATAAACAAATCATACCCCCCCCCCCCCCCTCCACAAAAAGTTCTTACTGGGTTAGGATATTGCATTTGTTCTGTACATACATGCATACTTAGTTTTACATACATACCCTACCCACCCCACCCTACCCTAGCATACCCTACCCCACCCCACCCCCATCCCAAAACAACCCAAATCCAACCCCACCCCATCCCACCACTCCCCACCTTACCTGACCTCACCCCAGACCACCCACCCAACCCCACCCCACAACCCCACTACACCCCATCCCACCCCACACCCCACCCCACCACAAATTCCACCCCGTCCCACCCGACTCCTAACCCATCCCATCCCATCCCACCCCGACCCACCCTACCCCACACCAGCACACCCACCCTACCCCACCCATGCCACCACCATCCTAACCGTACTGAAAAAAAAACCCGTCCATAATGCCATTAGGCATTTTAAATTGTTTTCAATTTATGAGCAGGACAAATTTCATGCTCAAGTGAGTTGAGCTTGATTTTTTTTATAACTTTGGACCCTGGTATCCTTTATCAGTAGTTGTCTTCTCTAAAAGAATGAATTTTCCCCTGAGGAATATTTTTTCCCTAAGATTAGTCCACAGGCAAACAGTGTAGACCCTGATCAGACTGCTCCTTCATGAGCCATCTGATCTGGGTCTGCACTGTTTGCTTAGGCCTGTCTGTCCATGAAGTAAAGATCATTATGGTAGAATAAAAAAGGGTGGAAAAGAAAAGATGCTAGGTGGTGGCTATTATCTTACCTGCATCTGAAATTTTCAGTGATTGCTCAGTATGACTATGAAGCAGATAGAGATGATGAACTGACATTCTCTGAGAATGATGTTATATACGTGATTTAAAAAGTGCAGATGTTATGGCAAGCAGTGTAGACCCTGATCAGACTGCTCCTACAGGAGCAGTGATCAGACTGCTCCTACAGGAGCAGTCTGATCTGGGTCTGCACTGTTTGCTTATGCCTGTCTGTCTACAGGAGCAGTCTGATCTGGGTCTGCACTGTTTGCTTATGCCTGTCTGTCCCAAAAGGTAGTATAAAAAAGGTGTAAAAGAAAAGTTGCAATTATCTTAGCTGCATCTGAAATTTTCAGTGATTGCTCAGTATGACTATGAAGCAGATAGAGATGATGAACTGACATTCTCTGAGAATGATGTTATATACGTGATTTATAGACCTGGGTCTGGCTGGTGGGAAGGGATTTCAAATGGTCAAAAGGGATATTTTCCACCAAGTTACACTGACGCTACCACATACGATTAACATACGGTGTTTGTAATGATAGGTAAAGAAGAGCATACACAAAAAGAACAAGAACTGTTGGTATCTGATAATGCAATTTGGAGTTTAACCCATTTCATACCAAATGGAATCTTCCACCTTATATACAGCATAACTCCATTTTAAAATTTAGGTGTTTTTATGCCCCCGCCATTCAAAGAATGGTGGAAAGGGCATATAGCGTTGCCCCTGTACGTCCGTCCGTCCGTGCTTCTGTGCATCCGAAACTTAAACGCTGTCAATAACTTCCTTATTTCTTGATGAATTTTAAAATTACTTGGCAGAAATGTTAACCATCATGAGACAACTTGTCACATGCAAAACCCAGGTCCGTTCCTCCAAGGTCAAGGTCATACTTAGAGGTCAAAGGTCAAAAAAAGGGTCAGAAACTTTAACACTGTCAATAACTTTCTTATTTCGGAATGGATTTTGAAATTACTTTGTAGAGATGTTAACCATCATGCAACGATGTGTCACTTTTAAAACCCAGGTCCGTACCTCCAAGGTCAAGGTTATACTTAGAGGTCAAATGTGAAAAAAAAGGTCCAAAACTATGGTCAATAACTTTCTGTGGATGAATACGAATATAGACATATTTTCAGGCGGGGGCATCCGTGTCCTATGAACGCATTTCTAGTCTTCAAAATGTTTCTGGAAAATGGCTGAACTTTCTAGAAACAGTGTAGGCCTTGATAAGATGCCGCAGAACAGACGCCATATTCTGTGGCGTCTGATCTGGTCCTGCACAGTTTGGCATTTACCCCTTTTGGGGTTTCCAGTACACAATGGGTTAAGGAGTTGTGTGAAAACATTAAAGATGACAGAATATTGTCATAGAGATCTCCAGCAAGGCATGGTTTTCTGTTTGTTTATGCCTGCTTGCCTGCCTTCAACATTAGCTTCAACCCTGGCGTTGACGATTCTGTTTCAGTGGCAAAGTTTATAATATTGTTACTGTATTTAGAAAAAAATCTCACCAATAGGGGATGGAGCTATTCTTTCAGGAAAGAATTTGCTCCCTTTCTCTCCCTTAAGAGCTACCCCTATGATATATAAAACATGCATTAGACTGATGATTTTAACCCTTATCCTCCTGATTATTTTATTTAGCCACACCCATTTCTGATTATCAGCAAATCAGATTACATGATACAATTTTTCCTTCAAATTCACAAATTGAATGACAAACAGTGTAGATCCTGATCAGATTGTTTCTTCAGAAGCCATCTGATCTGGACCTACTCAGTTTGCAAAGATAGAGGTTGTTGTGAACAGCAGGATAAGGCTTCTTCAGAAGCCATCTGATCTGAAACTACACTGTTTGCAAAGATAAGTGTGGTTGTGAACAGCAGGATAAGGCTTCTTCAGAAGCCATCTGATATGAAACTACACTGTTTGCAAAGATTTGTGTTGTTGTGAACAGCAGAGTAAGGGTTCAGATAATTTCTCTTCACAGCAAATATTTTCCATTACACACATGTATTATATGCCTAATAAGTGCTTAAGGAGAATGGGAACATCTGGCAGATTTTACCGCCATTTTTTGAAAGGGAAACAACTCTCGGGACTTCCTGTTTGCTTTTCTATTAGCCCTGTCCCACTAAAAAAGGGGTCTTCTCTTAAAGGAAAGAATTTGCTCCTCAGGAGCAAATTCTTTCCTTTTAGAGTTGACCCTATTGACAAGGGAGACAAAAATGCTTTTGAAGGAGTTGCCTCCCCTGAATGTGTTCCCATTCCCCTTAACCTAAAAATTGTTCTTGTAAACCAGGGGTGACTTCAATTTACGGGCCTTCCAGACGTTTGGATGAGTCCTTAAACTGAGGTTCCCGTCATCATGTGACCTTAGCTGTGGTGGGTGGGACATCAAAGACACATACACACACTCCTATGTGTTGGGTCTGTTTCTAGTGATACCAGCTTTGATGGATTTCTTGTAATAGTACAGAATTAGCACCACTGCACTTTTGATACCTTGAGATCAATATCTTGATTTTGGAAAAAAAAAAACATTTCAAGAATGGCTGCTAAAAATATTTTTTTTGTTTCTCACTTTTATTTTCACATTGCATGTATTAGTCATGCTTCCTTCAAACAGATTTTAGCGGTCCTGTGGCTGAGAGCAAATTTTCCCTTCCAGGGGCCAGTTTTTCAAACTTACGATGCCATAAGTTAACAGTGCTGTTAGTTAATGTATCGTTAAAACTTAGATAATTTAATATGGCACATACAGTGATATTTTGCTGGAAAAATGTGAGCAGCTTTTGCAAATGCAAAAACTGCTCACATTCTTTCAGCAAAAATACCACTGTATTAGGCATTGTACTTCCTAGAACAGTTAATTTGACCTTTGAACAACTGGCCCCAGATATGAACATCATTATAACAGTGTCTCTTAACCCATGGTATGCGGGAAACCCCTAAAGGGGTACCTAGGCAAACAGTGCAGACCCAGATCAGATGCCGCAGAACGTGGGGTCTGACCAGGGCCTGCACTATTTGCTACCAGAATTTTTTGTCAAAAATAGAATAATAAAAAAAATAAGCCTACAACCCCTTATTTGCCAAATGGTTTTTGTCCAATATATAGCAATGGAAGAGTCCACTAGTATACAATAGATTAACTTAGTCTCACAAAGATCTTTGTTTTTATTTCTAATTTGTTATGCCAAATATAGCTTCTTCATCTTATCTCACCCGTGAGACAAGAATATCCCTTTGTCCATTTAATATCTTCTATTCAATATCTCTTTTCCTGCCCTGTCTTAGTCTATATTTGGCTGCTTAACTTCATCCTGTCAGTTACAGCAAAGATGCATGTTGATTTCTTCACAATTACTTCACCTGTTGCATGGAAGGACTGCACAACCTGTAATTAGCTACCATCACCAATTATGCATCTTTCATTGTTGATTTCCGATTGCCCCAGTTCTGTTTCTGTCATTTTCAGTGGCTGCAATATACAACTATCAGGCAGAACTGGGGCCAGTTTTTCAAAACTAACGACGTCGTTAGTTAACATATCGTTAAAACTGATCATTAAATACCGCAAATATGCTGAAATTTTTGCTAAAAAAAAAATGTGAGCAGCTTTTGCGGACACAAAAGCTGCTCACATTTATTTCAGCAAAAATAACAAAAATTACGATATTGTACTTGCTAGAAGAATTAACAATATGACCACTAACGAGCTCGCTAAGCCCTGTCTTAGTCTATATTTGGCTGCTTAACTTCATCCTGTCAGTTACAGCAAAGATGCATGTTGATTTCTTCACAATTACTTCACCTGTTGCATGAAAGGACTGCACAACCTGTAATTAGCTACCATCACCAATTATGCATTTTTCATTGTTGATTTCCTATGGCCCCAGTTCTGTTTCTGTCATTTTCAGTGGTTGCAATATACTATTATTAGGCAGAACTGGGGCCAGTTGTTCAAAACTAATGACGTCGTTAGTTAAAGTATCGTTAAAACTGATCATTAAATACCGCAAGTATGCTGAAATTTTTGTGGAAAAAATGTGAGCAGCTTTTGTGGACGCAAAAGCTGCTCACAGTTTTTCAGCAAAAATAACAAAATTTACGATATTGTACTTGCTAGAAGAGTTAACAATATGACCACTAACAAGCTCACTAAGCTAACTATGCTTTGAACAACTGGCCCCAGTTCTGTTTTACTGTCATTTTCAGTGGTTGCAATATACGATTATCAGGCTGATAAAGAGGATGAGCTGACATTCTCGGAGAACTCGGTAATCTACGTCGTAAAGAAGAACGATGATGGCTGGTGGGAAGGAGTGTTGAACGGCCAAACAGGACTTTTTCCTGGAAATTATGTTGAACCTTGCATTTAAAATAGTAGTTATAAAAATACCTATGATACAATTTTTAAAGAAGTATTAACTTCTATTTTGTATTAAAAGATCTGCTATAAAGTACATCAAGCACCTGATATAAAGGCAAGAAAATATAAAATGATTGTATGATTATAGATATACGAGTAAGTTGACTATATAGAGTGACTGTCAGTAAAAGTGGTTCCACGCATGATCTTGGAGTGAGTAACACTAGGGTCACTATATTCAGATCTGGTTTAGCTGCAGTGATGTACTGTAGGTCCACATTTTTGTAAGGGAGGCAACTTTTCTGACTTTGTTTTTCTGTGAACAAAGCCCCTTCAAGAAAGAGAGCTACTCCTAAAAGAAATTACTCCAATGGAGTATATTCTTCTATTTGAAGTTACAAATTCTTCCTTTAGAGTAGACTGATCTTGATAAGGGAGACAAAATTTTTTTTTAGAGTTGCCTCCCCTAAGGGTGTATCATTTCACCTTAAGGGGAATGGGAGCACCTGGCAGATTTTCTGCCATTTTTCAAAGGGAGAAAGCTTTTAGAACTTCCTATTTGCTTTTCTATAAGCTCTGTCCCACAGAAAAAGGGATCTACTCTTATAGGAAAGAATTTGCTACTCAGGAGCAAATTCTGTCCTTTAAGAGTTGACCCGTATTGACATGGGAAACAAAAGAACTTTGTGGGAGTTGCCTCTGCTAAATGTGTACCCATTCCTCTTATTGTTTTGTGATAGAACACAGCTCAGTAACATAAACGAAGGCTCTATAATTCTTTTTATCATATGATGATTCTTTCGTGGAGATTGATCATGAAATCTTTTCTACGGTCATTCTCTCCATTCTGCTGATTCAAGAAGAAGGGCAGTTGTCAGTTTCTGGCGAAAGAATGTGCACTGTACTGGTTAACCGCTTACGTATAAGCCTGCCCAGGAAAGTGTTGATAGGTAAACTGACCGGCTCAAAAATGACCTAAATAGTGTTGACTGGGCTGTAAAACTCCAATACAAACAAACAAACAAACAAATTAGTTAAACAGTCGTGAATAAAATGTGTTTTAAAAGTCATATGATAAATAGAATCTTGCATTCCTGCTCATGTATTATTGAATTTATTAAATGAGTTGAGGAAAAGGGATAAAATGCGAGATAAAATGCTTGGCAAGCCTCGCATTTTATCCCTTTTCCTCAACTCATTTAATAAATTCAATAATACATGAACACTCAAGTAAGATCCTCTATATAATTAACCCTCACCATGCTGAACATTTCAATGCACTACACTCCTCCCTCATTCTCAGCCATTTCGGTTGCCTGGTTTCAATTTTTACCATGGATTCAGGGGCAGAATGGAAAACTGTCTAGATCCTGATCAGCTGGCTTATCTGGATCTATACTGTTTTAAAAAAAAAAAAAAAAAGGATGATCCGCTTCGACATGGGGAGGGTTTAAAGACATTAAACCTTGGATACCTGTTGCTGTTTGCAGAGTTCAGTCACCATGTTCATGTGATGATATACAGGGAAATTCTGCTATTAAGACCACCTAAAATTAAGACTAATTCTCCTTTAAAAAGCTTATTTAGAAGCATGCAGTTATTCTTTCTTCGTGTTTTCTGCATAAAATGTCCTCTGGTCAGGGAACACCTTTGGGACTGTTCAAAAGTGGTCTTAAAGACCACTTTTGAATAGTCTCAAAGGTGGTCTTAATAGAGGAATTTTACTGTATTTAGATCATGTTGACTATGGCATTAACCATGAAGAAAAGTGCATGAGAGTTACACCTGATATTTTGTGGCGTATCGTGTTGACACGTTATCGACACCATGCAGGACACCATACTTTATTTGGATAGTATTGGACATTGCAAGGCTATATATTTGTCAAGCAAAAGTATGTCTTCTGAAATTTGAACTCGATGAAGCCTCGATTCAGTCTGCACTCACACTTAGTCAGAACGAAAGTTACAACATTTCCTGTCTGTCGGTAGAAGCTTGGAGTCCTTGAACATCCATATAGCACACAGCATAGAGGATATTTACTTTTTTGTGGTAAAATACAAAAATTATTTCAGCCGGCCTCGAAACTCAGTCAGATGTTCGTCTGACTGGTGATCAGGAGGATGTGGGTTTGATACCTGCCGGGGATCGGCAACATTCTTTCGTGGAGATTGATCAAGAAATCTTTTCTATGGTCATTCTCTCCCTTCCGCTAATTGAAGAAGGACAGTTGTCAGTTTCTGGTGAAAGAATGTGCACTGTACTGGTTAACCGCTTTATAGGCCTGCCCAGGAAACTGTGGCTAGGTAAACTGACCGGCTCAAAAATGACCTAAAATAGTGTTAAGTGGGCCATTAAACTCCAATACAAACAAACCAAAATTATTTCATCTCCTGCCTTGAAAACATGAGAATTTCACCCTTGCTTCATACTCTTGAAACCTCTGATGTTTGTGTGTTGATAAAACACATAACTTTTGAAATATTTTTGGTATTTATCAAAAAAACGTGACTGTGAAAATAACATGACTGTGAAAATCACATGACTGTGAAAATAACATGACTGAAAATCACATGACTGAAAATAACATGACTGAAAATCACATGACTGAAAATAACATGACTGAAAATAACATGACTGTGAAAATCACATGTTCATGTTATTTTTCACAATGTGAAAATAGTACATACAGTAAAATTTCTATTTTAAGACCGCCTTTTTGACGGTTCAAAAGTGGTCTTTAAGACCACTTTTGAACAGTCCAAAAGGTGGTCTCTGACCAGATGACACGGTACGCAGGAAACACAAAGAAAGAATAACTGCAACCTACTAAATAAGCTTTTAGAAGCAGAATTAGTCTTAATTTTAGGTGGTCTTAATAGCGGAATTTTACTATACTTTCACTATGTGAAAAGTCATTTTTATTTGTTTCAGATATGATATCAGTGCTAAGTATAAAATAATAAAAAGATTGATTATGCTGCTCACATGTCTGTTTTTGTTTGGCATGACCCATCTTGTCTTATTTCTGCTCAAAGCTATCAACTCATCTGCATCAACAAATAGTTCTTGTCAGTGTCTACAATCACAAACATGTAATGTTGGTACTCATTTGAACTGCCTTAATGTGGGTTGTTTAAAGATTACACTCATTCAAAAAACAGAAATAAGAACATTATCTCACCTTTAGATCTTGAAAATATTTAGATTTGAAAACAGCACTATCTGGAGCCAGTTGTTCAAAACATTGTCAGCTTAACGTGCTTGTTAGTGGTCAAATTGTTATCTGTTTTAGTAAATACAAAATCTAATACAGTGGTATTTTTGCTAGAAAAATGTGAGGAGCTTTTGCATTTGAAAAAGCTGCTCACATTTTTCCTGCAAAAGTATCAATGTATTTTCCATATTAAATGATCAAAGTTTTAATGATTTGTTAAACACAAACAGCATCGTTACTTTTGAACAACTGGCCCCTGGAGTGTTGAAAACTTTTAAAATGATATTACATAGGCATGTTATCTTTGTGACTTTAACCTTTTAAGGGGAATGGGTGCATCTTCAGGGGAGGCAACTCTTGCAAAAGTATTTTTGTCTCCTTTGTCAACAGGGGTCAACTCTTAGAAGCAGAATTAGTCTTAATTTTAGGTGGTCTTAATAGCAGAATTTTACTATACTTTCACTATGTGAAAAGTCATTTTTATTTGTTTCAGATATGATATCAGTGCTAAGTATAAAATAATAAAAAGATTGATTATGCTGCTCACAGTAGACCCCTTTTTCAGTGGGACTGAGCCTATAGAAAAGTGAACAGGAAGTTTCGAGAGTTGTCTCCCTTTGAAAAATGGCAGACAAATGTGCTAGGTGTTCCCATTCCCCTTAAGCATGTTTAGCAGACCACATTTTCATAGTATTTTTAATGTATATTTTAGGGAAAATAAGGCTTGACATTTCATGAAATGTCAAACCCTATTTTTGCTGAAGCAGCAGAAGATTCACATGGAATGTCAAACATTTTTGGCGAAAAATAATGAAAAACAAAGCGCAAAAAAAAGATCAATAGACTGCCATCTATTCCACAATTTTCTGCAGCACTTGAAGGATTTGTTTTGTTAGCTGACCTTAGCCAAAGGCTCTGGGGGAGCTATTGTGATCAGTCAATGTCCGTTGTCGTCGTTGTTCGTCCATCCACAATTCCTTTAAACATCTGCTCCTAAGCCACTGAACTGATTTTGACCAAATTTGGCAGAAATGATCTTTGGGTGGTCCTCTCTCAAAGTTGTTCAAAGAATTCCATTCCATGCAGAACATTGGTTGCCATGGCGATGAAAAGGGGGGAAAATAAGAAAAAACCTTTAAAAATCTTCTTGTCTGAAATCAGGAGGCCCAGGTCTTTGAAATTTGGTAAGAAGCTTCATCTTATGGACCTCTACCAAGATTGTTCAATGATAGCCCTGGGGCCCAAACGGACCGTCCATGCTAATAAACCCTATTGGTTTCATTGGGCGACAGGGCTTGAGATGTAATTTCATCTCAATGTCGGGTAAAAGTCCCACAAAATTGGAAGCAACGTCTCCAAAATGACCTTTACAGTGTTGACGTGGACGTTAAACCTCAAATCAAACAAAATTTACATAGGCTTATATAGGGAAAACCTTTAAAAATCTTCTTGTCTGAAACCTGGAGGCCCAGGTCTTTGATATTTGGTATGAAGCTTCATCTTGTGGACCTCTACCAAGATAATTCAAATTATGGCCCTGGGCCAAAAATGACCCCATGCCAGGGCCTACTGGATTTACATAGGCTTATACAGGGAAAACCTTAAAAAAAACTTCTTGTCTGAAACCAGAAAGCCCAGGTCTTTGATATTTGGTATGAAGCTTCATCTAGTGGACTTCTACCAAGATTGTTCAAATTATAGCCCTGGGGCCAAAAATGGCTCCGCCCCGGGCCCTCGTTTTACATAGACGTAGGCTAATATAGGAAAAACTTTTAAAAAAGCTTCCTTGTCTGAAACCAGAAGACCCAGGTCTTTGATATTTGGTATGAAGCTTCACCTAGTGGACCTCTACCAAGATTGTTCTAATTATAGCCCTGGGGCTAAAAATGGCCCTGCCTGGGCCCACTGGTTAAACATAGATTTATATAGGGAAAACCAAAAGATTGTCTTGTCCAAAACATGAAGGCCCAGGCCCTTGTTATTTGGTATGAAGCTTCATCCAGTGGACCTCTACCATGATTGTTCAAATTTTAGACCTGGGGACAAAAATGGCCCTGCCTTGGGACCCACATATAGACCTCATAGCTCATGGTCCTCTTGTTTGTTGTTTGTTTGTATTGGAGTTTAACAGACCAGTCAACACTATTTAGGTCATTTTGAGCCAATGAGTTTACCTGTCCACACTTTTTCTTGGCAAGCTTATATGTAAGCGGTTTACCAGTACAGTGCACATTCTTTCGCATGAAACTGACAACTGCCCTTCTTGAATCAGCCGAAGGGAGAGAATGACCGTAGAAAAGATTTCATGATGAATCTTCGCAAAAGAATGTTGCCGACCCGGCAGGTATCGAAGCCACGTCCACCTGATTGCCAGTCCGACGCGCATCCATCTGAGCTACCAAGACTGGCAGCACTTGAAGTAATAAAGGTGAATGGAAACGCTTTCAGGGGAGGCATCTGGTTCACTTTAGTCTCTCTCACCACTTGGGGTCTACACTTGGAACCAATATGCTCTGTAGGAGCAAATTTATTAATTACCTGAGGAGCAGATGCTTTCCTTCAAAGGTGTCACTGTGTCAGACACCACTGCACAGAGAGGCTAAGATTAAAAATGCAAACATGCAGTCACAAAAGAAATCTCCCACAGGGATGAAGCTGGCCCAGAAATTATATGGAGAAGTGATTTCTCTCGTAGAGAGACTATGGAGAAGGTTTTGACTGATTTTTATGATTCTATGTACGTTATACATTCTGACTTCTCTCTCAGCTCAAAAAGAGAAGTTTCCTTTAGCAGATTTTGTACTGAATGGAATATTCTACCTTACATATAGCCCATGTCCACTTCAAAACTTAGCGGTATCAGGTTGCGTTTACTTCCAAATTTATTTGGAAATTTGCTGAACTTTGAGCAAACAGTGTAGGCTCTGATCAGATGCTGCATTCTGCAGCATCCGATCTGGGCCTGCACTGTTTGCCAATTACCCATTTTGTTATTTCCGGTATAAAATGGGTTAACGACTTAAATGCCGTTATAAAAATAATCTGTCTTCGATGTTTTCTACTTTATAGATTCTACCTTTGGTAACACATTGAGATTGATCATAAAACACCCTTAAAACGTAGACTCACTATAAAGGAGACATGGTTCTGAAAGAGTCACTTCGCCTGGAAAGATTTTACATTCACCTTAATTGAAGTTATACGAGAAACTGCGCATTATGATAACACATCCGTCTGATATAGTGCATTCTTTCATACCTATAAAACGGTCATTTTTTTTAAATAAAAATTGTATGCGCCAAACATAGGTTTTGGGTGCTCGTTTGAACCGCCTAATGAGTACCCACAACCTATGTCTTGGAGCAAAAATAAAAAAAAATATGTTAACCCCATTTTTCTCCATATAAGTGGGGTTTAGAGGGATGCTCATTACATGGACTTGCTAACATGATTAACAGCTTTGATCTTACAGTTTGTTTTGTCTCTGTTTCCATTTATGTTTTTTTTTTCTTCTCCATTTTTATTTTACACCTCTTCCAAGATCATTTCACTGGTGTTGAGCCAATTGATAATCAGAGGTGGGCAGAAACCGGAGTGCTTGGAGAAAAACATCGGACTTCCCGTTGGCATCTCTCATTTGACCCAAGCAAGGCTTAAACCCACACTAGGAGTAGGCACTTTTACTCACTAGGGCACAGACACCCATTTTATGAATATTTACTATGTTTATGTATGTATTAATGAACTGGGGCCATCAAAATATACATACTTCCTTAAATAAGGGAGACAGACATATTTATTAACTGCTGAATAAATTAACTTGTCAAATCAACCAATCAGATTACTTGTCATTATTGTTCATTCAAATTCGAAAACTGAATTACTAACAGTGTAGATCCTGGTCAGATGGCTTCATCAGAAGCCATCTGATCTAGATCTACACTGTTTGCAAAGGTAGGGAATGTCGTGATCAGCGGGATAAGGGTTAAGAATGTGTATACATTCCTAGTAACAAAGGGTCTATCTTGAGATCATGTAACAAGAAAGGCAAATCAGGCTGCTCTGAATCTTTAGTATTTTATCCAAATTGGACTCTTAGAATCTTCCACACTATAGCTTGGAAGGTCAATTACTCATTTAGTTGATACTAATTTATTTTAGTTTGATTGCGATGAAAGCTTCAAGCTTAATGAATCGCTCTCGAACTCTCATTCCGGGTGTTTTCATGTGCGCAAGAGAAAGAGCAGTGGCTTTTACACCAATGCTTCCCATTGACACCTTTACTCATTTAAGAGGTATATTAGTGTTTGCAGAAATCCCTGTACTTCAAGCAAACACTGAAGATACTGATCAGATGCTGCATTCTGCAACATCTGACATGGGCATTGTTGGATTTTGTGGTGGTTAGGCATAAATAGGTTAAACGTGGAATTTCATGAATTTTGCTCTGCCCTTACATCATCATAAATGACAAATTTACTGAGAGAAATTAGCCATCAAGTATTTTGATTGGTTGATAGACATAAATGGGTGTGGCTTTAATGAATATTCAGCAAGATAAGGGTTAATAAAAAAGTATTTTCTTATATTTTTCCTTCCCACACTAGTAAATGCCATGTTGCTTGAAATGTTGACTTTTGAGTGTACAGAAACAAAGCTACACACCTGAGGAAGAATCAAGAATCAAGCTTTCTAGGCCAGAAAAGCTAACAGTAAATTATCGTATTAACCATTACGCAAACACGCCTATACAAATACATTGCCACCTTTATCGCCGAAAAAAAATGAAAATTTTATGATGAAAAATTTTGATATTTTTCTTATTTCTGCTCAAAATATAGATTGTGGGCACTCGTTAGAACCGCCTCATAGAGGCTGTTCTAACGAGTACCCACAATCTATACCGGTATTTTAGAACAGAAATAAGAAAATAATGTATACCCCCAGAAACCCCAGTTTTACTATATAAAAGTGGGGTTCAAGGGGGTCAAAATTATATAGGCATGTTTTCGTGATGCCTAAATATTTGCATACCTCAACTCCTTGCGGCAGGGCTTGAGATCTCATTTCATCTCAATGTCAGGTAAAAGTCCCACAAAGTTGGAAGCAACATCTCCAAAATGACCTAAATAGTGTTTATGGGACGTTAAACCTCAATTCAAACAAACAAGAAAGTCTGCTTAGACAAAGTGGTGATAGTTGAAGGACCCCTGCATATAAAACCAAGTGGTTTCTTTGGACGGTAGTACTTGAGATGTCATTTCATCTCAGTGTCCAGTAAAAGTCTCACAAAATTAGAAGCAATGTCTCCAAAATGCCCACAATAGAGTTGACAGAAATGTAAAACCTCAACAAAGACAAATAAGTGTGAACACAAATCGATGTGAATGAAATGGGCCCCGTCAAGCGATTTTGGTACTTATCGCCTATGCGAACAGCGAAGGTTCAGGCGAGCCCCTCTGAATTGCAGGGCATGCGGAGTTAAAATTTGTCATGACGGAATGCTCGAAGACACAAATTCGCTTGGCGGGGCTTAAATGATTGTTTGGCGTTCACTTTGTGTCTTGTCCCAAAGAAAGAGATAGAAGAGATAGAAGTGAGGGACAGGGAAGAAAGAGGAAAATGAATGCAAGTGAAAAGAAACAAAAGAAACAACAACACTCACCCTCCATCCTTATCTGCTGCAAGGACAATAACTCCACATCATGTACCTAGTGTAACACAGCCTCAGGCTTACCAACCTTCCCATTCATATCAAGCCAGTAGTGGGCAGAAATTAGAGTACTGGGAGAAAAACATCAGAGCTTTGCTTCTCATAAGATTGCTTGATTGTTGTGGTAGCCTCAGTGGTACAGCGGTTAAGCTTCTTAACCTCGTAAAATAGGGATTGTGGGCTGTTTCAGGCAAGTCTTTCAATAGAGATCCCATCTCCAGATGACCTTAGTTGTTGGTGGGACATAAAACTCAAACACACACAACCCTTAGGGGTCTTCTCATGTATCGCACATCATCGGGGTGATGAAAGTTGAGAAATAGAAGGAATTAAAACCTTCCATTTTCTATCCAGCATAAAAGTGAAGGCAATAATCAGGAATCAATACAATAACCTAACATCTCCCATCAGAGACACCGAAGGGAAAGAAACAAACATGAAATAACTAAACCCAAATGAAAACATCTCTAGCAGATAGCTGAAAGGACAGTTACTTTTCCACCAAATGACCAAACGGCTATCCGAAATAAGAAGATAGAAGCAATACATACATGAAAAGACAAACTGTAAACAAGAGGCTCTAGGGCTCATGTATCTTAACATATGATTTTAATCTACCGACTATAAAGTCTCCCTAAAGAACCCCCCCCCCCCCCTGCATTTCCAAATGAACACCCATGTCATCATCATCATCAATGGATTTTTATTAACATGCAGGTACAAGGGCAACATCCACATAAGTGGGCCCCCGTCCAGGTAGCTGGCTTGCTGCACGCATGGCAGATCTTAGGCCTCCAGTTTCAGAAGGCCAAGACCAGCTTCCTACGTTATATTGGTTACCTAAACTTCATAAAAGACCGTACAAAGCACGGTTTATTGCAAATTCAAGCTCTTGTACCACCACTGAACTCTCCAAATTATTAACTTCATGTTTGACTGCCATCAAAAAACATGTGATAAAATATTGCGACAAAGTCTTCGAAAGATAAGGTAGAAATCTGCTTTGGTCTGTAAAAAATTCTCATGAAGTTTTAAATAAAATGAAATCCAGGCGTTTTCGTGCTTCAAGTCTGTCTACTTATGATTTTTCCACACTTTACAATCCGGGGAACGGGAGGTCTCGGGTTCGATCCCGGGCCGCGACATACCAAAGTCGTTAAAAATGGTACTAGTTGCTCCTCGTTTGGCACTCAGATTTACGGGGTAGAGCTAGGACTGGTCGATCCAGTGTCAGGATAATGTGACTGGGTGTGGTATCATGGAATGTGTCTGGGACATGATACTTCAGTGAGGCAGCACTATAAACGTGAGCATTGAGCTCCCTGTCGCAACCAGACACCGTCGTGATATGACTGAAAAATTGTTGAAAGCGACGTTAAACCCGAATTCACACACACACACACACACACACACTCCACACTTTACACTACACTTCCTCATAATCTTTTAAAAGAAAAACTTAATGATTTAATTGAATGGCCATTTCAGAGGGAGGACACCCTCTATCTTGCATGTAAGAAATGCGTTTTTCACTTCTGAAGAGCATAAAAATTATACTTTAAGGTCATGTCAGAAAGGGTGTGAAGTTCTCACCTTTCTACTTGACAATATTTACATAAGATTTGGTACTAAGTTATTTAGACAAGTTGTGGGTATTCCCATGGGTACTAATTCACCACTTGTGGCTGATTTGTTTTTGTTTTGTTATGAGAGAGACTTCATGATGTCCCTTTCTGCTGAAAACCAGTCTGAAATCATTGAAGCGTTTAGCTCCACTTCTAGATATTTGGATGATTTATTAAATATTGACAATACCTATTTTGATGGTTTGATCAGTCAAATTTACCCCCCAGAACTTCAGTTAAATAAAGCAAATTCTTCTGATACCAAGTCTCCGTTTTTGGATTTACATCTATCTATTGTAGATGGGTTTGTTATGTGCAAAATTTATGATAAACGCAACAATTTTGATTTCAAGATTGTAAATTTTCCTCTTTTTTTTTGATGGTGATGTTCCTTGTGCGCCATCCTATGGCGTTTATATTTCGCAATTAATTCGATTCGCCAGAGTGTGTAGTCATGTAACTGACTTCAACACTCGTAATAAATTGTTTACGGCTAAACTACGCAAAGCCTTTTCAAAATTTTATAGACGTCATTCTGATTTGAATTCAAAATTCAATATTGGACGTAAATCTCATCTGCAACAAGGTCTATCGGAACCCGAATTTTATGGTGACTTCATATATAAATTCAGAAAAATATATAACCACAATGACTTCAGTACCCAATTTCGTAAAATGATTCTTCGATATAGAAAGATTGGGTACAACATAAATGTTATACGACAGACTGCATGCATGGTAATTAACCCAATTACGGTTGACAACTTTGCTTCCCTCTTAAATTGCACTCCGGTGGGTCAGGCCTCAGACTCTATGACGGTTCTAGGGTGAAGGTTTATTGAGAATTAGAAAGATCTAATTCAAGGTAATGTTGGTGCCTGATGCTCTATCTCTGGTCGGGCCACTCGGAGTCTAACTGTTGGTTTTATTTTGCTCCAGCATTTCAGTGGTTTCTTGCTGTCAAGTCCTCACCGTTGTTTCATCTCTGTGGTTGTTTATTTGTGTTCATGGGGATGTTGCACTGATGAGATAGGGAGCCTTCATGCGGACTAAACAAATTGTCTAAATCGCGACGGAAGTAAGGGCGAGGATTGTGGCCACCTAAAATCAATTTCAGTGGAATTCTTTTCTGCTGACCATTCCAAGGCGGTTCTTCTATCGCGGTTTATTTTTATTATGGTTTGTCTTGGGGTGTTTGTGTCACTTATATTATTTTTATATTATCTTATTTTGGCCATTTTGTGGGAAAGTAACTGTCCTTTTGGCTTTCCGCTATTGATGTTTCCATTAGGTCTGTTGTTTCATGTTTGTGCTTCTTTCTCTTTGGTGTCTATGATGGGAGCTGTGGGTTGATTGTATTGATTCCTGCTCATTGCCTCAACTTCTATTCTGTCTATCATGAGGATCGATAGCATGTGGCCTCTGTACCTGAGGTATTAGGCATTTTATGAAGTGGAGGAGGTGAAGCATGGACCAAACAGAGCCTTGGTTGGTATCGCTGTATGCATCATAGAAGGAACAATATATATGGTTAAGGGGTGAGGATATGAACAGTTCCTGAGATATAAGGCCTTTTAAGCAGTGAAGGGGCTGGGGCATGGCCGCAACATATCCCAGGAAAGCCCATGATTGTTGTCACTGAATGTGTCTATTCATAAGGACCAAGAATATATATATCACTGAACGCCCATCAGGGCTTGAAGAAATAGATGGGCTGCATGATGCTTCCACGCAGAGCTGAAACCGACCGCACACTAGCACTGGTAAACCACTTAGAGGAGCTAAGCCTGACAAGGAACTGCGGTGCGAGTCGGGCCATACATGCTTATAAACCCTATTGGTTTCATTGGGCAACAGGGCTTGAGATGTCATTTCATCTCCGTGTCGGATAAAAGTCCCACAAAATTGGAAGCAACGTCTCCAAAATGACCTATACTGTGTTGACGGGGACGTTAAACCTCAAATCAAACAAACAAACAAATCACTGAATGTGTCTTATCATAAGTAACAAGAATGTGAATGGTTTAGGGGTGGGGATCTGAACAGTTTCTGAGATATATGGCTTTTTATGAAGTGGAGGGGTAGGGCATAACCCAGAGGATCCCCATATTGGTGTCACTGAATGTGTCTAATCATAAGAAACATGAATATATATGGTTTAGGATTGGGGCTCTGAACAATTTCTCAGATGTATGGTCCTTTGTGAATTGGAGGGTGGGACATGGCCCATGCAGACCCCTTGGTTGGTGTCACCGAATGTGTCTTGCCATCAAGAACAAGAATATATACATGTATGGTTTAGGGGTGGGGATCGGAATGGTTTCCGAGATATTGGGCCTTTTGTGAAGTTGAGGGGGCGCATCATGGGGGACCCTCAGGTTGGTGTAACTGAATGCGTCTCATCATAAGGAACAAGAATATATATGGTTTAGGGGTGTGGATCTGAATGGTTTCTGAGATATATCACCTTTTATGAAGTGGAGGGGGTGGGTCATGGCCCCAGCACAACCTGGGGGACCCTCAAGTTGGCATAAAAGCAGATGGCTGAGAGAAGTTTATTCAAGAACCATTTCTATAAAAGTTTTATCAAAATATCTGCAATGACTGCAGTAAATGTCATTTTTTAATTTTCCCCATTTTAAGTCTATGGAAACTCTAATTTGCCATAACAACCAAACTAAAGAGCCAATTTTCATAAAAAACAAACTTTCAACCCCCCAGCCTAAGGATGCTACAGATGAAATTTGGGCTAAATTGTCTCAGTGGCTTTCCAGAACATATTCAGAACATAACCCTTTCCAGAACATATTCAGAGCGGATGTTGTTCGAAAGTGTTGACGCCTGACTACGTCAGATGACATGGAACGATGACAACCAATAACTGCCTATCCTATAAGCTCCCCAGCAGCCTTTGGCTCCAGTGAGCTAAAAATAATGAACCGGGACAGAAGAACCCCCTTAGAATGATCAGCAAAAGTGTGTGGGGGAGGGGTTAAATCCACATGACCACAATCTTTGCCCTTGGTCAGCAAGCCCTGCTCAGGGATGCAAGATAACACAACACTGTCTACACATGCAAATGTTGTGCAGTCACTAAGAAAATGTCCCGATCTCTACAATCCCTGCCTTTGTAAACAGCATAGATCCAGATCAGAAGGCTTCTGCCATATTATCAGGATCTACACTTTCAGTTTGTGAATTGAACAAATACATAATATCAAGTAATTTGATTGGCTAATAACCAGAAATTGGTGTGGCAAAATAAATCTATGATGCCGGACAAGGGTTAACCAAGAATGAGGGGCTACTGAAGCCAAGAAGGAAGTGAAATGACAAGTCGACTTGTACTATCAGACTATATTTATTTATATGCTTCTAGAATATTCTATACCTTATCAGAAAAGATAGAATATATATTTCTTTACACAATATTCACAATGTTAGTCATCTGAATGATAAGTATATACAGCACACATATGCACACAAATATATGTTTCTATGAAAGTGAGTAAAGGCTTGATAAAGTTACAACAATGATAGGCCCACTTGTTCAAAGCCTTGCTATCGTAACAAATTCCTTAACAAATCATATATAAGCTGTTTTAACAAGTGCAATACTTAATACATGCATCAGTTTTTTTGTTGGAAAAAGCAAAAATATGTTGTTTTTTATTGGTATTCTTAAATGTTTTAAACTAAAACACAATAGTAGCACTTATTAACTTTGAACAGTTGGACCATAACATTAAAATATGTACATTTTTTTGCCAGTGAAGACAAAAATGCATTAAAAGCCATCTACAGTATACACCTAAAAATAAATGTGTATTCTTGTGAATACAATCTCAACAAGTGAAATAGTCATGTGATTGTGTAAAATGTGTATTAAAGCAAGTATCTGGGGACTGTATCACAAATAATGTATAATGTAAGTCTGGGAACTGAGCTTGCTCGCTTGGAGGTTTTGATTTTGAAGTTTCATGGCCCAGTCAACACTTATTGTCATTTTTAGCCAGTGAGTAAAGCTACTTGAACTGTTCCTGGAGAAACTTAGGCCTCAGCAACAAACCAGAGTCCAGTTGTTCAAACAAAAACACTATTAGGTAACATATTATTTAAACTGAGCATTTAATATGGCAAATGTGCATATATTTTTATTGCTGAAAAAGTGTGAGTAGCTTTTGCAAATGCAAAAGCAACTCACATTTTTTCAACAAAAATACCACAGTATAAGATATTATTCTTGCTAGGACAAGTTAGCAACTTGACCACTAATGAGCTCGTTAAGCTAACGATGCTTTGAACAACTGGGCCCAGTACTACAAATACTATGCTATATCTACAACTGCTCTCCTTAATCAATAATCAATTTGGGGGAAAAGCTGATTTCATGATCAATCTGAAAACAACTGTGTCACTTGGGTGGACTTTGGTTACAATGATTTTCTATCAGCTCCACTGCTATCGAGCCCAAGAACAGGCCTGTGAAAAATGGACAAATAACCACAAAGACAAATTGTGAGGCCCAGACAACAATAACAGAACCTTCACTAGTTACACACACAGGCAATAGGGGCCTTTTATGTCACTGAGGCTGCAGCCTAGCCAGTACTAAAAACAGGACGACTAAAATCATCCTAAATATTGACCAATAAAATAAGGTCACAGTGATGGCAGTAGATATTAACTAGATATTAACAGCACTAGAAGCAGTGACCACCAAGGCAATGCCTGATTAGAGTCTACACAATTTGTTGGTATAAAACTTACATATTGTTGTTACTATTTTATGAAAAAATTATATACATGCAGTGTGACCAATACACATCTTGTTTAAATATTTTCTTGTACTGAACAAAAAGCAGTAATTCACTTTAGCCAACGACTATACATCCAGCGACAGGAAACTAAATATGCTGGCTTACACATTACAGTGGTCATGCATTATAAGTATGGTGTCAAACACATTAAACCTTTTGATACAGGAAATCCGAAAAATGGGTCAGTGGCAAACAGTGCAGGCCCTGATCAGATGCTCAGATCAGATCAGGGCCTTCAGTTTGCAAAATGTAAGTTGTGTATACTAATTAGAATCGCCTCATAGAGGCAATTCTAATGGGTACACACAGCATACATTTGCAAATTAAAAGAAGAAAATTTTCCCAAACTTATGTCTATATGGTATTTGGAGGAATTGCCTATGGAGTCAAGGAGTTCAACTCATTCATGGTAAATAAGCCATCATGGTTTGAACCATTGAAGTTCTACTGTATCAAGTAATGTGATTGGTTCATTGTTGGTGATGGGTGTGGCTAAAGTTATTTATTCAGCAAGATAAAGGTATAAACAAATGCAGATGCTGATGCAGAACTTTAGTGAAGCAAACAGACATAACCCTTTGAAGAGTAATGGCTACCTATCAGGCTACCTCCAACAGATGTAGGCATATAGTTTTTCCAGTTATGAGAATGTTTGTTTGTTTGGTTTGAGGTTTAATGTCCCCATCAACACTGTATAGTTCATTTTGGAGACATTGCTTCCAGTTTTGTTGGACTTTTACCTGACATTGAGATGAAATGACATCTCAAGTCCTGTCGCCCAATGAAACAAATAGGGTTTATAATCATAGACGGTCCGACTCGCACCGCTTTGCCTGGGCAGACATAGATCCTCTAAGCAGTTTACCAGTACTCGTGGAAGCATCATGCAGCCCATCTATTTCTTCAAGACCTGGACATGCAGGGGCCTGTGGATGCAGATGCCAATGCCAACAAAAGATGCTGGGGTAAGGCAAAATCACTGGCAAGCTAAAACATGTGTGCTTAGCTACCCAAACTATAACCTTGTACAGTAGAACTTCAATGCCTCAAACACCTTTGGGACCATGAAAATCTGTTTGAGACAAGGGTAGTTCGAGCCACTGAGGTCTAATGCCAGTAGTCATAACCACATACTTAAGGACATTTTTTTCTGTGTTCTATAATGAAAAATGTATGCTGTGTGTACTCATTAGAATCCTAATGAGTGCACACAGCATACATTTGCAAGATAAAAGACGAAAATATCCTAATTTTTACCATCCCTATTTCTCATGTACAGAAATTCCCTAGGGACTCAAGAACGGGTTCGACTCAGCCATGGTAAACCAGCCATCGGTGTTCGAGCCATTGAAATTCTACTGTATATGTTTCGCATATAATACATTTATTTTTTTGGCCAATCTTAAGTCACATGTTCATCCGGCTGTAGATCAGGACTGGGGCACAGCTGAAGAACAGGGTCCAATTGCTCAAAGCCTCATTAGCTTAATGGGCTCATTAGTGGTCAAACTGTTAACTGATGTATTTTGCTGAAATAAAATGTGAGTAGCTTTTGTATATGCAGCAAATAGAATATTTGCCATTATATTCAATGATGACAGTTTTAATGATTTGTTAACTAACAAGATCACTAGTTTTGAACAACTGGCCCCAGGACTGTGTTGTTGGAAGCATCATTAGCTTAATGAACTTACTAGTTATCAAAACATTAACTGTTCTTACCTGTACAATATCTACCAGAAATACAGTGGTATTGTCTGCTTAAAAAATTAGTAGCTTACAAGCAAAATTAGCTATGCAACAGTTACTCACATTTTTTTCAGCAAAACAAAACACAGCGTCATTACCACACTTCATGACTAAACTATTGATGTGACGTTTTCATTAGCTCTGAACAGCTGGTCCCTTCGTGTCTGAGTAGCACTAAAAATATCCGCCCACCCTTTCCCCATTTTCCCATTGTAGACATACTCCTACTGCAGACACTCAACCCCTATCTTGCTGAATTTTCATTTAAGCCACACCCATTTCTGTCTATCAATCAATCTAATAACTTGATGTAATTTACTGCTACAAATTCATAAACTGAATACCAAACAGTGTAGATCCTGATCAGATGGCTTCTTCAGAACTCAGAAGCCATCTGATCTGGATCTACACTGTTTCAAAGATAGGGGTTGTGGTGAACAGCAAGATAAGGGTTAACATGAAATAAATTTTGAAACAATGTTAATAACAAGAAACCAACATTGTTACAACACTGATTCAACGTTAGTGAACATTGTATGTCCACAGGGATATATACATGTCGCCAGAGCTATCGGTAATTTCAACTGAGATCCACATAGTATATTTCAAACCTAATCTAGCTAACTCTATTCAGTTTCTTACAAGGTGTTTAAAGGCAAAAGTAACATTCAAAGAACAAATAAAAATGATGAAAACAGCTTATCATAACTACAGATAAGGATGAATGTCAAGGAGTGGTTCAGGATATCTTTCCTTATTTCTCCATAAAAACATGTTATGGTACTTGTTAACCCTTGACCTGCTGAATATTCAGTTTAGCCACACCCATTTCTGACTTTGAACCAATCAGATTACTTGATGTAATTTTTTTCCTACAAATTCATAAATAGAATGGCAAACGGTGTAGATCCTGATCAGATGGCTTCTTCAGAAGCCATCTGATCTGGATCTACACTGTTTGCAAAGATAGGGGTTGTCGTGAACAGCAGGATGAGAGTTAATATACCCTCATCAAGACAATAGCAATAAATCAGCCTACGTCATAAAACTGAAAAACCATTATAAACTGCCTATTAATTTAAACTAAAATGTATTTTCAGACGCAGAAAGTGACACTTTTTTTTAAAAGAAAATTTTGTGCATTATGCAGTGCTTTTTTGGTGCTGCCATTGAAAAAGTCAAGAATAAATATACTGTAGTGGGGGTTAGCAGCTAAGTCTGTGCCTGGCACAGGGTTAGCAGCTAACCCCGTGCCAGGTACACGGACTTAGCTGCTAACCCCCACTACAGTATATATATGGGGTTAGCAGCTAAGTCTGTGCCTGGCACGGGGTTAGCAGCTAACCCGTGCCAGGCACAGACTTAGCTGCTAACCCCGTGCCAGGCACAGACTTAGCTGCTAACCCCCACTACAGTATATGTATTCTTGACTTTTTCAATGGCAGCACCAAAAAGCATTGCATAATGCACAAGATTTTCTTTGAAAAAAAAAGTGCCACTTTCTATGTCAGAAAATACATTCTAGTTTAAATTAATAGGCTGTTTATAGCATGTGCCACCACGTGATAATTTTTCGGGAAAACATTATAGCTAAAGCATCTTCTACAAATCAAACAGTAGAGGCCAAGATCAGATGCCACAGGGCCCAAATATTGTGATAATAAACATGTTCTGGTAGGATTTTGTGCTATTACACTAGACTTGCAAAGATTGTCAAAATTTAATGATAACTCTGAGTACCAAGAATAGCCCAGCTATAAAGAGCTCAAACCTGCCAGAAAACTGATTCCTTTTCTTACAAGTTTGCACATCCTGTTTCTAACAAGAAATGAGGAAATTATCTCTCAATTACAGTAAAATTCCACTTTTAAGACCACCTAAAATTAAAAAAACTTATTCATTACATTACAGTTAATTCTTTCTTTTTGTTTTCTGCACACAGTGTCCCCTGGTTAGGGACCACCATTGGTACTGATCAAAAGTGGTCTTAAAGGTGCATTATTGAGCTACCGGGTCTCAATTTTTTTTTCTGGTTTTTATCTTCAATGCATACTCCCTTGTCATGTGTACACTTTTGGAGCCAAATACAGCTTCAGAACTTTGTGAAAATGGTCGTTTTCATTCGTGTTTACCCTTCCCTCTGAACATGTGTTCGGAATTTCTGTTCTAAAAATAAATCTGTCACTTTACACATACATGGCGACAGTATCGTCTCTGAGTGTAGTTACTTATGGCATGGTATTTAGCGTCATATTTTTTCTGATTCAGGCATGACCTAAACAAACAAGGCCAAAAATGAACGTCGCATAACGTCATATATGGGGATTCTATTTTTGTCATGAACTAAAAATAGATCTAACTAGTGTTTGAAACCTAGTAAGGGAATCCCTCTCAAACTCGTTTACCTGTCATCATAATTGTTTGCATTTTTGCATAAAATGCATTCATTTGTATTGTTTTAAAGAAAAATACCGGCTTTATGTATTTTATTTTGGAAGCATTTTTTCCGGATAGCTCAATAATGCACCTTTAACCCTTATCTTGCTGTTCAAGACAACCCCTATCTTTGCAAACAGTGTAGATCCAGATCAGATGGCTTCTTCAGAAGCCATCTGATCTGGATCTACACTGTTTGGCATTCAGTTTATGAATTTATAGGAATAAATTGCACGACCCACAGAAAAAGCGACCGACTGAAGTCAATTGATTTTCTAAGAGTGCCCTAAATTCACCGTGTCATTCTGTCAGTCTGTCCGTCCGTAACCCGTTTGTGAAAATTGGTGATAGTGACTTAACCGCTTGGAATATTTAAACAATTTTTGGCATACTGATAGATATCAATGAGATCTAACCAATGAACTTGCCAAATATTACAAATCATTTAGTATAGCCTCGCCGAGGCAAAAAATGTGAAAATTTTCGAACTGCTTCTCCTCGGAAACCGTTGGGCCGATTGAAGTCAAATTTCATATGGAGCCTCTATGGGATGGGGGAAACCAAAATTTGCTCATGGGGTCCAGGTCACATGACCAAAATGGCCGCCAAGCCATATATGGTCTGTCTGTCCGTCCGTAACCCGTTTGTGAAAATTGGTGATAGTGACTTAACCGCTTTGAATATTTAAATAATTTTTGGCATACTGATAGATATCAATGAGATCTAACCAATGAACTTGCCAAATATTACTTTCCATTTAGTATAGCCTCGCCGAGGCAAAAAATTTGAAAATTTTCGAACTGCTTCTCCTCGGAAACCGTTGGGCCGATTGAAGTCAAATTTCATATGGAGCCTCTATGGGATGGGGGAAACCAAAATTTGCTCATGGGGTCCAGGTCACATGACCAAAATGGCCGCCAAGCCATCTATGGTAAAAACCCTTCAAAAATACTCTTCTCCAGAACCACTGGGCAGTTTTCCACGAAACTTGATAAATAGCATCTGAGATGTAGGCCCATCATAAATTACTAAAATGGTGACCCTGGGTTGACCTTGACCTTCTTTGTGCTTAGGTCAAACTTTGACACATATGCTTTTGTATTGGAAAAGTGAGAATGCATTTTATCTGCAAACGATTCAGAATACAGTACTGAACTACAAGATATATTTTTGCTCCTTACGATAAGGCGCATTTATTGGGGGAACCGTTTTAGGTCCAGGTCACATGACCAAAATGGCCGCCATACCCATATATGGTAACACTCATAAAGCTAAAAGCATCCGGCGGGTCGTGCACTTCAGATGAAGCACTGGTTACATCAAGTAATTTGATTGGTTGGTAGACAGAAATGGGTGTGGCTTAAATTCAGCAAGATACGGGTTAAAATAGGAATTTTGCTGTATTTTGTTATGCCTCCTTATCTGTAACTTTGAGTTAAACAAACAAAATGTGTTGTCAAGCTAAAAATATATATATACAGCTATACAAAAGAGCTTTTTACAGTTTTTGTAAGTGTATGAGGTAGAACAAAAACACGCTCAGCTATGATAAATTACATATTGTCACTGTTACTACACTTTTAACCAATTTTGTACCAGACCGCCCCTGCCCATCGGGGCTTGGAGAAATAAATGGGCTGCTTGATGCTTCCACGCAGAGCTCAATCCGACCGCACACGAATACTGGTTACCCACTTAGAGGATCTAAGCCTGCCAAGGGAAAGCGGTACGAGTCAGACCGTCCATGCTTATAAACCCTATTGGTTTCATTGGGCGACAGGGCTTGAGATGTCATTTCAGCTCAATGCCGGGTAAAAGTCCCACAAAATTGGAAGCAACGTCTCCAAAATGACCTATATAGTGTTGATGGGGACGTTAAACATCAAATCAAACAAACAAATTTTGTACCAGAAACCCCAAAACAGGTAACTGGCAAACAGTGGAGGCCCAGATCAGATGCTGCAGAATGCGGCGTCTAATCAGGGCCTACACTGTTTGCAAAAAGTACAGCTGTTCCAAATTAATTTTAAAGAAAATACAACCTCACAACCCTAAATTTTGAAATGGACTCTTGGTTTATATAAGAGGGAAGATTCCATTTGGTACAAAAAGGGTTTACGAATTCTTGGCCAAGTTGTTCAAAGCATTGTTAACTCTTATCATGCTGTTCACGACAACCCCTCTCTTTGGAAACAGTGTAGATCCAGATCAGATGGCTTCTGAAGAAGCCATCTGATCAGGATCTACACTGTTTGGCATTCAGTTTATGAATTTGTAGCAATAAATTACATCGGGTAATTTGATTGGTTGACAGACAGGAATGATTGTGGCTTAAATGAACATTCAGCAAGAGAAGGGTTAATGGTTAACTGTTCTAACATACTCTGGTATTTTTGCTGCAATAATGTGACTACCATAAAAATCCTAAAAAAAATCAGACACCTTGTTTTGTTTGTTTGTTTATTGTACTCGTGTGTGGGTCGAATTCAGCTCTGCGTGGAAGCATCATGCAGCCCTTGAGTACTTGCTGTAATTCTCAAATTTTAACAAATTTGTTTTGTGATCCAGCAAGGAGTCTAAAGGATGCAGACAGAAAAGAAAACAATGTAGACCCTGATCAGACTGCTTCTTGAAGAGCTGTCTGCACTGTTGCTTTAGGCCTATCTGTCCCAATCCTTGGGATCATTATGGTACTCTAATTCTTTTGAGCAAAAATTCATATTCACCATAACAGATAAACAAACTTTTTAATTGAGCCCCGCCAAGCGAATTTGGGTCTTCGAGCATTCCGTCATGACAAGTTTTAACTGCGCATGCCCAGCCATTCAGAAGGGCCAGGGATATGGCTTTTTGTCTGAAGGTTCCTCTTGATTCAATGCTTGTATGAGCGAGCAGCGAAGGTTCTGGCGAGACTACGCGGATGCGCAGGCTCGCCTGAACCTTCACTGCTCGCATAGGCAATAAGTACCAAAATCGCTTGACGGGGCCCAATTATACGTTAGCTAACGATGACATTGTTTAGAACAACTGGCCCATGGTTAATTAAAGCATGTCATAATGTAAAGATAAAAATTCTAGAGAGTTGCCTTAAATAAAAATTGATTTTAAATGATAGTTATGTACATAGCTTGCCTATGGTAAATGATATTCTTTCTCCAAAACAGAAGATCCTGTTTATAACTACATGTATTGACTTATTCTCATGGCAATTGATGATTATACACATTTCACTTTTAACTTATGACCAATATTTTAAATAGCACTATTGCCTGGGCTGCACCAAGCAAAACAGGTCTTCAAGCATATTTCCCCCAGCAGACTCGGTTCAGTCTGTGCATGTGCACAGTCTGATCAGTCTCTGCTGTGCACTATATCAACGGCCATTCTAATGCACTTGCGCATGTAACGCAATGTCTGATTGGACAGCATCAAAAATCATGTAACGTCCCTTTTCATTGGCTGGCATTTGGTTTTATGTAGCTCACAGCGCTTGCCGCTTTGTGCAAAATAGTACAATTTTTAACAAAACACACAAATAAGTGCATTAAAATGGGGATAACTGTATTGAAAATTGTCATTTGGGGAGGTAAATCATCGGTTTTATGGTTGCATATTTCGTTTTATGCCGACGCTAACCGCATAAAACGAAATTTCCAACCATAAAACCTCCGATTAACCTCCCCAAATGACAATTTTGAATACAGTTATCCTCTAACTGACACCAAGCTTCCTCATGCAACCAGGAAAGACTTCATTTGACTACTGTAAAAATCCTATGTATTTGAACACCTTGGGGACTTGCTGTCATTCTTCTAAAATTTTAACAACTTTGTTTCATGCTCAAGCAAGGCGTTAAAAAAGTGATAATGAAATGGTGAACAGTGCAGACCCAGATCAGAATCTCCTTCAGGAGCAGTCTGGTCTGGGTCTGCACTGTTTGCTTATAGCTGTCTGTCCTAATACTTAGGATCATTGCGGTAAATTTGTGTTCAGACTTATTTGAGACATTGCTGAGAATACTTGCTTGGCGAAAGACCTCTTTTTGCTTGTTATCGCTCAATTCAAATCATATCACACATGACATATCATAGCAACAGATAAGGTAAGTATTTTGTGATAATTGAAGGATAACTTTTGTCAATTCTCCATAAAAACTTATGTTGTGGGTACTCATTAGAACCACCTCATCAAGGCAATTCTAATGAGTACCCACAACCTAAGTTTATATGGAGATCTGAGGAAAACTATCCTTCAATTTAGCTGTTGCTATGACGTATCACTTAGTTTCTCACAAAACCATATGACAACATCTGTGGTAACACAATGATTTTGATGAAAATATTCTCAGTCCTTTTTTCACCAAAGAGGCAATGAAATATAACCTGTAGCTAGATATGGTAGCTAACCAGCTCGCACCCTGTCTAAATTTCTGAAAACGATGACCTTCACCTGAATGTCACAGACCTAGGTATGGGTAGGCCAAAGTGGTCTGTTAAATTGAGGCTGACATCTTTCTCTATTCAAGTGACGAGTTTTTAATTCGCCCAGATATGCTATACTATTTTTCTTATGTTTCATGAAGCTGCAATCAAAACTGCAAGTGACAAGGGTTTGGGACCATGTAACCCATAAAATGCCAATCACATCAACTGTAGTCTACTGTGTCATCTGTCAGTCACTGTAAAAGTCACTGTTGCAAACAGTGTGGACCCAGATCAGACTGCTCCTTTCTGGGTCCACACTGTTTGCCAGTATGCAATTTTTTTTTTTTTTTTAAAAAAGTTGCAAGACAACATTAACAGACAACATATTCAGATGCACTTTTTTCTTGGCATCTTAAGGGGAATGGGAACACCTTCAGGGGAGGCAACTCTTCCAAAAGGATTTTTGTCTCCCATGTCTATAGGGGTCAACTCTTAAAGTAAAGAATTTGCTCCTGAGGAGCAAATTCTTTCCTTTAAGAGTAGACCCCTTTTTCAGTGGATAAGGTCTTGTATAAAAAGCGAACAGGAAGTCCCGAAAGTTGTCTCCCTTTGAAAATGGCGGAAAATCTGCCAGGTGTTCCCATTCCCCTTAAGGGTTAATATACAGAAAGCCTCACATGTTGTCTGATTTTTAAAAATGGCATTTGCCTGGGCCCAGTTGTTCAAAGCATCGTTAGCTTAACGAGATCGCTAGTAGTCCTGTTTAATGTTCTAGCAAGTACAGAATTAAACTGGTAATTTTACATGAAAAAATTTGATTTGCTTTTGCATGTGCAAAAGCTACTCACATTTTTTCAGCAAACTTAATATTAAAACATGAAAGTTTTAGCATAATGTTCACCAACGCTATCATTAGTTTTGAACATATGGCCCTTGATATTTTTGCTGAAACAATGAAAATTTTCAAAGTTTTAACAATTTTCTAACTAACAACATCACTATGCCCAAAGTGTATAGATAAATTCACCCAAAATCTGTCACCATTAAATGAATATCAGTTAAATAAGACTTGTCCCTAAACACAGCAGCTCAACTGTACAAGCCTTGTTTTTGGAAGATACAACTTCAAAGTCTGTGACACAGGCAATGTGAAGTTGGGGTTTTGGGGCAGTGGTGATTAAATCTACATTCCTTCAAGTACAGACATTAAAATAAATGATTATTAACAATGAGAACAGAATTTATGGAAAATTATTTTCTTGACAGCAACATAAATATATACATATTTAACATATCTACAAGATGATTGAAGAACAGAATCTAACAGTTAAAATGTAAAGCTAAAAGTATCACGTAACAAGTGCAGGGCATCAAGCGAAAATGTATCTTCAAATAGGTGTGATCTGCATCGGCCTGCATAATCACCGTCAGAACATAGCCTTCCCAGCAGGCATGAAGCTCAGCCTTCCCTGCAGGCCTGAAGTGAACCCATATACCGTAAAAATCCTAAAAATTCAGACACCTTGAGGACTTGCTGTAATTCTCCTAAAAGTTTAACAAATTTGTGTTGTGATCCAGCAATGATTCCAAATAGGGCAGATGGAATGGGGAGGGGTGTAGATCCTGATCTGGGTCTCCACTGTTTGCTTAGTCCCAATACTAAGGTTCATTACGGTACATTTCTGAAGACATATTTTCACATGGTTCAGCTCAAAAAATGTATATACAGTCGAACTTCGATGGCTCGAACCCCTTCGGGAACATGAAAATTTGTTCGAGACAGGGGTTGTTCGAGCCACTGAGATTACTTCCAGGAGGCATAACGAGATACTTTTGGACATCTTTTCGGTGCTCTATAATGAAAATGTATGCTGTGTGTACTCATTAGAATCGCCTCATGGAGGCGATTCTAATGAGTACACACAGCATACATTGGTAAGATAAAAGACTAAAATCTCCTTAATTATTCCCGACTAGTTCTTATGTAGAGGATTTCGCTAGGGGCTCAAGAATGGGTTCGACTCATCCATGGTAAACGAGCCATGGGTGTTCGAGCCATCGAAGTTCGACTGTATATAGCACATAATCCAACAAGCAATAATTATAACAATGAAGAAAGTATGTATTTCTAAGGCTTAGTCAGGTGCAAATTATTTCAATGGCTTCTTTCTCCAATGAAATCTAGTTCACATTAACATTATGACACACATTTGGATACAAAAGAGTCTAGAGATGGATCCAAAAAATATTTAGATTTTATAATATACATGTTTGTTAAGATATAGTGTGAACAATTTGACCCGAGACTAACCTTTATGCAAGGAATAAATTAGTCAATGCTATCGCCTAATACGTCGGCTTTCGTTAACTTCTCGTGAATTTTCGGCATTCAGTCGGGTATGAAATTATGTTAATAGAGTTCACCAGTATCAGGTCAATTTGTTCGAACTATACAACACAGTTGTTTTACTTACCCAGTTTACATTTTGGACCCCAAAAATAGTGTCATAATGAAGTTGACTGTCCATAGCCCTAGCTAAGAGGTGGTTATCCACAAATTATTTTCGTATTTCTGCTTAAAAACGTATGTTATGGGTATTCATTAGAAGTGCCTCACCAAGGGGCTTCTAATGAGTGCCCACAATGTATGTTTTCATGCAACCAGAAATATATACAGAATGTATTGCCTCATATATACAGAATGTAATGATCCAGTCTGTTAGAGGGTATTTATGTCTTTTAATGCTTTGCTTGCTGGGTATTTTTTTGCAGCATACCATATTTTGAAATATATTTCTAATTTTTCCAGAAAACAGGATTTGACATCTTATGCAAAATTGTCTCCTACGGATGTCAAGTCCTGTTTTCTGGGACAAATAAGAAAAATATCAACAATAAGAAACAAGAGGGCCCAGAGGGCCCTGAATCCCTCACCTGAGAATCAGTGTCTCTAGTACATTCTTGGCCCAAGGGCTATAATTTGAATAAACTTGATAGCGGTCCACTAGATGAAGTTTCATACCAAATATCAAAGAAGTGGGCCTTCTGGTTTCAGAAAAGAAGATTTTTAAAGGTCTTCTCAATATAAGCCTATGTCAAACCAGTGGGCCCTGGCGGGCGGACATTTTTGGCGCCAGGGCTATAATTTGAACAATCTCAGTAGAGGTCGACCTGGGCCTTCTGGTTTCAGACAAGAAGATTTTTAAAGGTTCTTCCTGTATAAGCCTATGTAAAACTAGTAGGTCCCGGCAAAGGGCATTATTTGAACAATCTTGGTAGCGGTCCATTAGATGAAGCTTCATACCAAATATCAAAGACCTGGGCCTTCTGGTTTCAGACAAGAAAATTTTAAAGGTTTTCCCTATATAAGCCCAGGTTAAACTGGCGTGCTCTGGCCTGGGGACATTTTTGGCGCCAGGGCTATAATTTGAACAATCTCAGTAGAGGTCCACTAGATGAAACTTCACGCCAACATCAAAGACCTGGGCCTTCTGGTTTCAGACAAGATTTTTAAAGGTTTTTTCCTCTATTAGCCTGTGTAAAACTAGTGGGTCCTGGCGCAGGGACATTTTTGGCCCCAAGGCTATTATTTGAACAATCTTGGTAGAGGTCCATTAGATGAAGCTTCATACCACATATCAAAGACCTGGGCCTTCTGGTTTCAGACAAGAAAATTTTCAAATGTTATCCCTGTATAAGCCTATGTTAAACTAGTGGGTCCACGCACTGGGGCATTTTTGGCCTCAGGACTATATTTTGAACAATCTTGGTAGACGTCCTCTAGATGAAGCTTCATGCCAAATATCAAAGACCTGGGCCTTCTGGTTACAGACAAGAAGATTTTTAAAGGTTTTCCCCATACAAGTCTATGTAAAACTGGTGGGCCCCGGGGCGGGGGCGTTTTTTTTGGCCCCAGGGCTATAATTTGAACAATCTTGGTAGAGGTCCACTAGATGAAGCTACACACCAAATATAGAAGACCTGGGCCTTGAGGTTTCAGAGGAGAAGATTTTTTAAGTTTTCATTAAAAAAAATCTATTTTTGGCTCCTGTGACCTTGATGTTCAACGGACCAGAAGCATTTGAACAACTTCGAAAGGGGACCACCTAAGGATCATTCCTGTGAACTTTGGTCAAAATCCGATAAGTGGTTTAGGAGAAGATGTCATTTGAACAAAAAGTTTACGGACGCACTGACACACGCACTGACGGCGGACAAATAGTGCTCACAAAAGCTCACCTTGTCACTACGTGACAGGTGAGCTAAAAACATAAAAAATTTGTCGTCTGCTGTATTAGCCTTGAGAGTGGTAAAGGTTAAAGTCATAAAGTCATATATACATAACATACTGATACAGTCTGCTAACAACTATTAACCCCTAAAGTGCAAACAAAAGAAGCAGAAGACACTCCATCTTTTTTTTCTCTTGTCAACTAAGCAAATGATTCGCATGTTTTTTTTATTGGTGATGGGGAGGGTTTCTTGCATAAATATCTATGCACATGGCTGTTTGAAGCCATTGTCAAATGGACCGAAAGCCATGCTTAAACAACAAAAACCATGTTCAAATGAAATCCGCATGTTGTTTGAACATGGATTATGAGCTTTTGATATCACAAGACTGGCCTTGCTTTGTTGAGCAACGTAAGGTTATCGCCCTGAACATAGCGTTTTAGGGTTCTATGATGTCAGATTGTTACTGCCTAACAACGTCATTGTAAACAGCATTCTGAACTGGTCCCCATGTTTGTCTGTGGTCGCATTTGAAGGGTTTATATGGCATTTATATGGAGCTTTTGGGCGTTTTTATCAAAATCTGCTGTCAGAATTGTAAGTTATGCAAGAACAACGATCATCCATGGTTATTTCATTGCATTAACATTTGCCGGATCCCTCGGAAGATATCTGAACATTTGGCCTGGCAGCCTCATGTTCAAGCAGCTTCCTCGGGACCTGGCGAATGTTGATGCATGAAAAACCATTGCTGATCCCTATATTCAGCATTATTTCCTTATATTGGGCCAATCATTAATCAGAGGAGGGCAAAAACCTCACTTTTGAAATGTCAATGCTTATTTTCTTTGAAAGATAAGAAGCAATATTATTTTATGTCAACTGCTACTCTCCGGAATGGCACTTTAAGTGTAAATTTCTACTATCAACAATAATAAAGTCAATCACATAATAAAATTAATATTTATCCACTAACAACTGAAATAGAGAATTTTCCAACAAACATATACAGCAGTAAAACAGAAATGAATGAGTAAAAGCTGCAGAATATGATTTGATATTGTTACACACGTAGTAACATTGTCTTCAGTCATTTGTTTTTTTTTTTTGTGTGTGTTTTTGTTGTTGTTTTTAATGTGAAAGCGAATCAAACTAAGAATCAGCCAAATTGATTGGTTCATCAGATTCTGTTGTCGTTTCCATGTTTTCTGCAGCTGGTTCCCCTGTTGCGTCTGCTCCATCTGCTTTACCCTGAATTATGGAGAGAGCATTCATGGCGGTTAACTCTGGCAGCTCACTGTACTCACTTACCGTACTAACAGTAACATTACCAGGAATGGTCATTCTCAAATCAGCCACCGTTGACGCTGTCTCACTTTCAACTGATTCGCTCTCAGTCGACACTACCTGTGTCTCCGAATGTGCTGATGAATCAAGCGTATGTGACATGCTTTCAGACAGCCCGGATACTGATGCTGATAAATCCAAGGACTGAGCAGCACTTGTGGTTATTCCTGTCTCTGATGAAGGTAAAGTCAAATCGAGGCTCTGTGTTGCACTCGCATCACCACTGGGCCCCGTCATGGTCATACCTAAAGCAGCAGTGGCTGCTAGTCCGTGTAAGAGCATTTCTGATGATGGCACTGGGATGTTTAATGGATAGTTTTTGATAACCTGCACTTTTTCCTTTTCTGGAGGCTCAGTAAAAGATGAGCTTTCTCTTGGACTCTCCCTGTCTTTCAGTTGAGATTTATGCCCTGTAAGGGGAATTCCACTGATATCTGCCCCCAACTCTGCAGCATACTGGGCAAGCAGTGCCCCTGAAAGGTGCAGAGGGGGTGTAGCTGCGAGCTCTGTCTTCACATTCGGCAGGGGTATTGGTGGATTTTGACATCTCTTCAGATGATCTGAAATATAGTAAGTTATAACGCAACCCACATCATTAGAAGTTATAAAGCATTTTGGGCTAACTGACATCATTGCACCTCCAGTAAAAGCCAATCAGTTTAAACCCATTCTCAGAGAACAATCACCCGGGATTGATAGTTTTGAATATCTCCCTGTGACGTGAATTACCTAGCAACAAAAGACAACAGTTCCTTCAGAATATGAGCTGGGTAATGTTGTAAAATATCTCGTATTTCATACCTTTCTCGGAGATGGTCAAAACTATCAGCCCCTCGATGTTGTGGCCCACCTTATGATCTATCGCCCACAGGCTTCAGGCTTGGACAACAGACCATGAGGTGGTCTACAACATCTCGGGGCTGATAGTTTTGACAGTCTCCCATGAAGGTATGAAATACAGTAAACTTCTGCTATTAAGACCACCTAAATTTTAGACTAAATCTGCTTTTAAAAGCTTCCTGAGAAGATTTCAGTTTTTCTTTCTTTGTGTTTTCTACACCTGGTGTCTCCTATTGAGAGACCACCTTTGGAACTGTTCAAAAGTGGTCTTTAAGACCACTTTTGAACAGTCCCAAAGGTGGTCTTAATACAGGGAATTTTACTGTACATGCAGTTGTATGTTGTATGGCTAAGGTTGTAAAAACTGTCAATGGGAAACTTATTTGTACCTTAATGTAACGTCTTTCATGATCATGCATAACCTTGAAAAAAGGTCTTTGAGCAAACTGTACACAAACTTTGTCGGAAAACATTTTTGTACCAAATTGAATCTTCCTCCTTATATATGGCAGAAATAGGGGGGTGACAGATTGTGTTATCATTAAGTTATTCGTAAAATAGCTGAACGTTTTTGCAAATAGTGTTGGTCCTGATCAGATGCCGAGTTCTGCAGCATCTGATCTGGGTCTGCACTGTTTGCCAGGGTACTTGTTTTGGAGTTTACAGTACAAATCGGGTTAAACCTTCCCTGACTGAATGAAGAAGCTTTGTGGCATTGGCCATTTATAAAGTGCACAGTGAAGACAGGAAGGCAAGACTGTGCAGGCTGGTCCAAGTCATCACTCGGGGCACATACTCAAAGACTCCTATTCACTTGTCAAGGCTAAATTAACCCATTCTATACTAGTGGACTCTTCCATTGCCATATATTGGACAAGTCTATTGATCATACAAGAGGTGTCGGGCCTATTTTTTTTTGTATTTTTTTTCTTCTTTTGACAGAAAATTCTGGGAGCAAACAGTGCAGGCCCTGATCAGACGCCGCAGAACACGGCGTCTGATCTGGGCCTGTACTGTTTGCCAAGGTATCCCTATAGTGTTTTTCTGCATGCAATGGGTTGAGACAAAAAGGATCTTACCCACAGCATCATTGGATATGAAATTTATGAAACATGTATATTACTGTCTGACTCCCACCACTTTGCCAGGGCAGGCTTAGACCTAAGCGGTTTGCCAGTACTAATGTGTGATCTGTTTCACCTCTGTGGAAACATCATGCAGCCGCCCAATCTATCTATTTCTTCAAGCTCCGATGGGTGGGGGCCATCTTGTAAATGAAACATGATGACTGATTGGAAAGTTTATGACAATGTGTGTGTTTTTAGAGTCTTACGTTCGTCAAACAGCTAAGGACGGGAACTCAGTCTTAATTCGAAATTCTGGAGGGGAGTAGCTTAACAACTGCACCATGCTGGTTTCTAAGTTTATAATATACAGTAAAATAGCTCTATTAAGATCAGCTAAACTTAACCCATTGTATGTGGGAAACCCCTAAAGGGGTACCTTGGCAAACAGTACAGGCCCAGATTAGATGCAGCAGAACGCGACGTCTGATCAGGGCCTGCACTATTTGCTAACAAAATTTTCTGTCAAATATAGAATACAAGAGGGCCCAGAGGGCCCTGAATCGCTCACCTGAGAATCAGTGTCTCTAGTACATTCTTGGCCCAAGGGCTATACTAGGTGAAGCTTCATACCAAATATCAAAGACCTGAGCCTTGTGGTTTCAGAGATGAAGATTTTTAAATATTTTCCATATATAAGCCTATGAAAAACCAATGGGCCCCAGGGATGGGGGCATTTTTGGCCCAAGGGCTATAATTTGAACATTCTTGGTACAGGTCCACTAGATGAAGCTTCACACCAAATATCAAAGATCTGAGCTTTGCGGTTTCAGAGAAGAAGATTTTTAAAGATTTTGCCTGTATAAGCCTATGTAAAACCAAAGGCCCCCGCCCAGGGGCATTTTTGGCCCCAGGGCTATAATTTGAACAATCTTGGTAGAGGTCCACTAGGTGAAGCTTCACACCAAATATCAAAGACCTCGGCCTTGCGGTTTCAGAGTAGAAGATTTTAAAGATTTTCCCTATATAAGCCTATGTAAAACGAAAGGCCCCCAGGGGGGTGCATTTTTGGCCCTAGGGCTATAATTCGAACAATCTTGGTAGAGGTCCACTAGGTGAAGCTTCACACCAAATATCAAAGACCTGGGCCTTGTGGTTTCAGAGAAGAAGATTTTTAAAGATTTTACCTATATAAGCCTTTGTAAACCCAAAGGCCCCCAGGGCGGGGGCATTTCCGGCCCAAGGATCATAATTTGAACAATCTTGGTAGAGGTCTACTAGATGAAGCTTTATACCAAATATCGAAGAACTGGGCCTTTTGGTTTCAGAGAAGAAGATTTTTAAAGTTTTTCCCTGTATAAGCCTATGTAAAAACCAAAGGCCCCCGGGGCGGGGACATTTTTGGCCCTAGGGCTATAATTTGAACAATCTTGGTAGAAGCTTCACACCAAATATCAAAGACCTCGGCCTTGTGGTTTCAGAAAAGAAGATTTTACAAGAGGGCCCAGAGGGCCCTGAATCGCTCACCTGAGAATCAGTGTCTCTAGTACATTCTTGGCCCAAGGGCTATACTAGGTGAAGCTTCACACCAAATATCAAAGACCTCGGCCTTGTGGTTTCAGAAAAGAAGATTTTTAAATAATTTCCCTATATAAGCCTATGTTAACCCAAAGGCCCCCCAGGCGGGGGCATTTCTGGTCCAAGGGCCATTATTTAAACAATCTTGGTAAAGGTCCACTAGATGAAGCTTCATACCAAATATCAAAGACCTGGGCCTTTCGGTTTCAGAGAAGAAGATTTTTAAAGATTTTCCCTGTATAAGCCTATGTAAAACCAAAGGCCCTCAGGGCGGGGGCATTTTTGGCCCTAGGGCTATAATTTGAACAATCTTGGTAGAGGTCTACTAGGTGAAGCTTCACACCAAATATCAAAGAACTGGGCCTTGTGGTTTCAGAGAAGAAGATTTTTAAAGATTTTCCCTATATAAGCCTATGTAAACACAAAGGCCCCCGGGGCGGGGGCATTTCTGGCCCAAGGGCCATAATTTGAACAATCTTGGTAGAGGTCCACTAGATGAAGCTTCATACCAAATATCGAAGACCTGGGCCTTTTGGTTTCAGAGAAGAAGATTTTTAAAGTTTTCATTTCAAAAATCTATTTTTAGCTCCTGTGACCCAGATGTGCAATGGACCGGAACCATTTGAACAACTTTGAAAGGGGACCACCTAAGGATCATTCCTGTGAAGTTTGGTCAAAATCCGATCAGTGGTTTAGGAGGAGATGTCATTTGAAGAAAAAGTTTACGCACACACGCACGCACGCACACACACATGCACACACGCACGACGGACAAAAAGTGATACCAAAAGCTCACCTCGTCACTACGTGACAGGTGAGCTAAAAAATAAACAAGAGGGCTCAGAGGGCCCTGGTTCGCTCACCTGATCCAATGTATAATAAGTGGGCCCCGGGTGGGTCAATTTTGGCCCCAGGGCTATAATTTGAACAATCTTGGTAGAGGTCCACACGATGAAGCTTCATATCGACTATGAAAGACCTGGGCTTTGTGGTTTCAGAGAAGAAGATTTAAAAGGTTTACCCTGCATAAAGAAGTCTCTGTAAAACAAGATTTTCCCCAAATAAGTCTATGTAAAACCACAGGGCCCCGGAGCAGGGGCATTTTTGGCCCCAGGGCTATAATTTGAACAATCTTGATAGAGGTCCACTAGCTGAAGCTTCATAACAAATATCAAAGACCTAAGCCTTGTGGTTTCAGAGGAGAAGATTTTTCAAGATTTTCCCTAAATAAGTCTATGCAAAACCAAAGGGCCCCCAGAGCGGGGGCATTTTTCGCCCCAGGGCTATAATTTGAACAATCTTGGTAGAGGTCCTAAAGATGAAGCTTCATATAAAATATCAAAGACCTGGGCCTTGCAGTTTCAAAAAAGAAGATTTTTAAATATTTTCCCTATATAAGCCATGTAAAACCAAAGGGCCTGGGGCGGGGGCATTTTTGGCCCCAGCACTATAATTTGAACAATCTTGGTAGGGGTCCACTAGATGAAGTTTCATACCAAATAGCAAAGACCTGGGCCTTGCAGTTTCAGAGAAGAAGATTTTTTAAAGGTTTTCCCTATATAAGCCCAGGTAAAACAAAAGGGCCCCCGGGCGGGGGCATTTCTGGCCCCAGCACTATAATTTGAACAATCTTGGTAGGGGTTCACTAGATGAAGCTTCATACCAAATATCAAAGACCTGGGCCTTGTGGTTTCAGAGAAGAAGATTTTTAAAGATGTTCCCTATACAAGCCCATGTAAAACCAAAGGGCCCTGGTGCGGGAACATTTTCGGCCCCAGCACAATAATTTGAACAATCTTGGTAGGGGTCCACTAGATGAAGCTTCATACCAAATATCAATGTCTTGGGCTTTGCGGTTTCAGAGAAGAAGACTTTTTAAGTTTTCGATGAAAAAAAATCTATTTTTGGCTCCTGTGACCTAAATATGCAACGGACCGGAACCATTTGAACAACTTTGAAAGGGGACCACCTAAGGATCATTCCTGTGAAGTTTGGTCAAAATCTGATTAGTGGTTTAGGAGGAGATGTCGTTTGAAGAAAAAGTTTACGGACGCACGCACGGATGGACGGGCGCACGCACTGACGGACGCACGACGGACGACGGACAAAAAGTGATCCCAAAAGCTCACCTTGTCACTACGTGACAGGTGAGCTAAAAACAGGCCTGCCACCCCTTTTATGACCAATGGACTTGTCCAACATGTAGCAATGGGCGAGTCCACTAGTATACAATGGGTTAATAAATATACTGTGTTCAATATTCGTAGGATTCGAAACAACCAACGGTCACTATACATGTCCTTCTCTAAGGTACATTTAAGACTTGCACATACACCACAACTTCATTATAACACTGCTCGTTAAAACACGATTTTCTAAAATACAAAGTTTCATGATGGATTCCAAAAATGTTAGATTGGTCATTTTTCTATATATTCTATATATTCTATTCAATTTTGTATATAATCAATATATTTTTGTTTTGATATAACATGGTTGTTTTCTTCTTTTGACCCCATAAATAGTGTTGTAAATGTGTTGAGGTTTTACATCCCTGGCAACAGTACACTATTTTGGTAATTATGGAGACTTTGCTTCTAATTTTGTGGGACTTTTATCCGACATTGAGATGAAATGACCAACCCAAAGAAACCTCTATGGTTAAAGGAATAGCCCAAGTTGCACCACTTTTGCTGGGCAGGCTTAGACCTAAGTGGTTTACCAGTACTCAAGTTCAACAGGTTTCAGCTCTGCCCGGAAGCATCATGCAGCACAGTCTATTTTTTCAAGCCCTGACGGTTTGTTTGATTTCAAGTTAACGTCCCTGTCACTTCTGTATAGGTTATTTTGGAGAGCTGGCTTTCAATTTTCTGGGACCAACATTGAGATGAAATGACATCTCAAGCCCTGTCGCCCAATGAAACCAATAGGGTTTATAATCACGGACGGTCCGACTAGCACTGCTTTGCCTGGGCAGGCTTTGATCCTCTAAGCAGTTTACCAGTACTTGTTCAAGCCCTGATGGGCAGGGATGCTTGCACATACATGTACTGTAATCACAGTATTTATTGCACCGGCTCTAACAAGCGCAAACCAATGCTTTTCACAAAGCCTGTTTACCTCCAATCACAAGAATTTGGAGTCTCCTCCAATCACAAGATTTTGCAGTCTGTTTAATGTTCTATAAAAAAGTTTGTTTGTATTTTTGTATTTGAGCTTAATGGCCCAGACAACACTATTAGATCTTTTTTGAGCCAGTCAATTTACCTATCCACTCTTTCTCCAGAAACTGACAACTGCCCTCCTTGAATTAGCGGAAGGGAGCGAATGACCTTCGAAAAGATTTCATGATCAATCTCCATGAAAGAATATTGTGGACTCTGGCAGGTATTGAACCTGAGTCCTCCTGATCATCAGTCAGCGCATCTGAATGAGCTACCGAGGCCAGCATCTATAAAAAGGTAATCTTTTGGTCGGAGGACTACTATACAGAACTGAAAACTGTGGACTGTTCAAGTATTTTCTGGGCCAGACTAGCTAGTTTCGGCCAATTATGCCTCATCGGTTTCAAAATTCAACATGGCGGCCTGTTCCAGACTAATAACAGATGCAACCTTCTTGCACACCAGACAAGGAAATCTGTGATTTTACCCTGGGATAGAAATTTATGTTCTGACCCTGGTGTTCCGACCCCAAATCGAATATAATCGCGTGTTTGATAAATGCACTGGTTGATTACATACTCATGTGCTGCGGTGTCATGCGTGACGTCACTAAACATTCCAGTTGTGTCATCACAAAATGGCGGATGTCGGTAACCGAAGTGACAGCAGCATTAAAAATTCGCAATAGAAATGGAAGATACGCAAGAAAAAGAATCCAATATGGGTGTGAGGGGTGGATAGAAAAATCCGTCCCCCGGGATCACTGTCAGGCATCACTCGGCACGGATTTTTCAATCCACCCCTCACACCCATATAAGATTCTTATAATAACTTACAATTGGTATAATTGTGCAGCATTCTGGCTCTTCCCAGTTTGACCTTGACCCCACATCTACACAGCAGTGTACTCTCATCTATTACTGTAACTCCTGGGTATGTCAATGCCACTTCTGAAATCAATCAACACCAAATTGTGAGAAACCTGTATTAATCATTATCCTGTGGAATAGATTAATTTAGCCACACCCATTTCTGACTATCAACCAATCAAATTGCTTGTTATAAAGTATTCATAAAGTGGAGCGCTATGGTGTAATGCATCATATGGGCCCCGTCAAGCGATTTTGGTACTTATCGCCTATGCGAGCAGCGAAGGTTCAGGCGAGCCTGCGCATCCGCGCAGTCTCGCCAGAACCTTCGCTGCTCGCTCATACAAGCAGTGAATCAAGAGGAACCTTCAGACAGAAAGCCATACCCCTGGCCCCTCTGAATGGCTGGGCATGCGCAGTTAAAATTTGTCATGACGGAATGCTCGAAGACCCAAATTCGCTTGGCGGGGCTCATATTTGAGATTGAGAGGTAGCTGGTTCAATCCTTGACAGTGCCAAGTGTTATTTCTTTGAGCAAGAGATTTTATCCACATTGCTTAGTACTGGTTTTGACCCAGAAAGAAGAAAAGAGGGCCACAAGGAAATAAGTACAAGTTGTGGTCGGTGTCAGCTCTGCAAGGAAACATCATGCAGCCCAATCTATTTCTTCAAGCCCCGATGGGTGGGGGCCACAAAACTATAATGGCTCAAACCCTTCAATGGCCCAGTTAGCATGACTGATTCAAACTAATTCTGGAGCCCATAGAGAAAAATATAATACATTATATATCAAGTAATTTGATAATTGATGGATAGTGAGGAATGGATGTGGCTAAATCAGTCTATTCAGCAGGATAAGGGTTATGACATTTTCTGTCATTTTGGGACACAATTTCATGTGACTACTGATAACTGACACACATGGTTTTCTGGCACTTACACCTTCTTCTGCAACTTCCTGTTTGCCTTCTTTCAACCCTTTTTGTACTAAATGGAATCTTCCACCTTATATATAGCAGGTGTCCATTTCAGAATTTAGGGGTGGCAGGTTGTTTTCTTCAAAATTTATTTGAGAAATGGCCAACTTTTCACAAACAGTGTAGGCCCTGATCAGACGCCGCGTTCTGCAGCATCTGATCTGGGTCTGCACTGTTTGCTAAGGTACCCCTTTAGGGGTTTCTGGTACTGAATGGGTTAAGCTTTATCACTCTCTAGGCTAATTCAGCAGGCGACAAACTGTTGATATTTTTTCTTATTTTTCACAGAAAAAAGGACTAGACATCTCACACAAATTGTCTCCTATCTCCAATGGAGACAATTTGCATGAGATGTCAGATCCCGTTTTCTGGAAAATTAGAAAAAATATTAAAAAATGTTGTCTGCTGTGAAAAAAATACCCAGCATGCAGAGCGTTGAACTTAAACCACACCCAAAATCAAAGCCTTGAAAGCACTGGTGGTTCGAATGTTTCCGAGTGTAGGCTGGAAAAATGGTCCTGACCGAGGACTTAACCCATAACCTTTAGCATGCCGAGTTCTATTCAATACTCGCCCTTTAGCGGGGGAACCCTTATTTCGCCAGCCATAATTTCCTTAAACTTGTTCCGATTCTGCTCATACTTTGATACATTGTAGGCAAGACATCTTCCGTCATTTCTACTGGAAGTATTATGGGTCATGAGGCTTACAAATATGGCGGTCATGTGATCTGACCAGGAACCTTTAAGACACCTAAAAAAACAAGAGCTGTCGCATGACAGCATAGCTCGCCTGTTTCGCGCCTTCAAGATATAAGGTAAAACTATTGAACCATGAAATATAGGTCACACTCACCTACATATATTTTGAGGTCAATCATCAGGTCACATGGAACATATATATATGCTCCGTCTTTGGTCGGGCCCCTCGGAGTCTAACTGTTGGTTTTCTTTTGCTCCAGCAATTCTGTTGTTGTATGCTGTCAAGTCCTCAACCTTGTTTCATCTCTGTAGTTTTTTTATTTGTATGTTGTCGGAGATGTTACACTGATGAGTTAGGAAGCCTTCATGCGGACTAAACAAAATTAGTGTATACCTCCACAGAGGTAAGGGCGAGGATTATGGCCATGTAAAATCGATTTAAGCCCCCCCAGTTGAATTCTTTCCACTGACCGTTCCACGGCGGTTCTTCTGTGGCGGTTTATTTATGTTGTTGTTTGTTACTTACTGTACTGTGTGTATCACTTGTGTCTTTTCATTTTGGATGGCCATTTGGCCATTTTGTGGGAAAGTAACTGTCCTTATGGCCTCCCTTTGTTTAGGTTTCCATTATGGTCTGGTCGCTTCATGTTTGTGTTTCTTTCCCTTTGGTGTCTTTGATGGGTGGAGTAAGTTAATTGTATTGATTCCTGATCTTTGTTTTACTTCTACTTTACATTTCAGAATCAAATAGTGTCTGAATTATAAGGCAAAATCATTGAACCATGAAAATAGGTTACACTGACCTAGATATATTTCTATGTCAATCATCTGGTCACATGGAATTGATTATTCAGAAATGAAGTTTCTCCATCAAATAGTATTCAAGATGTAAGTCAAAGTCAATGAACCATGAATTATAGGTCACAATGACCTAGATATATTTTGAGGTTAATCATCCAGTTGCATTGAAGTAATATCCCATTTCATTATCAAAATAGTATTCAAGATATTAGGCAAAATCACTGAACCATGAAATATAGGTCACACTGACCTAGATATACTTTGAGGTAAACCATCGGGTCACATGGAACTAATAATCCAGCTATGACATTTCGCCATTAAATAGTATTCAAGATAAAAGGCAAAATCACTGAACCATGAAATATAGGTCACACTGACCTAGATATATTTTGAGGTCAATCAGCGGGTCACATGGAACTAATGATCAAGGTATGATGTTTCTTCAACAAATAGTATTGAAGATAATAGGCAAAATCAATGAACCATGAAATATAGGTCACACTGACCTAGATATATTTTGAGGTCAATCATGGGGTCACATGGAACTAATAATTTGGGTATGACGTTTCTCCATCAAATAGTATTCAAGATAATAGACAAAATCACTGAACCATGAAATATAGGTCACACTGACCTAGATATATTTGGTGGTCAATTATCGGGTCACATGGAATCAATAATCCAGGTATTTCATTTCTCCTTCAAATAGTATTCAAGATAATAGGCAAAATCACTGAACCATGAAATATAGGTCATAGTGACCTAGATATATTTTGGGGTCAATCATGGTGTCATATGGCACTAATATCCCAGGTATGACATTTCTCTAACAAACAGTCTTCAAGATATAAGGCAAAATCACTGGACCGTGAAATGTAGGTCACCATGACCTTCACCCTTATACACATGAACCAATGTCACATGGTTGGCTGATATATAACCAATTGTGTCTATAACCTGTTAGCATAATGGAAATGTATGTAACAAATTAAGAAGGTGGCCTAGATTTTGACCCCTAGCCCCACCCCATCCCCCCTCCAAGGCATGAACCCGAGGTGTTGTCTTGGAATCCCAGAAGACCCTCCCAGGTATCCAAGTTGTAAAATATGAATGCTTTGTGATGAATATCTCTGTTGAGATATAAGCATTTCAAAAACTTTAACACAGTTTTACAGAGGTGTTCTAGATTTTGACCCCTAGCCCCAACCCCGGGCATGAACCCAGGGGTCTGTTGTCTTTGAACGTCAGAAGACCCTCCCAGGTACTTAAGTTCCAAGTATGAGTGCTCTGTGATGAGTGAATGTTGAGATAAAAGCATTTTAAAAACTTTAACGCAGTGTGACGGGAACGCACACGCAAACGTGCACAACCGAGGTGACAACAATAGCTCTCCATGTACTTCGTACAGGCGAGCTAAAAAAGAACTACAAGACAATAGCGCTCAGTGTGTGCTTTGAAGGATAAAACTGATAGCTTGTGTAGCTACCTATATTATGGCTACATATTTATCACTGGTAGTTGTACTGGTACTATTGAAATCGTCAATTTTTTATGTCATTACTGGGGGTGGGGGTGGGGTGGGGGTTTAAAATCCAACAGCCTGCAACATTGGTAAAACCTGTGCCCTTGTAAGAAAGAACAATCCCTCTTGCATTGGAGAGGCTCAGCCGATGGAGTGTACTTGCTTTCTAATGAGCGTGATAAGTTGCGAAATTTGGACCGCCCCCTTGGGCGACTACAGCACACTGAAAGTTAAATTCCTGTACTGTAAGCAAACATTCTGCGGCATCTGATCTGGGTCTACCTTGTTTGCAAAACCCAAAACATGATTTCAGTCAAGATTCTGCAGAAAACTTTCTTATGCAACACTCTAGACCTCACAGCAATAAAAAAAGCTCACCTATTTTCTATAAATAACCATTATCTGTATTTTCTACAAATCAGTGAAAGTCACCTGGACATCAACAATGAAAAGCTTCTCTGCTTAGTAACTTTGGGTTGACTGACTCAACCCAAAAAGTCAACTCTTCAAGGAAGGACTAGCACTTGACACTAAGATTTTCAGAACAGACCCACTGGATGAAGTAGAAAAAATATTCAAGCCAGCACCCAACAAAATCTACAAAAATATTTGTGCAACCTGCAAAGACACATATCAGCCCCTGTGCATGCATCCAGTATACCAAAGGTTTTCATTTAGCTCTCCTTGAACAGCCTGGAAGCCATTGAATTTGTTTGATTTGATGTTTAATGCCCCCGTCAACACTATATAGGTCATTTTGGAGACGTTGCTTCCAATTTTGTGGGACTTTTACCCGACATTGAGATGAAATGACATCTCAAGCCCTGTCGCCCAATGAAACCAATAGGGTTTATAAGCATGGATGGTCTGACCCACACCGCTTTGCCTGGGCAGACTTAGACATTGAAGACTCATGCAATCAGTAAAGACTCTGATCAGACTGCACAAATGCTCAGGGTGATCTGAGTCTTTGCTGGTTACACAAGTCTTATTGGAGGTTTTTTTTTTGTGCTAGCTCATTTTTGGAAGAGCGCCTTTCCCATTCTAACATATTTTGAAATTAACCAACAGCCACTGTAAACATGACAAGAATCCCGCCAAAGACTATATCGTTCCAGTGGGGTGCAAAGTCACCGAACCAGGAAACACGATGACAAGTCCGTGAAACAAAAACCCTCTAAACCCCAATTTATATAGAGAAAAGTGGGGTTTACAGGGGTGTACATTGTCTGCCTTATTATTGCTAAGAAACATAGATTGTGGGTACTCATTAGAACCGCCTCATTGAGGCGGTTCTAATGAGCACCAACAATCAATGCTAAAAGCAGAAATAAGAAATATGTTACCATTTTTACCCAAAATTATTCATTTCTGACACCATGTTGGACACCATTATTTCACACTGACATGTTTGCCTAATGTCAAACATGGATTGTTGCATAAAAGTTGCCATTCCTAGATGCAAGTTTGTACCAAGTATCATTAATGAAGCTTTTATAGTTCTTGAGGAATGAACTTAGATATTAGGGTGAATGCTAGGGTTGATGCAATAGTTCACCCAGTCAGTGAACCATGAAATGTGTGTCAAGGTCAAATATGGATCCTTGCATTATAGTTGTCATTCCTAGATGCAAGTTTGTACCAATATCATTGATGAAGCAAATACAGTTTTTAAGAAATGAAACTGAATATTAGGGTAACTGCTAGGATTGACACAATAGTTCACAAAGTCAGTGAACCATGAAATATAGGTCAAGGTCAAATATTGATGCTTGCATTAAAGTTGCCAGCCCTATATACAAATTTGTATAAAGTATAGATTTTGAGAAATGAACTTGGCCATTAGGCATTAGGGTGAATGCTAGGGTGGACACAAATGTTGACATCTTGACAAACAGACAGATGAACAAATGGATGGATGAACGGAGGGACAGAAAATTGGACTCTTATATCACACCATGCTAATAGCAAGAGCGACAAAAACCAGTCATGTTCACCAAATCACACAAGAATTGGTGCTATTCCTCTTATTAACTGAACTGAATGTTCAGACCTGGCTGTGAAGCTTTGTGGATGTAGCATGTTGTTGTTGTTTCCAGTTTCCCCGTGTCACGGGTCGTCAACTGGTGGGGTCCCAGGGAACGAATCCATTCTGGCACAACACCGTAGCCATTCGGTGGTATCCCCATTCCACGTTGCCGGTGAATGGGGAGACCATCGCCCGGCTCCAGCCCCGTCCGTCCGTGGCTATCGTAAGTCCGCTGCAGTCGGTCCATTTTGTCTTCTACTCGACGTTATAATTTTTTGCTTGTCAATATGCCGAACCATGTCAGAGCAGGAAAGGGTCAATTTTGATATTGGTATTTTTGTTTTTTATTTGATTTTTGTATATTTATGTAATGTATTACATTTTTACATTGTTTGGTCTGTTTCCCCAGCTTGTTGAGTGGTCTATTTTTAAGTATATATTCGGGCGGATGTGCTTACCCCGCCACGGACCTTTTTTGTTTGTTTTTCTTGTGCCTTAAAGGTGGTGTTGTCCATTTTAAGGCAAGCCCACCAGCTCACAGAAGCTGGGTGAATGTAGCATGACTAGAACCATCATTCTTATGCTCTTGGAAATAAAACAAGACATCTGACTGGATAACATCCAAAAATTTGTGACTGTATATTCTTTGATATACTGTCGAAACTTGGCATCATCATGTTATGTGTTTTTTATTGGGGATAACTGCATTCAAGCTTGTCATTTGGGGAGGTAAGCTGCCAGTTTTAGGGTTGCAAATTACATTTTTGGCTCCGTTTATGCATCTCCATAAAAGAAAAATTCAAACAATAAAACAGCCACTGTCTTTGCCTCCCAAAATGACAATTTTGAATAGTTCTTCCCCTAAAATGACCATTTCTGCAGTTTTTCATGCCAATATCATGCATATGAAAAAACAAAAAATTTGAACAGCTAGCTTGAATGTGCAGGCTGATCAAACCTTTTCTGTTTGCAAATTTATGTACAGTAGAACACCGATGGCTCGAACACCGATGGCTCGTTTACTATGGCTGAGTCGAACCCGTTTTTGAGCCCCTAAGGAATGCCTATACATAATAAGTAGTGTGAAACAATTAATTAGATTTTCGACTTTTATCTTGCAGATGTATGCTGTGTGTACTCATTAGAATCGCCTCGACGAGGCGATTCTAATGAGTACACACAACATACATTTTTATAGAACACCGAAAAGATGTCCCAAAATAAGCCCCGTTAAGCCTCCTGGCAGTAACCCTCAGTGGCTCGAACTACCCCTGTCTCGAACAGATTTTCATGGTCCCAAAGGTGTTCGAGCCATTGAGGTTCGACTGTATTCAGCACTAATTTTGCATGAAGTGGCTTGTAAGCCATTGTTTGTTTGCTAGAAATTCCAAGTAGTTGTGACATCAAAGTTAAGGTTATGATACATAAACATCAGAACACAAAGACAAAACAATCAAAAACACAATACTTAATCTTTGTCCTGCTGAATAAATTAGTTTAGCCACACCCATTTCTGACTGTCACCAATCAAATAACTTGATATGATGTATGCATTCAATTCAAAAACTGTATCACAAACAGTGTAGATCCTGATCAGATGGCTTCTTCAGAAGTCATCTGATCTGGATCGACACTGTTTGCAAAGGAATGGGTTGTGTTCAGCAAAACAATATTCAACCCTTGTCCTGCTGAGCCAGGATATGCCTTGTTTTTACAAAAAATGAAGCTCCAGATCAGATGGCTTCTGATGAAGCCATCTGATCAGGATCTACATTGTTTGCCATTCAGATTGTGAATCTGTTGCGATAATTTGCATGAAGTAATCTGATTGGTTGATAATCGGTAGTGGGTGTGGCATATATAAATATTCAGCAGGTCAAGGGTTAATACATATTAAGAGCAGACAATTCTGTACATCAATTCATAAGTGGTTGAATCAACCTTGCTTTACAGGTAAACTGTGAAACACACTCTCCTGGTGCATATATAAACTTTGAAAGGTTTTCGACTCTGAGTCACATCTACTTGAAATTAATGTGGACATGTGGACAGAAGAGAATAATGTCACCTGTCAGCATGTTGATAGCTGGTTCTGAAACATTTTGTCTTCTCACAAATGTTTTAACAGCAGACAAAATTATAGGCCAATTTTATTTCAGTATTTTTTTTCTGACTTATGTTTTTTTTCCAACAGCAATGGACTACAACCACACTGGAGACAATTATCCGGGATTTTTTCTCTTTGTCTGGAACTGAATCCATTGATTTCATTGAATTGATTGAATTGGCTTCTTGGGCCCAGTTGTTCAAACTAACGATGTTGTTAGTTAACCCTTGTCCTGCTGAGCCCGGATATGCCTTATCTTTCAAACAATGAAGATCCAGATCAGATGGCTTCTGAAGAAGCCATCTGATCAGGATCTTCATTGTTTGCCAACCAGTTTATGAATTTGCTGCAATAATTTGCATCAAGTAGTCTGAATGGCTGATAATCAGTAGTGGGTGTGGCATATTTAAATATTCAGCAGGACAAGGGTTAACCTATTGCTAAAACTTTGAGGACTGAAAATTGGAAATATTCTATGTTTTTTTGCTGAAAAATATGAGCAGCTTTTGCATATGCAAAATCTAATCACATTTTTTCAACAAAAATATATAGGTATTCGATACACACTAGAAGATTTACTGCTTTGATCACTAGCAAGCTCATTAAGCTTAACTCTTGTCCTGCTGAATATTCATATATGCCACACCCACTACTGATTATCAACCAATCAGATTACTTGATGCAAATTAGTGCAACAAATTCACAATCTGAATGGCAAACAATGTAGATCCTGATCAGATGGGTTCGTCAGAAGCTGACGAAGCCATCTGATCTGGATCTACATTGTTTGGAAAATAAGGCATATCCGGGCTCAGCAGGACAAGGGTTAATATGCTTAAACCATTGGGTCCTGATAAACAAAACTTTTTTATGTTTCTATACAAATAGCCATATCCATTGCATTCAAACCGTCTCATATACAGTTCTGTTTGTTTGTTTGATTTGAAGTTTAACGTCCCTGTCAACACTGTATAGGTCATTTGTGAGATGTTGCTTTCAATTTTGTGGGACTTTTACCCGGAAAGGAGATGAAATGACATCTCAAGCCCTGTCGCACAATGAAACCAATAGCGTTTACAAGCATTGACGGTCCGATTCTCAGCGCTTTGCCTCGGCAGCCTTAGACCTCTAAGAGGTTAACCAGTACTCATGTGCAGTCGGATTCAGCTCTGCATGGAAGTATCATGCAGCCCATCTATTTCTCCAAAAGTCAATAAAGGTGTGAAAAAATGTATGTAATGTCAGACAAAATATTATCAGAAGCAACTCAAAATTAACTTATTGACTTCTGAATCTAGAAGTTCAAAACTAATGGTAGTTTGATAGCTCAGTAGTCAGCATGTTCGACTTATGATTGGGAGGTTGTGGGTTCGAATCCGGCCACCAGAGCTGAGGTATGTCCTTGGGCAAGACATGTAATGCCATTGCCTCACTCCACCCAGGTGTAAATGGGTAGCAGTGATGCAAAAGTCACTGCCTCTCTCTTGCCTGAGTGATAACATCCAGAACAACTCAAATAAGCTTGAAGCTTTCATCGCAATTGAAATAAAATTAACTAGTACAAACTGAAACTAATGATGTCAATAGTTAATGTATCATCAAAACTTTGAACATTTAATTTGGCAAATGTACTAATATTTTTGCGGAAAAAAATTTGAGCAGCTGCTCACTTTCTTTTCAGCAAAAAATACCATTACTGTAGGTATTGTACGAACTACTGTCGGTATTGCACTGTACTTACTCGAAAGATTAACAACTAACAAGCTTGTCAAGCTAATAACATAATGTTATTAATCAAGTAATTTCGTATTGGCCCAGTTACAGGTCCAAGGTCTGCTGTATTGGCCCAAGGCCAATACAGCTGACCAAAGACATGTAACTTGGCCAAAACGAAAATACTTGATTAATGACAATTTTATTAATTGACACCATTAAAAACACGAGTATTGATTGTTGACCTCAGTGTTAATATGGATGACCTCCAAACAATACAGGATAGTCAATTAATGATGCATTAAAAAAACTGGGTCTTGCATGCTAAATATTGTGGTGAGTTGGAAAATATTTTCTTCTGTCAACTTTCATCCATCATATCAATAAACAATTCTTGAAAACATGTATTAATTCTGTTATGTAATCTAGTACTATACTCATGTGCAAGTCTTGGCTACAAAATCAGTTCATGTCTACACTTTATGCAACATGCAAATAAGTGCAACCCAAACCCAGAAAGCAAGCTTTTAACTGAATTACTTGTTTATTTATCACTGGTGCTTTGAGTATATGATCATAACCTTAACTTTCTATCATGCAAACTACTTAGATCAGAGCTCTAATAAGTGCAAACTTTTGCGGATTTGGGGAGAAAACTGGCATTTAGATTTCAGCCCTGTCACAGGAGAACTGGGGCCAGCTGTTCAAAGCATTGTTAGCTTAACGAGTTTGTTAGTGGTTATATTGTTAACTGTTCTAGCAAGTTCAAAATCTAAAATTTTGGTATTTTTGTTGAAAAAATGTGAGCAGCTTTTGCATTTGGAAAACAGTATAGATCCAGATCAGCTGGCTTCTCTCCAAAGCCAGCTGACCTGGTTCTATACGGTTTTCCAAAAAATAGGATATTTCTGGGTTTAGCATGGTGAGGTTTAAGAATCTTTCAATTTCAGAAAACACAAAGGTGCTGACCAGCCTGCACAAATGTGCAGGCTGACCTGCAGAACTGTCCACAAATGACAAAAGGTTTTCTTAAGAGGTGGATCATTTCTCTCTGAAAACTTTAGTTGTTAACCCAATACATGCCAATCAACCCAATACATGCCAATCACGACAACTGTCGTCTGCTTTGATGTCTGCTGGTAACTTTGTAAGTCCTTTTTGCAAACAGTGTGGACCCAGATCAAACTGCTCCTGTAGGAGCAGTCTGATCAGGAGTCCACACTGTTTGCCTGTATGCAAAATTTTGTTTGAAAAGTTTGCAAGAATATGCAGCAGACGGCATAAGCAGAAGACATTCTCGGATGCATTGCTTTGTGGCATCTTAAGGGCTAATATTCATTAGGAGACAAACTCAAGAGCTGTATTAGTGAACGCATCCATGTCGTGAGCATGTCTATTTTTACGGGTAATTCAGAACCACATATTTCTACTTTTTACCGCCAAAAGTTCACACTATCAGATTCTCTGACTTCTAGCAAACTAAACAATTGTGACTTACTTTGACAAAACCTCTGTTGATTCAACTGCTGTTGTTCTGGGGTTTTCTCTTTCTGAACAATTTTAGGTTTTTGTTTCTTTGCCAGTTTAGGCTCAGGAGACGTTTCTGGTTTAGGGCTTTCATAGACCTCACCCGTTTCTGCTGTATTTATATAACAACAGTGGAAGAGATAGAGAGACATGGCGTAAATTAAACAATAATTCTGACATACTTTTCATATTCCCCTATAAAAACATAAGTCGAGTGTACCCAGCAGGCACACGTCGCAAGGGCAACATCAAATCAACGTCGGTGCAACGCCATGACATTGCAACGGCATAGATTTGATGTTGCATTAAAGTCACGACATTGTACGGACGTTGATGTGAAGTCAAAAGTACAACTACATGTACGTTAGAATCAACTAATTGTGGAGGAAATTGCATAAGGCCAGTTTTGGTTAGTGCTCTGTAGTCAAGCCAACTTTTTATTGGTTTTGAAGAAACTTCTAGTTATTGATCAAATTAATGTTCCTCATTGGTCACTGGCTGAACATAGCTGTAAAAACTGGTTATTCTGTAAGTTTATCATCCTTTCTTCTAAAACCTACATAAAGACTGCTATAAATACACCGCAACCTCGTTATAACATGGTTCTTATAACATGGTTTGGTTTTAACACGGTTTCAAGATGGATCCCAAAAATGTGTAGATTATATAGAATAATGACAATAAATGGTCATTTTTCTATAAAATCTACACATTTTTGTTTGAATATAAGATGGTTGTTTAACTAACATGGTTTCTGCTTGGGACCCCATTAATAATGTTATATTTACATTTCCAGTGTAAAGTCTAATGTAAACCTATAGAAAACAATTGCGTTCATACTTCCATGAACGCATCGAATCACATGATTTTCAGTAACGTTAAGTGACGTCATTCTAAACCATTGTTCTCTACGGGCGTTGATGACGTCAATGCTGCTCCGCTCTTTGTAGAAAAACAGCGTGTAAATGTTTTTCAGCTTTAAAAGTTTGCCCTATAAGCATTTTTTCGCCAAGTGATGAGTGGCAAATAATGTAAATATAACAAATAAACTTAATTTTTCTGCTTTTTATGAAAGTATGAACGACAGTGGGTCACTAGCAAAGTTTACATGAACCCCACCCCTTCGGGGTTCATTTACTTTGCACGCTACCCACTGAGTTCATACTTCCATGAACTGCAGAAAGATAAATTTCATTTCTTAAATAAAGAGGATGTGGTGTAAAAACTAAAAATGTTTTCAGAAGAAAACAACGTCCCTTACCAACTAAATCTAACTTAAACACCCATTTGACTTTAATAACTAGAATTTGTTTTTCTACAAAAACACAGATGTTTCTCCCCCTTTTTGACCTCTAAGTATGACCTTGACATTGGAGGTACCTGGGTTATGTGTGCTAAACATCATCGAATGAAGGTGAACATTTCTGCAATTTAACTTTAAAAGGTTCATCCAGAAATACAGAAGCCTTCGTGGTGTAGTGGTTACGCTACTCGCCTTGTAAACCAGGGATCGCAGGATCGATCCCGGGCTTCTCCAGACTTTCGGATGAGTCTTTAAACCGAGGTCCCGTCTCCGTATGACCTTAGCTGTTGGTGGGACGTAAAACTCAAAACACTCACTCACTCACTCATCCAGAAATAAGGAAGTTATTGACTGGACACGAAAAAAAAGACCTTTTTTTTACCTTTGATCTCTGACTATGACCTTGACCTTGGAGGTACCGACCTGTGTCTTGCACGAGACATATCATCTCATGATGGTTAACACTTCTGCCAAGTAATTTCAAAAGCCATCAAGGAATAAGAAAGTTACTGACCGAACACGAAAAGAAGACCATTTTTTTTACATTTGACCTTTGAGTATGACCTTGACCTACGTACTGACTTGGATCTTGGGCGTGACACATTGTCTCAAGATGGTTAACATTTCTGCCAAGTAATTTCATAATCAAAGAATAAGAATGTTATTGACCGTACACAAAAAAGGATCCTTTTTTAACGTTGACCTTTCAGTATGACCTTGACATTGGAGGCACAGACCTTCGTCTTGCGCACAACATATTATCTCATGAAGGTAAAAATTTCTGAAAGGTTACTTCCTCTATGTATGACCTTGACCTTTGAGGTACTGACCTGGGTCATACACGCGACACATCGTCTCATGGTGGTTAAAATCTATTTGGAAAATGGCTGATGTTTTTACAGTGTAGGACCTGATCAGACGCCGCATTATGCGGCATCTGATCTGGCCCTGCACTGTTTGCCAACTACCCGTTTTGGGGTTTCCGGTACAAAATGGGTTAATAGTGCTGATCTGACCTTGAATAAATCTGACCTTGTGATATATTACCGGTAGTCAAGAGATCTCCGTCAGAGCTTTATGTTAAATAAATTTGACCGCCAAACAGTGAAATATAGTCAAAAATTGTTCGAAATGATCTGATTCTTTCAAAGTTGGTATGATCTATCTTTCAGTTTTGAGAAATTTTTCATCTTCTTGTAACCAAAAGCAATTATGGACATTCTCTCGCAATGCAAATTTTTTTTTCTCATCCTCTTGGAATCAAAACCAATAACAGACATTTATCTGTGATGCAATAATTATTATGACAGTAATAATTGTATTCATTTGTTCAAAACATGTTATGGGTACCTGTTAACCCTTATCTTGCTGAATATTCATTAAGCCACACCCATTTCTGTCTATCAACCAATCAAGTTACTTGATGTAATTTATTGCTACAAATTCATAAACTGAATGCCAAACAGTGTAGATCATGATCAGATGGTTTCTTCAGAAGCCATCTGATCTGCATCTACACTGTTTGCAAAGATAGGGGTTGTCGTGAACAGCAAGATAAGAGTTGAAATCACCTCAAGAGCTAATCTGTTTCTTTCAAAGATTCGTTTGATCTCTTTTTTCAGTATTGAGAAATCTCTCATCCTTTTGCAGTCAAAACCAATCATAACCATTTACAAACAATGCAAATATCATTATGACAACTACTACATGCTCACCGTGTAGCTGCTGTTTATAGTGGCGGGCTGCCAATACCTCGTCCATGTGTGCACTGACCACTGATTGTACAATTGCAGCAACCTCATCCTCTGTTGCGGCCTCTGTTTCCTGACCATTGTAATGGCCGCTTACGCTGCTACGACCACTCACTAACTCCTGGCTACTCCCCAGACTTTTCTCGTCCAAAGCTGTGTCTGATTTTGTTGTAGCAATTTCCAATTCAACTTGTCTTGTTCCATCAGCTTCTCCTGGGTAATAAGGCTTGTGTTTACTATAGTACTCTAACAAACTAGCAGCGTATCGCTCATCAAGAATCGGAATATCCGGATGCACATGCCTCTTTGGGGACTGTGTCTTTCGACGGAAGGATCGTTTTCCTCTTTCAGCATACGATTGCTTGTCATCAGCGTTCATGAGAAGTTTCTCCACAGCTTCTTCCTCCTCCATATCTGAAGAGCTTTCAGGGACAACAACTTCTTTCTCCAGCTAAGGGGAGAAAACACTGTGTTTAACCCATTTTCAACTAAACAGAATTTTCCCCTAAATACATAAACTAAGACAGTTATAAATGTTACCATTTACCTTATACATGTATTACAAATGGACTCTTCTGCTTAAGCCATTGTATACCATTGCTATATGCTGGACAAGTCCATTTGTCATATATGGGGTGTCAGGCCTATTTCTTTTGTTTTTATTCTATTTTTAAGGGAAGTTCTGTTAGCAAATAGTGCCGGCCCTGATCAGATGCCGCGTTCTGCGGCATCTGATCTGGGCCTTCACTGTTTGCCAAGGTATCCCTTTTGGGATTTCCTGCATGCTATTTGTTAATAGTTCTAGAGGTGTCAGATTTGTTTTAATTGTTATAAGTTGTACACAAAATCCCCATATTTTTCACAAACAGTGTGGACCCAATACTCTACAGCATCTAATCTGGCTCTGTTCAGTTTGTCAAGGTGACTTGTCTAGTTTTGTTAAATTGGCATTTGCAGAAAAAAATATTCATTTTTATGAGTTTTATTTTTTGCTTGTCAGAAATTATTATTTTCTATAAGTGGAAAACTTATTACAATAATTATTCCAAGATGTTTGGGCTGACAATATTTGTGCTTTTTTAGTTTTTTTAGCAATACTAAACTTTTTTATAAAATTTTAGTCTGTTTATATTCTAAAAACAAGAGGGCCATGATGGTCCTGGATCGCTCACCTGGGTCCAAGATGTATCATAGCTTATGCAAATGAAGGAGTCATTGGTTTAACCCTTGTCCTGCTAATCCCGGATATGTCTTATCTTTGAAACAATGTAGATCCAGATCAGATGGCTTCTCACGAAGCCATCTGATCAGGATCTACATTGTTTGCCATTCAGATTGTGAATGTGTTGCAATAATTTGCATCAAGCAATCTGATTGGTTGATAATCGGTAGTGGGTGTGGCATATATGAATATTCAGCAGAACAAGGTTTAAGATGTGGCCACAAAGATTTTTTCTATTTCTAGCTTTGTAGGCCATCTTTTTCATTGGAGTTTGAGTTACGGTTTTACGTCCCTGTCAAAACTATGTGGGTCATTTTTGAGACACTGCTTCCAATTTTGTATGACTTTTACCCGAGATTGAGATGGAATGATATCTCAAGCCCTACAATCGATCGAAACCACTAGGGTTTAAGGAGTGGTCTGACTTGCATGCCTTTTCCTGGGCAGGGTTAGACCTATGCCGTTTACCAGACCTCAAGTTTGGTCAGTATCAGGTCTGCGCAGAAGCACTATGCAGCCCAATCTATTTCTTCAAGCCCCTTTGGGCGGGGGTGCTTTTCATTGGAGTGGAACCATTTTAGCAGCATTAGAGGAACATTTCTGAGAGATTTTCTGAGACTTTGAAATAGGACCACTGGCTTAGGAGACACCGTTTAAAGATTTTGCTATTTTTAGATCTGGTGGCCCAGAGCCCCGATAGCTCAGTGGTAGAGTGTCCGCTTCAGGAATGGGAGGTCGCGGGTTAGATCCCCGGCTGCATTTCTGTGATTTTTTTTGTTTTGTTTTAATCATGCCATTTGCCTCAGAGGAGATGTCTTAACAACGTTTTTGCTATTTGCTCAGGTTGCAATTTTGTCAGCAGAGCGGAATGATTTTAGCTAATATAGAGGATTATTCCTGTACAATTATCTTGAAATTGGACAATTGGCCTTGGAGGAATCATGTCATTTTTTTGAAATGGTTTTTCTGTTTCTAGCTCTGGTGGCTTCAGAAATTTTGGTAAAGGTCACTCAAGGAATATTTCTGTGACATTATTGGAAATCAGGCCATTTGCCTCAGAAAGTTGACGTTTTATGGGTACTGTTATATTTAGCTCTGGTGGGCATTTGGAGCTGAATGATTTGAGCATTTACAGTAAATGGTGATAATTATGAGGAACATTTCTGTAAAATTATCTTGAAATTGGGCCATTGGCTTAGATGGAGATGTCATTAAAAGGTGTTTTTTTTTTTAATTTTTTTCTCTCTGGTGATCATTTTGTTTAGCGGAGCAGAACCTTTAGGCAAATTTGGCCAAGTTTATTTCTCAAGAACTATGAGGGCTTCATTAATGAAACTTGGTACAAAGTTGTAGCTAGGGGTGGCAACTAAAATACAAGCATCCATATTTGACCTTGACCTACATTTCAGGGTTCCCTGACTTTGTGAACATTTGCGACCACCCTTGTGTTCACCCTAATGGTCAAAGTCATTTCTCAAGAACTAAAAGAACCCCATTAATGATACTTGGTACACTACAAACTCATACATGTGATATTTTCTTGGACCCAAATAGGGAGATTTTGATTTTCAGATAGGGAGATTGGGGTCCCAAATCGGGAGATTTTTCCGCGGTAAAAAGTGATGTTATTTTTGGTTAAAATTTACCTCTGAAGCACTTTTTCACCCATAACATGCCAACACGACAATATTGTTGTCTGCTTTGTCATCTGCATTAAAAATCTTTTTTGAAAACAGTGTGGGCCCAGATCAGACTGCAGAGCATTCTGATGACGGTCCACACTGTTTGCCTTTCTGCAAAAATATGTTATAAAAGCTTGGAAAAAGAAAGCAGCAGACGACAAACTTCCATTTTGTATTTTAATAGAGAGACAATTTCTCGGAAGAACGATCAAAGAACAAGCACTGACCAATAGATCGGTGTTAAATACCCACCTAGCACCTGGCAGAAAAAACAACGTTCAGAATACCCACATAGCAAAAAATTACTCATACTCTTACACCCCTTTTCTTATCATCCCCAAAACGTGCCTCGGAACTTAGTCGGAACTAATAAGCATACATGTTTTTTATTGATTTAACTTGGGGGCATATTTTTTTTCATAAAAGATCAATTAAAAACACGGCAAAAATATTTTTTCTCGCAAGCAAAAATGAAACAGGTTTGAATAGAAAATTTCACCCTGCAAAACTCCGGTTCTATGTTTATTAATAAATGAAAAACTACATACAGATGCTTAGAAAATACCAGCATCTGCTCTGCTCTGTTTTGGCGGGAAAAATATTTAGCGCGTTCACCTGTCAAAGGCCAAAAAGCATGCACGAATTTTCATTGGTGTCACGTGGGGCATATTTCTTTCTTCCGTTAAAAACGGCAAAAATATTTTTCTCGGGTTTAAATAGAAAATGTCACTAAGTAATTACCCAGTTCTATGATTAATAAAAGAATAACGGTTTACAGTGGAAATCTTCCACTGACCGTTCCAAGGCGGCTCTTCTGTGGCGATTTATTTATGTTGTTGTTTGTTACTTTCTGTGTGTATCACTTGTGTCTTTTAATTTTGGATGGCCATATGGCCATTTTGTGGGAAAGTAACTGTCCATATGGCCTTCCTTTGTTTAGGTTTCCATTATGGTCTGGTCGCTTAATGTTTGTATTTCTTTCCCTTTGGTGTCTTTTATGGATGGAGTAAGTTAATTGTATCAATTCCTGATCTTTGTTTTACTTTTACTTTACAGACGCGTAGAAAAAAAAACAGCGTCTGCTTTGCTCTGTTTTGGCGGGAATAATATTTAACGTCTACACGTGTCAATTCCAAAGGGATTAAATAAGCTATAACTGGTATATCTTAATTGACTAGTTTTCACACCTTGTCACATTTGTAATTGTCGGCTTATCAATAAGGCCCGCCTTGGGTGTAAACGGTTTAATAGCGTTGGCAACTTGAGCAAATCGGTGATCAGTAATAAATGTATGCAAACATCACATTTCTTCCTTATTGAATTTCTCGCTTTTTATCAGGCTTGTTTGCGGGTTGCATTTTAATAATTGTATTTACCGGTACGTTCTTTTCATATTGCGATATTATACATGTGCAGGTGTGTATTGCAATTTACCTGCATACCGCCTAGCGTAAATACACTGACGGTTAACCGCATAGGTATTTTAAAGTGGTTAACACTTAATTGGTCGGTCGGCGGAAAACTACTATAGGAAAATTGTCGTGTCGGGAGATTAGGGCCGTCGGACGGGAGACCGGGAGATGGGGTTCGAAATCGGGATATCCCGACGAAATCGGGAGATATCACATGTATGCAAACTTGTATCTAGGGATGGCAACTTTAATGCAAGCATTCATGTTTCACCTTCACCCACCTATCATGGTTAACTGACTTTGTGAACTATTTTGTCAAACCTTGTGTTCACCCAAATCGTCAAGTTCATTTCTCAAGAACTATACATAAGAGCTTAATTAATGCTAATTGGTACAAACTTGCATCTAGGAATGACAACTACATGTATAATGCTTGCATCCATATTTGACCATGACCTACATTTCATGGTTTACTGCTTTTGTGAACTATTGTGTCAACCCTACCTTTCACCATAATGTTGAAGTTCATTTCACAAGAACTATAACAGCTTCATTAATGATACTTGGTACAAGCTTGCATCTGGGAATAGCAATTTTTATGCAAGCATCCTTTTTGACCTTGACCTAGATTTCATGGTTCAGTGACTTGGCACCCCCCAAAAGGGGCGGCATAGCCTTTGATGGAATTCTTGTTCTCTTAACCCATTGTTTACTGGTGGACTCTTCCATTGCTATATGTTGGACAAGTCCATTTGTCAGATAAGGGGTGTCAGGCCTCTGTTTTTAATTTTTATTCTCTTTTTGACAGAAAATTCTGTTAGCGAACAGTGCAGGCCCTGATCAGACGCTGCATTCTACGGCGTCTGATCTGGGCCTGCACTGTTTGCCAGGGTACTTGTTTTGGGGTTTCTGGTACACAATGGGTTAATTCATGATATTATGTGTGTGATTCCCTATCTGGGAAGCATCTTAACCCTTATCTTACTGTTCACGACAACCCTGATCTTTGCAAACAGTGTAGATCCAGATCAGATGGCTTCTGAAGAAGCCATCTGATCAGGAACTACACTGTTTGGCTTTCGGTTTATGAATTCGTAGCAATAAATTACATCAAGTAATTTGATTGGGAGATAGAGAGAAATGGGTGTGGCTTAGATGAATATTCAGCAAGATAAGGGTTAACACTGTTTAAGAAAGCCTATGCCACTTTCATCATTAGTCTTACCAGTAAGTTTTTGACAGGAGGACCATGGAGTCCAGGGCCAGTTGTTCAAAGCATCATTAGCTTTACGAGCTCGTTAGTGGTCAAATTGTTAACTGTTCTAGTAAGTTTAATATTTGAAATTTTGGTATTTTTGCTGAAAAAATGTGAGCATCTGCAAAAGCTGCTCACATTTTTCAGCAAAAATATTAGCATATTTGCCACAATAAATGATCAAAGTTTTAATGATACGTTAGCTAACGACATTGTTAGTTTTGGACAACTGGTCCCTGATCACCCCCTTGATTTGTTTGTTTGTTTGATTGGAGGTTTAACGCCCCCGTTAACACTGTATAGGTCATTTTGGAGACATTGCTTCCAATTTTGTGGGACTTTTACCAAACATTGAGATGAAATGACATCTCAAGCCCTGTCGCTCAATGAAACCAATAGGTTTTATAAGCATAGACAGTCTGGCTCGCACTGCTTTACCTGGGCAGGCTTAGATCCTCTATGCCTTTTACCAGTACGCATGTGCGATCACTCCCTAGAGCTCTGAACATTATTTGATAATTTTTTTCCCATGCGAGTGACCTTGACTTTGAGTTCCTTGAATGGTTCATGGACATATATTATTATGGATACGGTAATCACCTTGGTCATGTGACTTGGACCTTGACTGTTGAGTTATTATTTGATAAATTCTTTCCCATATGAGTGACCTTGACCTTGAGTTCCTTGAATGGTTCATGGACATATATTATTTTGGATATGGTAATCACCTTGGTCATGTGACTTGGACTATTTAAACAAACTTTGTTTCCTCCTTGGCCAGGAGGTTGCTTATGAAGTTTTGTTGCAATCACTTAACAACCTTGACTGTTGAGTTTAACCCATTGTATACTGGTGGACTAGTCCATTGTTATATGTTGGACAAGTCCATTTGTCATAAAAGGGGTGTCAAGCCTTTTTTTTTTTTATCTCAAATATTAGGCGTTTAACGAAGTGGTGGGAGTGGGGCATGGACACAGCAGCTCCCTGGTTGGTATCACTGAATGCATCTTATCATAAGGAACAAGAATATTTTTGCTTTAGGGTGGGGATCTGTAAGTTTCTGGAGATATGAGGCCTTTAAAGCAGTGGAGGGGTTGGGGCATGACTCTGGAGGATACAAAGAAACCCCAAGATTGTTGTCAATGAATGTGTCTTATCAAAAGGACCAAAATATATATAGTTTAGACTGTTTAGGGGTGGGGATCTGAACGTGTCTGAGATTTGAGGCCCTTTTAGGAAGTGGAGGGGATAGGAATGGCCCCTTTGAACCCCACAAGTTGATCGGACTGAGTGTGTTTTATCATAAGGAACAAGAATATATATGATTATGGGGTGGGGATCTGCATTATATGGCCTTTTATGAAGTGGAAGGGCAAGGCATGGCCACAACACATTGCACCAGCACAAAGGGAGCCCAGGTTGGTGTTTGATTTGTTTGACTGATTTGTCTTATCATAAGGAACAAGAATATAAATGGTTTAGGGGTGGGGCTCCGAATGGTTTCTGAGATATATGGCTTTTTATGAAGTGGAGGGGTGGGGCATGGCCCGTGACATGGCCTGGGGCACCCTGGGGGTACCCTCAGGCTGGTGTCACTGAATGCTTCTTATCATAAGGAACATGAATATATATAGTTTAGGGGTGGGGCTCTAAACAGTTTCTCAGATATATGAACTTTTATGAAGTGGAGGATTGGGACATGGCCTGGGCATACCCTGGGGTACGCCTAGGTTGGTGTCACCGAATGTCTTCTCACAGGAACAAGAATATGTATGGTTTAGGGGTGGGGATCTGAAAGGTTTCTGAGATATTGGGCGCAAAGGGAGCCCAGGTTGGTGTGACTGATGTGTCTTATCATAAGGAACAAGAATATATACGGTTTAGGGGTGGGGCTCCGAATGGTTTCTGAGATATATGGCTTTTTATGAAGTGGAGGGGGTGGGGCATGGCCAAGGAACATCCCAGTGGACCCCCAGGTTGGTGTCATAGAATGTGTCTTATCATACAGTACAAGAGTATATATGGTTTAGGGGTAGGGGTAGGGGTGGGAATCTTAATGGTTCCTGAGATACGTTGTCTTTTATGAAGTGAAGGGGTGGGGCATGGCCCCGGCACAACCTGTGGGACATCCAGGTTGTCATATTTTATATGGCTGAGAAGTTTACTCAAGGAACATTTCTATAAGTTTAGTAAAAAATATCTGCAATGACTTGGCACTTGGCAGGAAATTCCACTATGAGTTGCCATAGCAACCAAACAAGAGCTGATTTTCATAACAAAATCTGACTGTCACAAAACTCCTCCAAAGCTTTTTGAGCTTATAGCCCTATGGATGAAGACTGGAGAAACATATTTAGAATTTTTGTGACCTCAAATGGGGCAAGGCCAGGAGGTAATAAGCCGCAGATGCCAAAATCTATTTTGTACATAGTCATGTTGCACATCAAAGTAAAGATTATGAAGTTTACACAAAATTTCAAGGGGGCATAACTCTATTATTATTTGGTGGACCGTGACCTCGAAACAATATGCGCTGCCCCACATCATGGTCTAACTATGTATGAAGTTTCAGCTTGATCGGATGTAAACAGTAGGAGTTACTCGGAATCGAAAATTTACAAAAAAATTTCAAATGAGCATAACTATATTAATATTTGGTGGACCGTAACCTCGAAACAATATGCACTGTCCCACATCAAGGTCTAACTCTTATTATTATTTGGTGGACCGTGACCTCGAAACGTGACCTTTCAGTAGGAGTTATCAAGAAACAAAGAGTTTACAGACTGACGGACAGATGGAACGAGATGGGCGGACGGACGGACGCCAGGGGGTATAACATAATACGTCCCGTTTATCAAACGGGCATATAAAAAGGAGTATTTCTGGTCCTATATTGTAACATGATTTTCACAGTGTGGGGAAATAAGATGGTGCGCCATAGACCTGCTCTAGTTTCTTTATTATTATTTAATTTTTTGTGTGTCTTTTTTTTAGTTTTTATGCATTTATCCTGCTACTGAAGTGCAAATTCGGCTGTTATAATTTTTTTACAAACAAGAGAAATTCTGTTGTTTTCTTTGCTATTTTTATGATACATGCCAACGGTAAATTTTCAAATATGAAATATGTTCTATAAAAGGGTTATCCTTTGGAAGCAAGGAATACACCACAGAACTGAAAAATATGGAGTGTACATGTTTTCTGGGCCAGACTAGCTAGTTTTGGCCAATAAGGCCTCATCAGTGACCCTCAGATATCTGTTCTGCTAGTTTTATTGTGGCAGAGTAAGTTCTTAGTTTTGTTTCAATCTTCTGCGGCATCTGATCTGGGTCTGCACTGTTTGCCAAGGTAACCCTTTAGGGGTTTCCCAGCATACAATGGGTTAAGTTGTTTGAACTTTACATATGCAAAAAAAAGCAGCTTGTACAATTTGTATCTTGTGCACAGCAGTTATTCTGAACATTTATGTTTCTGGCAACCCATTATTATGGATTTTTGTCCAAGCATTTCCATTGTGTGTTTGTTTGTTTTAATTGTTTGGCGTTAAGGTCATACTGGGCTTTCACTTTGGAGTTTAGTGTAAAAATCCTTAAAATTCGGAAATCTTGTGGACTTGCTGTAACTCTCCTAAAATTTAAACAAATTTGTTTCATGGTCCAGCAAGGAGTCCAAAAGGTGCAGATGGAATGGCAAACAGCATAGAGCCTGATCGATAGGCCTAGGCAAACAGTGCAGAACCCAGATCAGACAGCATGGGACAAATATGCCTAGGCAAACAGTGCAGACCAGATCAGACGGCTCCTGAAGGACAAATATGCCTAGGCAAACAGTGCAGACCAGATAAGACGTCTCCTGAAGGACAATATGCCTAGGCAAACAGTGCAGATCAGATAAGACTGCTCCTGAAGGACAAATATGCCTAGGCAAACAGTGCAGACCGGATCAGACTGCTCCTGAAGGACAAATATGCCTAGGCAAACAGTGCAGACCAGATCAGACGGCTCCTGAAGGACAATATGCCTAGGCAAACAGTGCAGACCAGATAAGACTGCTCCTGAAGGACAAATATGCCTAGGCAAACAGTGCTGCCAGATCAGACGGCTCCTGAAGGACAAATATGCCTAGGCAAACAGTGCAGACCAGATCAGACTGCTCCTGAAGGACAAATATGCTTAGGCAATCAGTGCAGCCCAGATAAGACGCCTCCTGAAGGACAAATATGCCTAGGCAAACCGTGCAGACCAGATCAGACGGCTCCTTGGCAAACAGTGCGAACCAGATCAGACGGCTCCTGAAGGAGCCATTTGATCTGGTCTGCACTGTTTGCCTAGGCATATTTGTTCCAAAACTTGGAGTATTATGGTAGGTCACATAAGTGGTTCACCAGTAGAGAGTACATTCTCTTTGGCCAGAAGCTGACAACTGCCCTACTATAATCAGCAGAAGGGGGAGAATGACAGTAAGAGAAGATTTCATGATCAATCTCCATGAAAGAATGTTGCCGACCTTGGCTAAGTTGTTCAAAACTAATGTAATAGTTAGTTAATGTATTGTTAAAACAGATTATTTAAAATGGCAAATATGCTAATTTGTTTGCTGAAGACATGTAAGCTACTCACATTTTTCAGCAAAAATAACACAGACACGAAACTATGACAGAAATGGCTATGTTCAGTGTTCAAAGGGCAACAACTCCAAAAGTAGGAAAATTAGAGTTACGGTTCATATGTTCTGCATGTATCATAGTGCTCTACATATCTGTGAAGTTTCATGAAGATATCTCATAATTTTATGGTATCAGAGTTATGGAGCGGACACAAAACTTATGAGGTGCTGACAGATGGACAGATGGATGGACAGACACTCAAAACTTTGGATGGCGTGGCATAAAAATGTGGGACTATACTGTTCAGATTCATACGCTGTTTTGGAGTCTTCACTGTCAGTTATCTTATTCACAAGGAGAATTCATTCGCTGAAAATACTTTCTGTCAGTTTCAACCCTCACTCTGCTGAATATGTCAACATGTTACACTCCTCCTGAATTCCCAGCCATCTGTGTTGCACGATTTCAGTTTTTATCATAAATTCAGCAGCAGAATTGTAAAGAATACCAGACTCCTATATTAAACCATGCTTAAACCATTTTTTACTGGAAGCCCCAAAACAGGTACCCTGGCAAACAGTGCAGGCCCAGATCAGATGCCGCAGAACGCGGCGTCTGATCAGGGCCTACACCGTCTGCATAAAGTTCAGCCATTTTCTAAATAAAATATGAAGAAAACACAACCTGATACCTCTAAATTTTGAAATGGACTTGTACTATATTCCATTTGGTGGAAGATTCCATTTGGTACAAAAAGTGTTAAGGCAGGCACAACAAAAAGAAAATCTGGGTTCAGCATGGTGAAAGTTAACGCTCTGCATGCTGGGTATTTTTCAAAGCAGACGACATTTAGAAATATTTTTCTAAATTTTCCCAGAAAACAGGATTTGACATCTCATGCAAATTGTCTGCTAAGGAGTCAATTTGCATAAGATGTCAAGTCCTGTTTTCTGGGAAAAAATAAGAAAAATATCAACAATTTGTAGTCTTGTTAATTAGCCTAGAGAGTGGTAAAGGTTAAAAGGGACATTACTTTGTAAACTTCCTGTTTGCTTTTCTGTAATTTGGAGTCCCTCCTGAAAAATGGGCTACCTTGAGGGAGAAGAATTAACATTTCTTAGCCCTTCCCCCAACCCCCAATGTGTTACTACCCTAACAATGTATCTTTGGTCTTACATCCTTGGCACTATTATGGCCTAGTAAACTGTGTAGATCAGCACCTAGCTGTTCAAAACAAACTACCGTAAAAAAAACCCTAAAAATTCAGACACCTTGAGAACTTGCTGTAATTCTCCTAAACAAGAGGCCCATGTGACACTATGCTCACCAGAGCTCAGGTGGGCACTGCCTCATGGCAGCCATGTATTTAAACATGGTATCATTTTAATCTGCCAAATGAACCCCAATATCCAAATGAGCACCCATGTGGACTCAGTATATGAAACATTAGGCCTTTTATGAAGTACAGGGGGTGGGGCATGGACCCAATGGAGCCCTGGTTGGTATCACTAAATGTGTCTTATCACAATGAACAAGAATATATATGGTTTTTTTTTTTTTTTTTTGGTTTGGGTTTTACGGCCCTTTCAAGATTATTTCACTCATATCGAGCCGATCGTTAATCAGAGGTGGGCGAAAACCGGAGTACCCGGAGAAAAACCACCTGACCTTCCGTTGCAGAACTTGGCGTCTCACACGTGGCCCGAGCGAGGCTCGAACCTACGGCGGTGAGAGACCTAATGACTAAGAGTCAGCGCTCTTATCCACTAGGCCACGGAGGCCCGTTATATATATGGTTTAGCAGTGGGGATCTGTATGGCCGGAGATATAAGGCCTCTTAAACAGTGGAGGGATTGGAGCATGCCCTGTTGATCCCAGGAAAGCCCAAGATTATGGCCCCTAAATGTGTCTTATCCTAAGGACCAAGTATATATATGGTTTAGGGGTGGGAATCTGAATGGTTTCCAAGATATGAGGCCCTTTTATGAAATGGAAAGGAGAGAGTTGTCCCCTATGGTGTCTGAAATATATGACCTTTTATGAAGTGGAAGGGTGGGGCACACTGCCTCAGCACAAAGAGACACTCAAGTGGTGTGACTGAATGAGTCTTATCATAAGGAACAAAAATATATATGGTTTAGGGGTGGGGATCTGAACGATTTCTGAGATATATGGCTTTTAATTAAGTCAAGCGGTGGGGCATGGCCCGAGCATGCCCCGTGGACTCCCAAGCTGGTGTCACTGAGTGCATCTTATCATAAGGAAGTGTGTGTGTGTGAATTCGGGTTTAACGTCGCTTTCAACGATTTTTCAGTCATATCACGATGGTGTCTGGTTGCGACAGGGAGCTCAATGCTCACTTTTATAGTGCTGCCTCACTGAAGTATCATGTCCCAGACACATTACATGATACCACACCCAGTCACATTATCCTGACACTGGGTCAACCAGTCCTAGCTCTACCCCGTAAATCTGAGTGCCAAGCGAGGAGCAGCTAGTACCATTTTTAACGACTGTGGTATGTCGTGGCCCGGGATCGAACCCGTGACCTCCCGTTCACCGGATAGGACACTCTACCAACTGAGCTATCGGGGCCGGTTATCATAAGGAAGATGAATATATATGGTTTAGGGGTGGGGCTCAGAATAGTTTCTGAGATATAAGGCCTTTTATGAAGTGGAGGGATGGGGCAAGGCCCCGGAAGACACCCAGGTTGGTGTCTATGAATGTGTCTTATCATAAGGAACAAGAATATATGGTTTAGGGGTGGGGATCTGTAAGGTTTCCGAGATATTGTGATACTATGAAATGGAGGGGGTGGGGCATGGCCCCAGCACATCCCTGGGGACCCCCAGGTTGGTGTCACTGAATGCGTCTTATCATAATGAACAAGAATATATATGGTTTAGGGGTGGGGTGGGGATCTGAACAGTTTGAGATATATGGCCTTTTGTGAAGTTGAGGGGTGGGGCAAGGCCCCGGCACATCCGGGAAGACCCCAATTTGGTATCAATGAATGTGTCTTATCATAAGGAGCAAGAATATATATGGTTTAGGGGTGGGTATCTGTAAGGTTTCCGAGATATTTGGCCTTTTATGAAATGGAGGGGGTGGGACATGGCCCCGGCGCATCCTGGGGGACCCCCAGGTTGATGTCACTGAATGGGTCGTATCATAAGGAACAAGAGTATATATGGTTCAGGCGTGGGGATCTGAATGGTTTCTGAGATATTCGGCCTTTTATGAAGTGGAGGGGGCGGGGCATCGCCTCGGTGCATCCCGAAAGACCCCCAGGTTGGTGTCACTGAATGCGTCTTATCAATAGGAACAAGAATATATATAGTTTAGGTGTCAGGATCTGAATGGTTTGTGAGATATATGACCTTTTATGAAGTGGTGGGAGTGGGGCATGGCCCCGGCCGAACCTGGGGGACCCTTAGGTTGGCATAAAAGCATATGGCTGAGAGAAGTTTACTCAAGAAACATTTCTATAAAAGTTTTGTCAAAATATCTGCAATGACTTGGCAGTAAATGCCATTTTTCAATTTTCCCCAATATAAGTCTATGGAAACTCTAAGTTGCCATAGCAAACAAACTAAACAGCCGATCTTCATAAAAAACATAAACTTTCAATCCCCCAGCCCAAGGATGCTACAGATAAAATTTGTGCGCAATCGACCCAGTGGCTTCAGAGGAGAAGATGTTTAAAAGTGTTGATGCCAGACATACGACGACGATGGACAATAAATTATTGCCTATCCTATAAGCTCCCCCGGAGCCTTCGGCTCTGGTGAGCTAAAAATGTTAAGAAATCTGTTTCAAGCTTCAGCAAGGAGTCTAAAAGATGCTAATATAATGGCAAACAGTGTGGACCCTGATCAGACTGCTCCTTTGCTTTTTCAGGAGCAGTCTGATCTGGATCTGCACAGTTTGCTCAGGCCAAAATGTCCCAATACTTTGGCTCAATATGGTATGCTGTTCATAAACATACTATTAAAATTTGATCATTTCATATGGCAAATATGCTAATATTTTTGCTAAAAAAATGTGAGTAGCTTTTGCAAATGCAAAAGCTACTCACACTTTTTTAAGCAAAAATATCACTGTATTAGATATTGTACTTACTAGAACAGTTAATATTTTGACCACAAGAAACTGGTTAAACTAACAATGCTTTGGACAGCTGGGCCAAGACTGCTCCATAAGTCTTTGTTACAATCTACACAGTTTCTCATTCTATAAGAATATCTTCAAATACATCGTGCACACAACATCCTGGGCTCAAAAACAGCATTGGGGTTTACAACCACAATAAGCAGGGGACACAACATGCAACAGTTATAGCAGTATCTAGGGGTAACAAATTTTCTGAATGCAGGAAAGAAAATGGCATATAAAAATACAGTGTCCTATACATGCTTTGCATCATAAGGGGAAACCACTCCCAAGAGACTAAAAATAGGTTCTTAAAGAGTTACACAGCACAATATAAAACACACGAACCAACCACAAGACAACAAAAATTCCACAAAAACACACATCTCCTTTCCTGCATCAAGATCAAATTCCCCCTGGAAAATGCTACAAACCAGTGTACATGTCAATAATTCACTGGAACTGAACAAATTACGCTAACAGACAAAAGTTTTGCGATGATATATTTATTTACAAGAGAACAGAATTACTGCAGTTAATATGAAAAGATAGCAGCAGTGCTTCAAAACGCTGAAAAAAGACATTGCGGTTTGTACAACAACACTGCTTTGTAATAACAAATTCCAAGGGGAAAATCTTGATTTTAACAGGTGTTAAACTTTTCTGTTCAATAACTGAAAGACAAAGCCCAGTGTAAAACTAATCTCAGTCCAAGGAGGAAGTCAATTTGAATCTAAAAATATATTTAACATGAAAAGGAAAATTTGAGAAGCATACTATGCATTCAGACAGATAGCTCTGAGCAAACATTTAAGTGCAGCTTATCTGATCAGGTCTACAGTGTCTACCACTCATCCTGCTGTCTTTAGACACAACATTTTGTAGTAAATTGCACTTGTTCTAAAAGTTTAGAACAAGTTTGGTATAAAGGAGATGAGGTGCCCACATGTGAAACAAACCCATCAGGGGAACAGAAAGCCCCCATAACCAAAATTGCTGCAAAAAAGATGGTGCACACCTTTTAAACATAATACATGTGCTCCAAAATGCTTGATACTGTAGAACTCCTAAACATTTGGACACCTTGGGGACTTGCTGTAATTCTTAAAATTTCAACAAATTTGTTCCATGATCTAGGAAGGATTCCACAAGGTGCAGATGGAATGTCAAACATTGTAGATCCTGATCAGACTGCTCCTGAAAGACTGCTCCCAGCAGTCTGATCTGGGTCTGCGAAAGGAGCAGTCTGATCTGGATCTGCACTGTTTGCTTAGGCCTATCTATCCAAATACTTAGGAGCATTATGGTATGTTGTTTGTATACATTAGAATAGTATCATTGAGGCAATTCTAATGAGTATGCACAACATACTATTACATTTACAGGCACAACATACAATATATATTACATTTACAGATAAGGCTGACTCGATTAATCGTATAATCGATTAATCGATCGAAAAATTCCACAAAAATGATTATCATTTCTGATTTGCTTTTAATTGATTACTTGATAGGTACAATTTACTACCCAAATTTATGCCTAAAATAGTGGGGTGAGTGGCAAACAGTGCAGACCCTAATGAGACGCCGCATTCTGCGGCATCTCATCTGAGTCTACACTGTTTGCTCAGGCCTGTCTATTCAAATATACATATGGTAAAGTGCAACATATGGTAAGAGTCGTGCTCAGACAAAGCCAGACAGGTAAAATTATGACAAAAACCTTAGCGATTACTAATCGATTATCGATCGCAATGACAGGACTGATAATCGATTATTTTTCAGCTCCGATTAGCCAGCCCTATTTACATAAGACAGAAAAGATATCCAAAAACTATCCTCTTTCTACCTCTTGGACTGGCATTATGATTAACCTTTATCCTGTTGAATAAATTAATTTAGCCACATCCATGTTTCACTATCAACAAATCAAATTACTTGATATGATTTAATCGTACAATTCACAAAAAGCATGGCAAACGGTGTCGATCAAGTTCCGATGGCTTCTTAAGCCATCTGATCTGGATCTACACTTTTTGCAAACGTAGAAGTACTCTTGTTCAGCAGGATAAGGGTTGACCATCAGTTGTCTCAAAAAAGTTCCACAGTCCCAGAGCCATCAAAGTTTGACTGTTCATTCTGTGGACACATTGTAAAACTTCTGTCAGAAGAAAAACTCCTGCCTATCTGTAATGCACTAGTCATTTGTAACCACTGTCCCACCACCTACGGGGATAGGCGGGAGATAGCGGAGTTAATGTGCGGGGTAGTTACCCTCTGTGTTCCCCAGCAGTGCTGGGTGAATGCGGGGGTTTTGATATTATGCAAATATACCCCCAGTGGAATGAACTATTATAAACAGCGGGGCTGTGACCTTCTGGAGGTCCCCGCAGTGCAGGGCTTCTAGCAGGGCTGTGAAAAGTGACAAGCTATTGTCCCCATTATCCCCGTAGGTGGGGGCAGTGGTAACAAATGACTGGTGCATAAGCTAAACTGGGATTTCTCAAAGGTGACCATTTTCCCTTATCAACAAATCTATAACACCATTCTGAGCCCTGTTGTTTAAAGCTAAGGATGGCAATATTAACCCTTATCCTGCTGAATAAATTAACTTTGCCACACCCGTTCATAACTATCAACCAATCAAAATAGTTGATATAATGTTTCTTTCAAACCTGCAAACTAATTGACAGGGTATACCCTGATCAGATGTTCAGAAGCCATCTGATCTGAATCTACACTGATAGGAAAGGTAGGGGCTGTGGTGTTCAACAGGATAAGGCTTAAAAGTTTAATCATTTAAATAGGAAATACACTAATATTTTTACTAAAAAATATGAGTGGCTTTTGCACTTTTTTCAGCTAAAATACCACTATTTAGACATTGATCTTATTAAAACATGTAACACTTTGACCACAGAGTCTGTTAAGGGGAATGGGAACACCTGGCAGATTTTTCTGCCATTTTTCTAAGGAAGACAACTTTCGGGACTTCCTGTTGGCTTTTCTATAAGCCCTGTCCTAGGGGAAAAGGGGTCTATTCTTTTCTTTAAGAATTGACCCCTATTGACAAAGGAGACAAAAATATTATTGCAGGAGTTGCCTCCCCTGAAGGTGTATCCGTTCCCCTTAAATGAATGATGCTTTGAACAAATGCACACAGGATTGTTATGAATTGGTCACCTGCTATAAATATTCCAAACTTCAAAAGCATTGACCCTTTGTATACTAGTGGACTTTTCCAATACTATATGTTGGACAAGTCCATTTGTCACACAAGGGGTGGTAGGCCTACTTTTTCATTTTTATTCTATTTTTGACAGAAAATTATGATAACAAATAGTGCATGCCCTAATCAAACACTGCATTCTGCGGCATCTGATCTGAGCCTGCACTGTTTGCTAAGTTTCTGATACAAAATGGGTTAATATTGCTACCATATTATTCTACAATGGGCTTTGTCTTCAATTACCAAAACCTAACAAGATCACAAACTATTAATTTTTAACAATACAGGTACATTTTAAATTGCATGCATAGTTTGATAAACAATTTTAGATGGGAAAAAATTTCCCTAACACAAATAAACAAAATAAGACTGGTCTTCTGTCATCTCAACCGTGATTCAGGTACAGTCAAACCTGTCACATAAAGCCACCACTATTAATCAATCAGTTGTTTTATGTGGATAAGCAAAAGTGTAAATAAGGAGAAAAGTAGACAACAACTTCTTTATAACACTACTGTTATGGCCTTAAACAGAAACCATGTTAGTTAAACAAGCGTGTTATTGCCAAACAAAAATGTATACAAAAATACCATTTAAGGGCATTTTTCTATACACTCTATATTTTAGGATCCAATTTTAAACTGGTCTGTTTGTTTGGAGTTTAATGAACCAGTCAACACTAAGTAGGTCATATCGTGCTGGTTAATTTACCTAACCACACCTCCTAGGCAGGCTTGTAGTTAAGCAATTAACCAGGACAGTGCACATTCTTTTGTCAGACACTGACAGCTGCCCTTCTTCAAGGGAGAGAATGACATTTTATGAACGGGAGAGAATAACATTTCATGAAAAAATCTACATGAAAGAATGTGCTGATCGGACAGGTATCAAACCTGTGATTTATGCCTATCTGTCCCAACACGTAGGATCATTACAGTATACAATCTATAAATTTTGTCTGGATATATAACAGAATTGCTTAACTAAAGGATTCAGCTGGCTTTGATCACAACAATAGTGTTACAAAGAAGTAATGGTATATTTGTTTTAATGTTTATTAGTAAATCCTTGTTTTTGTTCATAATTTTTGCTTGAACCTACAACAGAAAGTGAAAGCCACTAACAGAAATGAAGAAAAGATCAAAAAGATGTTAGAACTGTTAAACATACAGGAAATCTGTGGCTGGCTGTAAGGATGCCTTATCAAAGATGGATAATGATAATTATGACCAAATCCTGGTCCCCAGGTTGTAAAGTCTGTTGTTGTTCATGCTCAAATCAACTATGAATGGTATTTTTCCTGCTAATAAATGACACAGTAAAATTCCAACATTAAGACCACCTTAAATTAAGACTATTTCTGGTTTAAAAAGGTTACTTAGAAATGTGCAGTTATTCTTTCTTAGTGTTTTCTGAAATCAGTGTGTTGTGGTCAGGGACCACCTTTGGGACTGTTCAAAAGTGGTCTTGAAGACCACTTTTGAACAGTCCCACAGGTGGTCTTAATATAGGAAGTTTACTTATTTTGTCCTGTTCATAAATTCCATTTCTCCAGCTCATAAATGATATTAGCCATGTTCATAAATGACACCTATCCTGCTCATACATTACAATTGTTCCAATCATAAATATTAAAATCTCAACCACTGTTACCATTTTACTATTTATAAGCAGAAAAAAGACATGTATCTGCTGATGTCAACACAAAGAAAGCTGAAACGGTTAGTATTTTAATATTCAAGATAAACTCAAATTTCGTGCTCAGCTGAGTTGAGCATGTAAAACTTTTTATAAACCCAGGACCTGTAAAGGGATGATCGAAACAACACTATCTGCCTGGGCCCAGTTATATATAAAACATTTCATGCTCAACATAAATGAGCACAGAATTTGCTCTGTTTTAAAATGCCAACCAGTGTTGGAATTTGAATCTGTGTGCAGGGCAAATAACATTCTCTGTTGATCAGAAGGTAAAAATTGTCTCATTTGTTTGTTTTATAAGAATCACAATTTCCAGCTTAATTGGTTTTACAACCATGGTCCTATTATTATTACATTACAGTCTGTGATGTATGAACAGTATTTAAAAGGCCCAAAAGCAAACCCAATAGTCTTCATGAAATATTACGTGACATCAAACAAATCACAGAATGATAGGATGAAAAATGATAAATGCAATGTGATCTGAGAAAAACATGATTATTGAAGTTTACAGCAGCAAGCTTATCTGCCAAACGTGACAGCCCACATGTGCCCAGTGTGGACAACCAGTACATATTACATGTATTTTTTATCTTTCACCAGCACGGAGACAAAGCAGGTATAATCTAGAGCAACAGATGCACATAGGGACACCCTCTCTTAACCCTTATCTTGCTGAATATTCATTTAAGCCACACCCATTTCTGTCTATCAGCCAATCAAATTACTTGATGTAATTTATTGATACAAATTCAAAAACTGAATGCCAAACAGTGTATATCCTGATTAGGTGGCTTCTTCAGAAGCCACCTGATCTGGATCTACACTGTTTGCAAAAATAGGGGGTTGTCGTGAACAGCAAGGTAAGGGTTAAAACTACACTTGACAAAATTTCTTTCGATTATTTTGGACTGGCTTTTGTGTAACATAAGTAAATGACAACTTAATGTATGATTCTTTAACAATATTACAAATAAGCTTATGCTAAAAATAATGAGTGTTGTTAAATGACATATAAATGAATCACAAAGCTTTTGAAACCATTTATATTTACTTATTTTCATTTATTTATTTATCTATTTACTTTTAACTTCTGTACATAATTCTCAAAACAAACTTTGTACACATCGTTCTTATAATGAAATTTATTCATTTCCTTCCTTCTCAAATGTAATTTTATGCATAGAACTCCTGTAATGAAACTTTGTCATTTTCTGTTTAGGCTGATGCTATGCTTTACTGTATTAACACTGCTATGCATTACTGTGTTAACACCACTGCTAAGGATTACTGTATTAACACTGCTATGCATTACTGTACTAACACTGCTATGCATTACTGTATTAACACTGCTATGCATTACTGTATTAACACTGCTATGCATTACTATATTGACCATATGTATTCTGACAGATATGCCAGAGCAAACAATGTAAACCCAGATGGAACGCCACATGATATCGCGTCACATCCAGGGTCTACACTGTTTGCCTCTCATACAGGTATTTTTAGACGCAACATTGGGTAATAAATTATACTTATTATTTTTACAAGTATGGTAATGTGTTGAGGTGTCCATATATTTAGGATAAATATGGTAACTTGGATTTTCACCTTTATAGAGCCAGTCGTATACTAGTGCTGTCAGCATTTTCAATATTTAATTCTAGAAAATGGGTTTGAAGGATCACCGATTGCTATAACTTTTTATAAGTTCATTTGTTCAAAACACAATGCCATTTTTGCATGATTGCCATTACTGCATAATGAACAAAACTGCTTGCTAATGAGCTTTCTTTAATGATTGTTAAAATAACTGTAACTGATACTAGGACATAGTGTGTGTGAATTCGGATTAACATCGCTTTCAACAATTTTTCAGTCATATCACGACGGTGTCTGGTGGCGAAAGGGAGCTCAATGCTCACTTTTATAGTGCTGCCTCACTGAAGTATCATGTCTCAGACACATTACATGATACCACGCCCAGTCACATTATCCTGACACTGGATCGACCAGTCCTAGCTCTACCCCGTAAATCTGAGTGCCAAGTGAGGAGCAGCTAGTACCATTTTTAACGACTTTAGTATGTCGCCGCCCGGGATCTAACCCGTGACCTCCCGTTCCCCGAAGCGGACACTCTACCAACTGAGCTATCGGGGCCGGTTATACTAGAACATAGCATAAGTGTTGAAAAAAAAAATACTTCTACTATAAAATGATTATCTAAGACAGCTTTTGATCCAAATGAACACCATTAAAAAGAGGTTTGGGTGTACTGATTTTTTCTTTGCTGATATTTTAATGGTTTCCTAAAATACATATGCCAGGGACTTTTTTTTCAGACAGGAAAAAAGGAACTCTAAAACTGCTTTTTTTTTTTTTTTCTTTTCTTTTCTGGCAAAACTACAACTTAATAACTCAGTTTTAACTGTTAGGATATTAACTGCAGCCAGTGATATAGGGATCAAACTATGTTTCAAAACAGTAAAATCTGTCACTGAATTTTGAAACTTTGGTTTCCAGGTCAAAAGCAATGTGAGCCCCAATCATAGGAAAACTAGGAAAACCTATCATTGGGGTATTTGTTGTTGTTTAACCCTTATCCCCCTGAACATAACAACCCCTACCTTTGCAAACAGTGTAGATCCAGATCAGATGGCTTCTGAAGAAGCCATCTAATCAGGATCTACACTGTTTGCCATTCAGTTTGTGAATTACCAGGAACTAGAATTGCGCAGTCAATGGCAAGCCATCACATATCCCCATGCTTCCCCACGGGCCCAACCCCATGGGCCATCCCCTAGGGGTGTTTGGCCAGAGGGGTAAAATTTTGATTGTAATGTATTCTACTCATCATGCCGTTTGATTTAATATGCTACACGACCATGTTCTGAAAACTTAGATTTTTTACCCCCAAGTTTCCCCACCCCTGGCCCCACTCCCTGGGGTAGGATCAAATTCCAAAAGTGTCTTGCACTGCCCAGACCAAAGATGTATCAGTTCCCAAAGTTTCAAGTTTCTATCTATAACTGTCTAGGAGGAGTTATCCGGTAACAGTAATGTACGGGGGGGTAAAGGGGTCAAAATCAGTTTTTGACCTCTGGTGACCTCAAAATTGACCCCAGGGATCAAATTTTGGTTGTAATGTTTTCTACTCATCATGCGGTTTGCTTTGTTATACTACACGACCAAGTTAAGGAAACTTCTATTTTTGTCCCCCGTGGGACCCACCCCCTGGGCCCACCCCTAGGGGTGTGATCGAAATTCCGAAAGTGTCATGCACTCCCTAGACCAAAGATCTATCAGTTCCCACAGTTTCAAGTTTCTATCTACAACTGTCTAGGAGTAATCCTGTAAGACGGACGGGCGGATGGACGTATATACGAAGGGACGACGAAGACCATTACAATTTTCTTCGAAAAGCGTGGGGATAAGAAATTACATCAATTAGTGCAAAGTCAGAAATTGGTGCGGCAGAATTAATTATTCAGGGGGATAAGGGTTAAATGTATAAAATAGGCATCAATAGTATATTTAAAGGCACCTCCTTGATAAATGTAACTTCATATTGGTATGTGATTTACAGAGAAAATGCAAGCAGTACTTAGTATCATAATATGTATAATTGACAAAACAACGGGTTTTCCTGCCCCACAACCCCCCAGCCACTACATACAACCTTCACAGATCTCAATGGCATTATAAAGCAGTCTTGTTTACTACTACAACAAAATACAAGAAAATAACAACATTAATGAGAGAAAATATTTTGATCCTCGAAATAACCATGAAACATACATATTCTGCCACTATATACACATATATATTGTAACAAGCAACTATTAATCTTTCTACAAAATCTTTTTATGCCTCAAATATGATTTTGTTATCTATTATAGCATCAAACGGTTGTAATTTAACCCATTTTGTATCGGAAACCCCAAAACGGGTACCCTGGCAAACAGTGCAGGCCCAGATCAGACGCCGCAGAACGTGGCGTCTGATCAGGGCCTCCACTGTTTGCTAAAAGTTCAGTCATTTTCTGCCCAAAAAATGATGACAATACAACCTGACACCCCTAAATTTTGGAATGGAGTCTTGCTATATATAAGGAGGAAGATTCCATTTGGTACACAAAGGGTTAACTCATTTTATACAAAAACCCCAAAACGGGTCATCGCAAATGGTACAGGCAGCTTTTGAGCAGGGCCTTCACAATGTGACAACGCTGTCTACTTGTTGTGAACAGCACACCTGAAGTTGATACGGTATCTTACACGAAGATAATTATCTTTCAAGCATGATCCTGTAGAAAGATTAAACTCTTATCTACCTATACATAATTCACAATATGTACAGAATTCTAAAGGAGGGCTGCATTACCACATCTAAAATTCAGATCATCTTTCAAAGCTTGTCCTGCAGAACCAGAATATGCAATACCATTGCAATCATTTAACCCTATCTTGCTGAATATTCATTTAAGCCACACCCATTTCTGTCTATCAACCAATCAAATTACTTAAATGTAATTTATTGCTACAAAATCATAAACTGAATGCCAAACAGTGTAGATCCTGATCAGATGGCTTCTTCAGAAGCTGTCTGCTCTGGATCTACACTGTTTCCAAAGATAGGGGTTGTCGTGAACAGCAAGATAAGGGTTAAAATCCAGGGGACAGTTATGGTTAAAACTTTGCTCATTAAATATGGCAAATATGCTAACATTTTTGCTGAAAAAATGTGAGCAGCTTTTGCAAATCCGCAAAAGCTGCTCATTTTTTCAGCAAAAATACCAAAATTTCGATATTGTACTAGCTAGAACATTTAACAATTTGACCAATAACAAGCTCGTTCAGATAGCAATGCTTTATAAAACTGGCCCCAGATCAGTTCTGGCTATACTAAGTCTTGTAAAATTTACTATTTATTTTGTTCACATATTGAAAGTGAAAACAGCCCACCCTTAGAAATTTTGATCCAACTCAAGTACAGTAACTGTCCTAGAGACATAGTCTGAAGCCATTATGGTATTTTTTCTTCAGCTCCCTTTGCCAAATACATGTACTTGATGCAATGGCAAACTGAGCTGAGGCACATTCAGAAGGGCATACACTGTTCCGACCTGTTATTGCCTAAGCCATTTTGTTTGGTACAAAGTTTTTAGGACAACCACTGTGTGTAAGTTATGTCATTCAGTTATACCAACCATTTTATATTGTGTCAAATTATAATAAAATTGTCATTAACCGAGTAATTTCAGCCGAGGGCCAATACAGCTTTGTCATTAATCAAGTAATTTCAGCCGAGGGCAAATAAAGCTAACCGAGGATCTGTAACTGGGCCAATACAATATTATTTGATTAATAACATCATCTTAAAGACAGCCACATTTTTAACAAGACCAAAAGTTCATAGTTCTTTTCTCCACCATGTTACTACTGTCTGAACTCCATTCTAAAGCTAATACTTTTCCTCCATTATCAACAAAAGAAACAACTTTTGTGACTTCCTATATGCTCCTGTAAACTGGTTCCTTTTAACCGGGTCTTGTCATTTGTGTGTGTGTGTGTGTGTGTGTGTGTGGGGGGGGGGGGGGGGTTTACAGCCCTTTTTAGATTATTTTATTTCAAGCAGATTGTTAATCTGAGGCTGACAAAAACCACCTGACATTTCCTTGCAGAACTTGGCATCTCACATATGACCCGAGCAAGGCAGTGAGAGACCTAGTGATTAAGAGACAACACTCTAACCCACTAGGCCATGGAGGCCCCTTGGTCTTGTCAATGTACACCTTGTTTTGATGCACACCATGTTTTGCGTGCAACTCCTTGTCCCTAACTTTTGTTGGGTGGCCTGAGTTTATAAGAATCTGATATGGGGTTCTGTCATAGATGGGTGATTTCAACCTGAGGGATGACCGTGCTGAACGGTACCAAGGTTTTGCTGAGATGCCGCACACCACGGTCATCCTAAGGTTTGTAAATGCCCATCTACACCAAAACCCCTTGCACAACACAACTTTTACTTTATTTAATGTTTTACTCTTCGCACATTATACTTATTTAGTTTGCCTAGGTAAGAACAAAATTTCTATCCTAGGCTAAAACCACGGATTTCCTTATCTGGGGCCAGTTGTTCAAAACTAACGACATTGTTAGTTAACGTATCGTTAAAACTTTGATCATTTATTATGCCAAATATGCTAATATTTCCATCCACCTTAAACTTGGGCCCAGTTTAGCTTAACCCTTTGAGTACCAAATGGAATCTTCCTCCTTATATATACACCAGGAGTCCATTTTTAAAATTTAGGGATATGTGTATATATAAAATGGCTAAACTTTTTGCAGTCAGTGTAAGTCCTGATCAGATGCCTCTTCCAATCTGAGCCTGCACTATTTGCCTTACCCGTGATGGGGTATCTGGCAAAAAATAACAAATCAAAACAGATCTATCTCCTGTTCCACACAAGAGAAATTTCAATATACATGTAATTATGGGTATCTATTAAAGAAACATAGCAGACCCATGAGATCACAATTTCAGCAGATGAAATTTCTAATTTTCTTTTCCAATTTTTTCAGAAAATTAAGGCTAAATCTTTCAACCTGTGGGCCCCGGGGCAGGGCCATTTTTGGCCTGAGTGCTATAATTTGAACAATCTTGGTAGAAATCTACCAGACGAAGCTTCATACCAAATACCAAAGCCTTGGCCTTCTGGTTTCAGACAAGAAGTTTTTCAAAGGTTTTCCCAGTATAAGTCTATGTAAAACAAGTGGGCTGCAGGGTGGGCCCATTTTGGGCCCCAGGGCTATAATTTGAACAATTTTGGTAGAGGTCCACTAGATGAAGCTTCATAACAAATATCAAAGACCTTAGTCTTCTGGTTTCAGGCAAGAAGTTTTTTCCAGGTTTTCCCTATATAAGTACTTGTAAAACCAATGGGCCCTGGGGCAGAGTCATTTTTGACCCCAGGGCTATAATTTGAACAATCTTGATCTAGGTCCACTAGACACAGCTTCATACAAAATATCAAGGAACTGAGCTTTCTGGTTCCAGACAAGAAGATTTATAAAGATCCCTATATAAGTCTATGTGAAACCAAAGGGCCCATGGGCAGGGGCATTGTTTGGGCCCCAGGGCTATAATTTGAACAATCTTGATAGAAGTGCACTAGATGAAGCTTCACGTCAAATACCAAAGCTCTGAACCTTGCAGTCACAGAGAAGAAGATTTAAAAAGATATTCCCTATATGTGTCTATGTAAAACCAAAGGGCTCTGGGGCGGGGTGATTTTTGGCGAGCGGGCTATAATTTGAATAATCTTGACAGAGGTCCACTAGATGAAGCTTCACACTAAATATCAAAACACTGGGCTTTGCGGTTTCAGAGAAGATTTTTTAAGATTTTCCCTGTATAAGTCAATGTAAAACCAAAGGGCCCGGGGTGGGGGCATTTTTGGCCCCATGGCTATAATTTGAACAATCTTGGTAGAGGTACACTAGATGAAGCTTCATACCATACATCATAGACCTGAGCCATGCGGTTTCAGAGAAGGAAGATTAAAATTTTCAGTATAAAATAATCTATTTTTGGCTCCTGTGACCTAGATGTAGAACGGACCAGAACCATGTGAACAACTTTGAAAGGGGACCACCTAACGATCTTTCATGTGAAGTTTGGTCAAACTCCGATCAGTGGTTTAGGAAGAGATGTCATTTGAAGAAACTGTTTACGGGCGGATGCATACACGACGGACAAAAAGTGATCCCAAAAGCTCACATTGTCACTACGTGACAGGTGAGGTAAAAAAAAAAGAATTTTGTTCAAAGAATAACACTGTACACTGTAACTAGTATATACAAAATATCTCTATATCTACAAACTATTGTTTTTCAGCACCAATCTAACATCCTATCAAAACTTCACAAGTAAATGCTAGGTATCAGTTGTTCAAACTGATGAAGATAATGTAAACCCTTAAGGGTAATGGGAACACCTGGCAGTTTTTTCTGCCATTTTTTAAAGGGAAACAACTTTCAGAACTTCCTGTCCATTTTTCTATAAGCCCTGTCCCACTGAAAAAGGGGTCTACTCTTAATGAGAAGAATTTGCTCATCAGGAGCAAAGAGTTGACCATGCAAAAATACTTTTGCAGGAGTTGCCTCCCCTGACGTAGGCCCCCACCCACAGGGGCTTGAAGAAATATATGGGCTGCATATTGCTTCCACGCAGAGCTGAATCCGGCCCGCACACTAGTACTGGTGAACCGCTTAGAGGTTCTAAGCCTGCCCAGGAACCGCGGTGCGAGGCGGGTCGTCCATGCTAATAAACCCTATTGGTTTCATTGGGCGACAGGGCTTGAGATGTCATTTCATCTCAATGTCGGGTAAAAGTCCCACAAAATTGGAAGCAACGTCTCCAAAATGACCTTTACAGTATTGACGGGGACATTAAACCTCAAATCAAACAGACAAACAAAGCCTCCCCTAACTTTGTTCCCATTCCCCTTAAGCCATCAAGAAAAAAATGCATCTGAAAATGTTGTCTGTATATGTCATCTACTGCATCTTCTTGCAATTTTTTTTTAATATTTCTGCATACAGGCAAAATATTTTAGCACACAGGCAAAATTTGTTTGTGTTGAGGTTTTACTTCCCCAGCAACACTATCTAGATTTGTTTGTTTGTTTGATTGAGGTTAAATGTCCCTGTTAACACTATTAAGATCATTCTGAAGACCTGCTTGCAATTTTATGGGACGTTTGCACAACATTGAGATGAAATGACATCTCAAACCCTGACGCCCAATGAAACTAATATAGAGTTTATATGCATGGACGGTCCGACTCACACCACTTTGCCTAGGCAGGATTAGACTGGTTTACCAGTAATCATGTGCAGTCGGTTTCAGCTCTGCTGGGAGCACCATGCAGCCCAACCTATTTCTCCAAGCCCCGATAGGCGGGGGCCCAACACTATTTGGGTCATTTTGGAGAAGTTACTGCCAACTTTGTGCAACTTTTACCGGACATTGAAAAGAAATGTCATCTCAAGCCATACTGGCCAAAGAAAACTGCTAGTGTAAAAGGGACTGCTGTCCAACTCACACCATTTTGCCTGGGCAGGCTTAGACCTTCTAAGTGGTTTACCAGTACTCAAAATTTCAGTCGGTTACAGCTAAGCACCATGCTGCCCAATCTATTTCTAAAAGCCCTGATTGGCAGGGGTGCCATACAGGCAAAATATTTTTGCATACAAGAAAACATTGTGGACCTTGAACAGACTGCCCCTGAGAAGCAGTCTGATCCAGGTCCACACTGTTTACAACAATGACTTTTAAAGTAATCAACTGACAACAAAGCAGATGACAATTGTTGTGACTGATGTCTTGAGGGTTAAATATTTTTATCATGCAACAAAATTATGAAATACAGTTTTTTCCAGGAGAAATGTCACTGTATCTGAATTTGCACAAATATTCATCAGAACATTTAACATAAAAAAAAAATAACTTAACAGTTTTATTAAGCTAATATCTTTTGTACAACTGAAAAAGTTGATTTGTCAACAAGAGTATTTGATGTTTGCTCTATACTGCTTCTTGCTTTTTAATAAAAAATATATTATTGGTCCTATTAATTGGAATCATGTCTTTCAGTTGATTTTAACCTTTTTTGTACCAAATGGAATCTTCCTCCATATATATACCAGGAGTCCATTTCAAAATTAAAGGGTGTCAGGTTATATTTTGTTCAAATGGCTTAACTTTTGCAGACAGTGTAGGCCCTGATCAGATGCCACATTCTGCAGCATCTGATCTGGGCCTACACTGTTTGCCAAGGTACCCCTTCAGGGGTTTACCGCATGCAATGGGTTAATGTAAATGAGTATTCATAGACTAATACTGCGTTGATTACTGTCAATTATTTTAGAACAACTCTTCTACATGTTTATATTTCACACCCTTGTGCTATGGAAAAATCTTATCAACCAAATATAATCATTTTTAATGACAAAATATAATCTTCCAAAAGTCTTGGAATGTGTTTAATTATTTATCATATAAATGTGTTGAGGTTTCACATTCCCTTCAACACCATTTAAGTCAGTTTGGAGACATTTGATTTTGTGGGACTTTTACCCGGCACGGAGATGAAATAATATCTGAAGCCCAACCCCAAAGAAACAGCTAGGGTTTAAGAGTCTGACTTGCACCATTATTCCTGGGTAGGCTTATACCTTTTATGAGGTTTACCAATACTCGAAAAGTTTGGTCAGTTACAGCTCTGTGCTGAAGCACCATGTAGCCCAATCTATTTCTCCAAGCCCCGATGGGCTGGGGCACCATCATGTTAATGTATTTTGTAACTGTTTTTCCTTCTTTTTTGCAGAACTTAGCCCCTGCTTGGCAGTTCCCAGTTTAGGTTTAGCTCTAACATTTAAGCCTTATCCTGTTGAATAATTTTGCCACACCCATTTCTGACTATAAACCAATTAAATTACTTAACTTGATATGTACTGTTCATTTGAATTCAAAAACTAAATGACAATGTAGATTCTGATCAGATGGCTTCAGAAGCCATCTTTTCTGCATCTACACTGTTTGCAAAGGTAGGGGTTGTTGCGTTCAGTTGGATAAGGATTAACAAGTGCCCAGAACTGCAGCAGTCAGCATCTTTAAGTACCCTGTTTTGTTCTGATAGTACCTTTTATTTTGGCTTCACCTAGATAAGTGGTCAATTTCCAGCTACTTAATGCAAGTAGTGTTATAAGTATGTATATGATCATTTCCCTATAAAACCTTGAGTGATCTCTGACCTAAACTCCGTTCAGAAAATCTGAATCATCGATTTTTTCGTTTCTTCCTTTTAATACTCATTTTAGCCCATACATCACTATGGGAAAGTTTTAGCCCTCACCCTCCGCCGATTTCTCCAGCAAGTCGTATGCCTCTGCGACAGTCAGGAAAGGCTGTGATTATTTGGAGAAAATTGCAAAACAAAAAAATGAGTGCACAGACTAAGTCCATTTGACGATGATTGTCAGGTAAAATAATAAATATTCAAATCCATGTGACGCACTTTATAAATAGATATGCAATTGCGCCAGACCTTATATTCGAATGGCTAGATAGAGGCTCACTAGGAACGGGGAGTCACTAGCGCGATATGCTGTCAACAGTCGTCAAAACGAATTATACCGATATCAGATGTGGTGTCACAGCTAATGATTTTCCATGGAGTGATCGTGCAAATTAAACATAGACTCCCTTGTAATGTACAAGAGCAGTGACCACTTCTATATATGGTTTAAAAGGGTGTGTCGAACCTGTCAGAATGTCTTAGTCTGTGAAAGAAAATATAGATTTTGCAATTTTCTCCAAATAATCACAGCCTTTCCTAGCTGTCGCAGAGGCATACGACTTGCTGGAGAAATCGGCGGAGGGTGAGGTCTAAAACTTTCCCATAGTGATGTATGAGCTTAAACGAGTATTAAAAGCGAGAAACGAAAAAATCGATGATTCAGATTTTCTGAACGGAGTTTAGTTATAGTGATTTGTATACTGTCTTCTCATACAGGTTTATCTTCAAGTTGTGGTAACAAGAAAATGACCCTTAGCATTCTCAGATATATCTGCTTCAAAAGCAGGTATGTAGCCAAATAGTATTAACCCATATCCTGCAGAAAACAATAATTCAGCCACACCCATGACTGACAATCAACCAATCAAATCACTTGATATAATATACTCCTTCAATTCACAAACTGCATGACCAACAGTGTAGATCCTGATCAGATGGCTTCTTCAGAAGGATAGAACCACAACTTCTTGCATGAAGTTATCTCAAGGGTCTCCTCTACATGTCTGCATGCAGCAAAATTCCTGCAAGACTGCGCTTATGCACTGGCTTGCCTGATCTGTGCATGAGGTACTTTTTTGTGCATCAGCTAACTTAATAGTTCATTCCTTTAACCCTTTTTGTACCAAATGGTATCTTCCACCTTATATAGCAAGAGTCCATTCCAAAATTTAGGGATGTCAAGTTGTGTTTTCATCAATATTTATTTGGAAAATGGCTGAACTTTTAGCTAACAGTGGAGGCCCTTATCAAACGCCGCGTTCTGCGGCGTCTGATCTGGGCCTCCACTGTTTGCCAGGGTACCCGTTTTGGGGTATCTGGTACTAAATGGGTTAAACAATAAATCTCTTCTACTGGTAGAAAGCAACCTATGAACTACGAAGTTACAAAGAAGCTAACTTCATTCAGTTTGGCTCGTCTTTGAAAATGAAGCTTAATATTAAATCCACTGCCCACCATTTTCGAATGGAGATGATCCAAACTGAGGCGTAAAACCCACTGCTAGCCAACTAAAAAGACATTATGGAGATGAAACATTTTTCAACAGTATATCACAGAATATTCCGTCACAAATTTCTTGTTATCCAGACCACAAATGTATCAACATACCGTATTCTTCCCATTCAGCGCCCCAAGCACTTAAAAAATTGGAAAAGTGGGGGTGCTTATTAGAGACAAAAATCTTACTAGAACAGTTTAAAACCCATTACATGCAGTTGTTTGCCATAAGAATATGGTGGAAATGACATGTAATCTATCAACTGGTCAACACAGACACTCTGTGATAGCAATGGGTTCAGAAATATAATTTGCAGCAGATATGACAATGATAGAAAGGCTGAAATCTTTACTTTAGGTAAGCCAAAATATTTTTTTCCTTTGACAGAAGAAGGGGGGCTTATTAATTTGTTCTTGGAAAAACAGTGAGGGGGCGCTTGTAGGAGCAGAGGGGCTAAATTGGATGAATACGGTAAATGAGCTACTGGTACACAACAAAGAACAGAGGAATCACAACGAGATCATACATGCAGGATTTTACGGCACCCAGCATTAACCCTTAAAGCAAAGCAGACAACACTCCCGAAACTATTTTTTTTTTATTTTATGGAGTATATAACACTTGGCTTTACATGTGAGAATCCACTGACGTGAAAAGTCAAGCCTTACTTTCTGGCAATTAAGACAAGAACTTGTACTGTGTCTGTTGCCATTTTTCTTTGCTCTTAGGTTAAGGCACGCAGTAAAAAACAAGAATATCGGTGAAACCGATGGATGCTCCCCGAACGTGCAATAGTCGGAACAGGAAACATTATCCGAGTTAAAGAGCAGTATACTGTGTATACTCACTGTACTTCAAAATGGAGTATAACAAAACCTGTCAGTGGACAGATTAGCTTGCCTGATGGCCCTGTCATACAAACATCAGCAACACAAAAGTCCGAAAAAATGAAAGGAAGAACTGTTTAATACAACTTATTGAAAACTTACTCTCGTACACAGAGGCAATCCTCATAGGACTGTCTCCAGGTATGGTTCGGTATTGGGTGCCTTTACATGCATATAAAATATCAGACGGGTTCGAAAATTATATTAAAATCCATCAGCAAATGTAGATGCTAGAGCGATGACAAAGTTTTTCTAAAAATAGCCGCAGTGACCTTGACCATGACCCCAGGACCCTGAAAGTCAAACTTGCTTGTGATATTTTCATACCCAACATTTGTGTGAAGATATATTAAAATCAATCAATAACTGTAGGCATTAGAGCGATGACAAAGTTTTTTTCTAAAAATAACCACAGTGACCTTGACCTTGACCCCAGGATCCTGAAAGTTGAACTTGCTCGAGATATAATTATACCCAACATCTGTGTAAAGTTATATTAAAATCCATCAGCAAATGACGACGCTAGAGCAATGACAAAGTTTTTTTCTAAAAATAGCCACAGTGACCTTGACCTTGAGCCCAGGACACTGAAAGTTGAACTTGCTCGAGATATTATGATACTCAACATTTGTGTGAAATTATATTAAAATCCATCAATAAATGTAGGCACTAGAGCGATGACAAAGTTTTTTTCTAAAAATAACCACAGTGACCTTTACCTTGACCCCAGAATCCTGAAAGTTGAACTTGCTCGAGATATTATTATACCCAACATTTGTGTGAAGTTCTATTAAAATCCATCAGCAAATGACGACGCTAGAGCGATGACAAAGTTTTTTTCTAAAAATAGCTACAGTGACCTTAACCTTAAGCCCAGGACCCTGAAATTTGAATTTGCTCGAGATATTATCATACTTAACATTTGTGTGAAATTATATTAAAATCCATCAATAAATGTAGGCACTAGAGCAAAAACAAAGTTTTTCTAAAAATAGCCGCAGTGACCTTGACCTTGACCCCATGACCCTGAAAGTCAAACTTGCTTGAGATATTATCACACCCAACATTTGTGTGAAGTTATATTAAAATCCATCAGCAAATGACACCGCTAGAGCTATGACAAAGTTTTTTCTAAAAATAGCTGCAGTGACCTTGACCTGGAGCCCAGGACCCTGAAATTCGAACATGCTCAAGATATTATCATACCCAACATTTGTGTGAAGTTATATTAAAATCCATCCATAAATGTAGGCACCAGAGTGATGACAAAGTTTTTTCTAAAAATAGCCACAGTGACCTACCACTGCAGCTTTAAACAAAGTACCATAACTCTGTGACGAATCATCTAACCAGATAGCACGGATAATATGCGCATCCTCTATTGCTGCTTAAGGTTCCATTGAAGTTTCGTTGAATTTCTGCAAGTAGTTGCTGAGAATTTGCGTGGACATGAACAGTACCCTATATATTCATGCCGAATTCATCAAAGGGCCATAACTGTTGGAAAAATCATCGAACCAAAACACGCAGGTGATATGCGCATCCACCTTCGATACTTAATAGTCCCATGAAGTTTCATTGAAATCCGCCCAGTAGTTTCTGAGAATTCGCGCTGACAAGAGCGGGACGGACGCACGGACGCACAGACGCACGGACTCACGGACGCACGGACGCACGGACGAAGCGGCGACTATATGCTCCCCCGAAATTCTTCGGGGAGCATAAAAAAATTAAAAAAAACATCAACAATATCAGGAATCAACAGCAAATAAACATGCAATAATCTAACTTTTTCACAATATCACTACTACAATCTTTATAGTATCACATTATTGCAATGATAATTATCATCCGCTAATACAACAACTAGTAAAGATGAAAAATGACATGACATTAGCTATGTTTTTTCAGCTGAATTCACAAATTTACAATAGTTTTCCCTAGCAACAGATTAAGTGGGCATTTGGTGATAACCGAAAGACTATTTTCCTTTTTTCTGCATATATAACATTTGAACTGCCTTAGTGAATGAATACCCACAACACAGGTTTTTACAGAGAACTGATGTACCGTAATGATCCTAAGTATTGGGACAGACAGGCCTAAGAAAACAGTGCAGACCCAGATCAGACTGCTCCTGAAGGAGCAGTCTGATCAGGGTCTACACAGTTTGCCATTACATCTTCACTTTTTTGACTCCTTGCTGGATTGCAAAACAAACTTGTTGAAATTTTAGGAGCATTACAGCAAGTCCTCAGTGTCCGAATTGTTAGGATTTTATGTTAAATCATCCTCTAATCATCTCCAATTACCCACATTATCTATTGCTATGATTCTTCCCTCAAGAAAAAAAATCCAATTACCCAAGGTAAGAACACAAAGGGCAAAAATTCAAAATGCAGGGTAAGAAAACTACTCATAGATACTCACGTGCACAGATCTCTATGTGTGAAATTTGACCTATCAAATAACAGTTTACCTACAAGACCATGTGTAAGTGCAGAAGACACACATACATATGATTTCTATACCTGTGGAGGCTGCTGGTACGTTTGGTGGTAGGCCTGCGGAGATTCAGCATACCCGGGAGGGGGCTGAGATGATTCGTCCATTACTTCTTCGTGGGGTGTTCCTGGGATAGGAGGTGTCTGGAAACAGCCAAAGAATTAAGGTAAACAAACATTTCTGAACAAAATTTCCACGACATTTTCAATTTCCTATTTATTTCCCTACAAATTTAGCCCGTATGAAAAAGGGGCTTCCCAACAAACTTAGCACGTCTGAAGAAGGGGCCTACTCTTAAGAAGTGACTTACCTATAAACTAAGCCCCTCTGTAGAAGGGGGTCTACTCTGAACCCATTGTTCACCATTGTGGACTTCACCATTGTTACATACAGGACAAGTCCATTTGTCATTTAAGGGGTGTCGGGTCTATTTTCCACTTTTAATTCGACACAAAATCCTTTAAGAAAACAGTGTAGACCCTGATCAGATGCCACATGATGCAGTGTCTCATCTGGGTCTCCACTATTTGCCTGTGTCCATTTTAACCCATTCAGTCCCAGAAACCCCTAAAGGGTACCTTGGTAAACAGTGCAGGCCCAGATCAGACGCCGCAGAACACGGAGTCTGATCAGGGCCTACACTGTTTGCTAAAAGTTCAGTCATTTTCAAAATAGATTTTGTTGAAAAACACAACTTCATCCCCCTGAATTTTGGAATGGACTCCTGCTGTATATAAGGTGGAAGATTCCATCTGGTACAAATAGGGTTAAGGGCTCCAGGTAACAATGGGCAAAGGAAAGAATTTCTTCTCTGAAGAGATCACCAATTAGGAAAGAAAATTTTTTTGGAAAAAAAAAATTATGCACTCATCTACAGTAGAACGTCTATGGCTTGAACACCAATGGCTCGTTTACCATGGATGTTTCGAACCCATTCTTGAGCCCCTAGCGAAATCCTCTACATAAGAAATAGTGAAGGATAATTCAGAAGATTTAGTCTTTTTTCTTGCACATGTATGCTGTGTGTATTCATTAGAATCGCCTCGATGAGGCGATTCTAATGAGTACACACAGCATACATTTTCATTATAGAACACCAAAAAGATGACTAAAAGTATTTCGTTATGCCTCCTGACAGTAACCTCAGTGGCTACCTCTGTCTCGAAAAGATTTTCGAGGTCCCAAAGGTGTTCGAGCCATTGAAGTTCGACTGTAACCTCAGTGACTACCTCTGTCTCGAACAGATTTTCGAGGTCCCAAAGGTGTTCGAGCCATTGAAGTTCGACTGTATAGTCAATTAGGTAAACTGGTGAAACAGAGAACCCTTGTTATCATAACCTGGCTTCAGCTGTTCAAAACTAACATAATGGTTAATTAACCCTTTTTGTACCAAATGGAATCTCCTTCCTTACATAAAGTAGAACTTCGATGGCTCGAACACCGATGGCTCTTGTACCATGGATGAGTCGAACCCATTCTTGAGCCCCAAGCGAAATCCTCTAAATAAGAAATAGTGGAGGATAATTAAGGAGATTTTTGTCTTTTATCTTGTAAATGTATGCTGTGTGTACACTGACATTAAAATCGCCTTGATGAGGCGATTCTAATGAGTGCACACAGCATACATATTCATTATAGAACACCGTAAAGATATCTACAGTATCTCGCTATGCCTCCTGACAGTAACCTCAGTGGCTCGAACTACCCCTGTCTCGAACAAATTTTCATGGTCCCAAAGGGGTTCGAGCCATTGAAGTTCGACTGAGTTCAACTTGAGTCCATTTCATAATTTAGGGGTGTCAGGTTGTGTTTTCTTCAAAACTGATTTGAAAAATGACTGAACTTTAAGCAAACAGTGGAGGCCCTGATCAGAAGCCGCATTCTGCGGCATCTGATCTGGGCCTGCACTGTTTGCAATGGGTACCCGTTTTGGAGTTTCTGCTACTGAATGGGTTAATTCACATATCCTTAAACTTTGATCAGTAAATATGGCAAGATAAGCTAAAATTTTTGCTGAAAACATGTGAATAGCTTTTGCAAATGAAATCGCTAAGCATTACTTTTTTTTTTCAGCAAAAATACTGCCATATTAACCAGAACAGTTATTATATTGACCACTCAGAAGCTTGCTGAGCTGAGGATGCTATGAGCAACTGGCCCCTGGTCTATAGAGATGACAGGGTTAAATAAATGTTGGAGGTATCTGTTGATATGATTGTAGCAACTACCCACAACATATTCCTCGGTAGCTCAGTCGGATGCACATGTTGACTGGTTATCAGGAAGCAGGTTTGATACCTGCAAGGGTCGGCAACATTCTTTCGTGGCGCCTGATCATGAGATCTAAACTATGGTCATTCTCTTCCTTCTGCTGATTCAAGAATTGCGGTTGACAGTTTCTGGCGAAAAAATGTGCTCTATACTGGTTAACACTGCCCAGGAAAAGTGTATAGGAAAACTGACCAGCTCAAAAATGACCAAAATAGTGTTGACTGGGCTGTTAAACTCCAATACAAACAAGAATTAAGGAACCATGTCCCTTAACCTCTACCAATCTCTGGGCTTATTCAGCAGATTGCATTTTTCTTTGTTCCCGGAAAACAGCATTTGAAATATCATGAGGGAGACAATTTGCATAATATGTGAAATCCTGTTTTCTGGGAAAAACCATGGGAGACAATTTGCATGAAATATGAAATCCTGTTTTCTTGGAAACTCCATGGCAGACAATTTGCATGATATGTGAAATCTTGTTTTGGGGGCAACTCCATGGGAGACAATTTGCATGATATGTGAAATCCTGTTATCTGGGAAACTCCAGGGCAAACAATTTGCATGGTATGTCAAATCCTGTTTTCTTGGAAACTCCATGGAAGGCAATTTGCATGATGTGTGAAATCCTGTTTTCTGGGAAACTCCATGGGAGACAATTTGCATGATATATGAAATCCTGTTTTCTGGGAAACTCCACAGAAGACAATTTGCACGATATGTCAAAACATTTACTGGGAAACTCCAAGGGAGACAGTTTGCATGATATGTTAAATCCTGTTTTCTGGGAAACTCAATGGGAGACAATTTGCATATGTCAAATCCTGTTATCTAGGAAACTCCATGGGAAACAATTTGCATGATATATTTGAAATCCTGTTTTCTGGAAAACTCCATGGCAGACAATTTGCTTATATCAAATCCTGTGTTCTGGGAAACTCCATGTGAGACAATTTGCATATATCAAATCCTGTTTTCTGGGAAACTCAATGGGAGACAATTTGCATATGTCAAATTCTGTTTTCTGAGAAATAAGTTAAATATTTCAAAATGTCATCTGCTGAAAAAAAAGCACAGCATGCCAAGGATTAGGACCATCTTTGGGACTGTTCAAAAGTGGTCTTTGTGAGCATTAGTCTTAATTTTAGGTGGTCATAATAGCAGAATTTTACTGTACTACCTTGACACAACCAGCACCACATACCTCTCTAGATGTTTGAATCTCAACAGTGGCCTCTTCTGTTGGTTCTGTAATAACAGCTGGGGTACTGCTGGTTGGTGGGTCCTCTTTAACCATCTTAGCAGTCTTTCCCACTCTTGGAGATGATCCTGACCCTCCCAGTCCTCGTCTTTCATTTCTAAATTTGTCACACAAAATAACATACCAAGAATCCTGCAAAAAATTACATGCAAATTAATTTGAAACAGAACTTCTTACTCTTTAGCCATAATCACATCATCCATACCAACCTGCAGCCAACAGTAGGCCAAGCACAAATGCCAGACCATTCTGTGCCCAATTTTTACATTTCTCCCCATGGCCAATCAGTTCTTGAATAAATGATAACTGGCCAGTTATAATTTTCCTATTGTATTCCGGTGATTTTGGAAACAAAAGATGCATGAATGCAAAAGAAAGCAATGTCCAGTTTGTGTAGGGTAATATAACAATAGCATCTGATTGTTGCCAGTCATGTTTTGTTGCCTGACAGAGAAAATATTATACTGATCATGGGCAGACAGTGTTTTTCTGTCAGGCAACAAAACATGACTCTGGCAGCATAAAAGTTGCAAGCTTTGATGTCACTGAAGGCTAACTGTGATAAGTCAAAAGTTTTGGCCAGACGACCATCATTTTTGGTGTAAATGATGACAGTTGGACATACAGAAGCTTGGATTCCTTTACTGTGCAATGCTAAAAGCAAGCACAATACAAACTATCCATTAACTAACTTTATCACTCCTCTATCTGGAGCTATAAGTAAAGACTTACTTGATGTTAATGTGACATGACTTGTCTTAACCCATTTTGTACTGAATTGAATCTTCCACCTTTTATATATACTTAGTCCAAAAAGTAACTATACCAACTTTCGGGTGAAACACACACAATATCAGATCGCTATTGTGCTAAATATGGCTGTAGACATGTGAATCGGACGTTTAGCTAGGGAATGCTCAAACTTGCATTTGCCCACACCTTTCTACTTCAGAGTTGTCTGCCAATATGTGCCTAGAACAATTTCTCAAGAAAATGGGCATTGCGCATGCGCAGATAAGCTCTCCTGTGTCAAAGATGGAAGAAATTTTCCTCTGATCATCGAATAACACTTTAATTTTACAACATCTCGTGATCTTGCATTGTAAGCAAGGTTTTAATTTGTGAAATTCTCAGATTATCTCCCTTGCAATTAAAAATATAGCAATTTTTGAACTGTTGTTATTCTTATACCTGCCAATCAATTTTTGCCATTTTCAAATAAAACACTTTGTTTTTACCATTGCTGTTCACCGAGATGGTAAATAATGCAGGAAATCCTTGTAGCATGTAGCACTACCGATTGTGATTTTCTATGGAGTTTCCAGTGAAAGCAGGATTTAACTTAACTTCTTAGAATCGGACATCAGTACGTGATCTCCTGTTTCTCGTAGTCGATGCAACTAAAGTTCCTAACCTTTTGTGAATAGACGCAAAGTGTATCTAATGAAATGATACATGTATAAAACTTTAGAAATCTGGGCTAAAATGAATTTTTATGATTTTTATCATAGCATGCTTTCATGATTTTCTCTGTGAAAATGACACAGTGACCCCTTGGGTGTTTAGAGCAATACTCTGCGATAAGGGGTTTAAGTACACAAAAACGAATTAAGCTTTTCCATAGAAAAATGAGTCATATTACCAAAACATTGCAAATTTCATGTAGTTATCATCAGTAGTAACTACGGCAACAGAAGCAATTTTATGTATAGGAACTTTTTTGAACCAGTATATATCCACCAGAAGTCCATTTCAAAATTTAGGCATGTCAACTTGTGTTTTCTTCAAACTTTATTTGAAAAATGACTGAATTTTTTGCCAACAGTGAAGGCCTTGATCAGACATCATGTTCCGCAGTGTCTGATTTGGGCCTGCACTGTTCGTCAATGACTCATTTGACGGTTTTCCAGTACAAAATGGTTTAAATGACACAGTCTCTTGTATAAATTGTTGTATCTTAGTATAAACGTACCGCCGGTGAGATATGGCTGGCCTTCATCTTGGCTGCTAGTGTTGGGAATGTTTCCACAATAGAGTTCGCTACTGCCATCTTCTGTGTTGGGGTAGGGTATCTGGAACAGCAGATTTGTTTTGTATGTTCTGTTTTACATGAACAGCCATTTATTAAGGGGAATTGGAACACCTTCTGGGGAGGCAACTCCAGCAAAGTATTTTTGTCTCCCATGTCAATTGGGGTCTACTGAGGAGCAAATTCTTTTCTTTAAGTAGACCCCTTTTTCAGTGGGTCAGGGCTTATAGAAAAGCAAAAAGGAAGTCTGGTAAGTTGTTTCCCTTTGAAAAATGGTGGAAAAATCTGCCAGGTGTTCCCATTCCCCATTTCTACTACTCGGCCCAGTTGTTCAAAGCATTGTTAGCTTAACGAGCTCTTAAGTGGTCAAATTGTTAACTGTTCTAGCAAGTGCAATATCCAATACAGTGTTATTTTTGCTGAAAACATGTAAGCAGCTTGCAAAAACTGCTCACATTTTTCTGCAAAAGTATGTGTATATTTGCCAAATTAAATTATCAAAGTTTTGACAATAATATATATGTAAGCTAACAATGTCGTTAGTTTTGAACAACTGGACCATGGTCTTTTCTGGAATCTTATGGGAAATATATATACCTAAACCCTTGTCCTGCTGAATATTTTAATCTGCCACACCCACCACTGATTATCAACCAATCAGATTACTTGATGCAAATTATTGAAACAAATTCATAAAATGAATGACAAACAATGAAGATCCTGATCAGATGGCTTCTTCAGAAGCCATCTGATCTGGATCTGCATTGTTTGAAAGTAAAGACATATCCGGGCTCAGCAGGACAAGGGTTAAGAGGAGGCAATTTTTCACATAAAAAATTCTTGTCTCCCTTATTCACACAAGTCACAGCTTGAAGATGCTATTTGCACCTAAGGAGCCTGCTTTTCCCTTTAAGAGTGGACCCCTTTTTCAGAGGGGCACAATCTACTCGGCCCCCACCAATCGGGCTTGAAGAATTAGATGGGCTGCATGATGCTTCCATGCAGAGCTAAAACCAACCGCATATGTGTACTGGTAAACAGCTTAGAGGATCTAAGCCTGCCCAGGCAAAGCGGTGCGAGTCGGACCGTCCATGTTTATAAATCCTATTGGTTTCATGGTCGACAGGGCTTGAGATGTCATTTCATCTCAACGTTGGGTAAAAGTCCCACAAAATTGGAAGCAATGTCTCCAAAATGACCAAGACAGTGTTGACAGGGACATTAAACCCCAAATCAAACAAACAATCTTCTACAACATAAACAGGAAGTAGTAAAAAGGTGTCTCCAGTGAATAAATGGCAGAAAATATGACAAGAGTATCAATTCCCATTCATACCTGCTGACGGTTACTTTCAGACTCCAGTACAATCTTGAAACATATTTTTTGGGGGGGTTGGGGTGGGGTTTGGTTTTAGGGCCCTTTTAAGTTTATTTCTCTTATATCAAGCTGATGGTAAATCAAGTGGGTGAAAACCGGAGTACCCAGAGAAAAACAAGAATTCCGCCGAAGGCTATGTCGCGCCTGTGGCGGCGCTAAGTCATCGAAGCATGACATGTAGGTCAAGGTCAACCACAGATGCTTCCACAAAAGATTCCATTCTCAAATGCAAGCTTGTACTAAGTATCATTAATGAAGCTCTAATAATTCTTGAGAAATGAACTTAACCATTAGGGGGAACACTAGGGTGGTCGCAATATTTTACAAAGTCAGTGAACCATGAAATTTAGGCCAAGGTCAAATATGGATGCTTGCATTTAAGTTGCCATCCCCAGATTCAAGTTTGCACCAAATATCATTAATGAAGCTCTTATAGTTCTTGAGAAATAAACTTGACCATTGGGGTGAACGCTAGGGTGGTCGCAATATTTTACAAAGTCAGTGAACCATGAAATATAGGTCAAGGTCAAATATGGATGCTTGCATTTAAGTTTACCATCCCCAGATACAAGTTTGTACCAAGTATCATTAATAAAGCTCTTATAGTTCTTGAGAAATAAACTTGACCATTAGGGTGAACGCTAGGGTGGTCGCAATATTTTACAAAGTCAGTGAACCATGAAAAGTAGGTCAAGGTCAAATATGGATGCTTGCATTTAAGTTGCCATCCACAGATACAAGTTTGTACCACATATCATTAATGAAGCTCTTATAGCTCTTGAGAAATAAACTTGACCATTAGGGTGAACGCTAGGGTGGTCGCAATATTTTACTAAGTCAGTGAACCATGAAATGTAGGTCAAGGTCAAATATGGATGCTTGCATGTAAGTTGTCATCCCAAGATACAAGTTTGTACCAAGTATCATTAATGAAGCTCGTTAGTTCTTGAGAAATAAACTTGACCATTAGGGTGAACGCTAGGGTGGTCGCAAATGTTGACGCCTTGACGAACGAACGGACGGAAAACCGGGCGCCTATATCGCGCCATGCTAATAGCAGGCGCGACAAAAAACCTGACCTTCCGTTGCAGTACTTGGTGTCTCATGTGACACAAGCCAGACTCAAACCCATAGCAGTGAGAGACCTAACGATAAAGAAAGCACTCTTATACACTAGACCACGAAGGCCCACTTGTTACATAACAAAAAGACTGTCCTGAACAGAAGGATGTCAAGCAAAAAAGCCACCTAAGGAGACTAAGGCTAGTCCAAAAATGTATCAGACTAAATATGGCACAACCCCTTTATAATACTATTTTTGGGGTCCAAAGCCAAACCTGTTAGATAAACAATCTTGTTATTTTCAATGTATACAGTAAAATTCCGACCGGCCTCGATAGCTCAGTTGGTAGAGTGTCCGCTCTGAGGAACGGTAGGTCACGGGTTCGATGCCGGGCCGCGACATACCAAAGTCGTTAAAAATGGTACTAGCTGCTCCTCGCTTGGCACTCAGATTTACAGGGTACAGCTAGGACTGGTCGACCCAGTGTCAGGATAATGTGACTGGGTGTGGTATCATGTAATGTGTCTGGGACATGATACTTCAGTGAGGCAGCACTATAAAAGTGAGCATTAAGCTCCCTGTCGCAACCAGAACCCGTCGTGATATGACTGAAAAATTGTTGAAAGCGACGTTAAACCCGAATTCACACACAAATACAGTAAAATTCTGCTATTAAGACCACCTAAACCCAAGACTAAATCTGCTTTTAAAAGCTTATTGAGAAGGTTTCAGTTATTCTATCTTTGTGTTTTCTACACCCAGTGTCTCCTAATAAGAGACCACATTTGGGACTGCTCAAAAGTGGTCTTAAAGACCACTTTTGAACAGTCCCAAGGGTGGTCTTAATATAGGAATTTTACTGTAGATTACATAGGAAAACATTTCTATAAAATCTTAACATTTTTGGGGATCCCTCTTTATTCAGTGTTATATCCAAAACTGTGACATCTTCTACTTCTATTTCTACCCATTAAGTGCATGGCCAAAACTGGCATTGTCGCACTGTAACCAAATACTTACAGTCCAGTGTATTTGATGAGTTCATGAAATATTGTGTCAATCAGCTGAATTTTTCCCGCCCTAGTTATCTCTCCTGTCTGAATCATCTGTAAAGCTTTGAGGCCATAGTCAAGGCTCGCTACGGGAAATTTGTCAGGAAATGGTATGATTTGTTGAATCTGATGTGAGTAATACTTGGGGTTGCTGTTTTTCATAGATTCAAGAAATTTCCGTCGCATCTTTTTGGTTGAAATGTCTGCTGCTAGTTTCTCATCTGCAAAGATATCTGATAACAATAAATTAAGCAATTCAAGGCATACCTTTCAATAAACTGTTAGCTCAAACTAACCCTTAAAGTAGAAATTGTGTTTTAAAAACACTATGCCCCCCTGCTTGCCCCCAAATATCGAAAATTTCCTAGGGCCATAACTGAAGAAAAATTTTCAGATTTTTCCTAAAGTTAATCAGGTCAACTAGTTTCAAGGCAATAGATTAACCCTTTTTGTACCAAATGGAATCTTCCTCCTTATATATAACAGGTGTCCATTTCAAAATTTCTTTCAAAATTTCTTTCAAAGCCATTATTGAGTCCCTGGAATTGAGTCATAACTGCAGATATAAATATAATTGGGATAATTGTCTTATTTGACCTAGAAAATGTATGCTGTGTGTACTCATTAGAATCGATGAGGCGATTCTAATGATACACTCAACATATTTAAATTGAAGAAAATTGAAAAGCTGTCCATTTTATGCCTCCTGACATGGCCCCCAAGACCCTCTGTGGCTCAAACTATCCCTGTCCCGAACAAATTATCATGGTCCCATAGGTGTTTGAGCCATTGAAGTCTGACTGTATTTTGCTTACAAATTTAAAATGCCCAAACCTTCAAAAGGCCATAACTCAAGAAGAAAATTTCAGATTTTTTTTTCAAAAGTTGATCAGATCATCTACTTATAATTCCCTTTGAGTCTGTAAAGCTTCTAGGCAATGACTTCAACAGGTTTTAAGATATCTTGTACAAGGTTAAAATGCCGAAATTTTCAAAGGGCCATAACTCAAGAAGGAAATTTCAGATTTTTTTTCCAAAGTTGGTAAGGTCATCTAATGATCATCCCCCATTAGTCTGCCAAGTTTCAAGACAATAGCTGGCCCCTGCCGATCAGGGCTTGAAGAAATAGATGGGCTGCATGATGCTTCCACGCAGAGCTGATACCAACCGCACACAAGTACTGGTAAACTGCTTAGTGGATCTAAGCCTGCCAAGGCAAAGCGGTGCGAGTCGGCCGGTCCATCCTTATAAACCCTATTGGTTTCATTGGGCGGCAGGGCTTGAGATGTCATTTCATCTCAATGTCTGGTAAAAGTCTCATAAAATTGGAAGCAACGTCTCCAAAATGACCTTTATAGTGTTAACAGGGACGTTAAGCCTCAAATCAAACAAACAAAATCAAGACAATAGCTCGAATAGTTTTAGAGATATTTTGTGTACAAACTTAAAATGTCCTAATTTTTAAAGGGCCATAACCCAGGAAAAAAATTCTGATTTTCTTCAAAAATTGATCAGGTCATCCATTCATCTTCCCCTCTCAGTGTGTAAAGTTTGAAGAAACAGGTTTTGTGATATGCTGCTCTAAAGTAAAAATGCCAAACTTTTCAAAGGGACATAACTCAGAAAAAAATGTTGGATTTTTTTTTTCAAAGCTGATCAGCTCATCTATTAATCATCTCCCATCAGTCTGTAAAGTTTCAAAACAAGAACTCAAATGTGTTTTGAGATATCTTGCTTACAAGCTGAAAATGCCAAAAGTTTCAAAGGGCCATAACTCAGGAAAACATTTTTGGATTTTTTTTTTCAGTTTAGTTCATCATCCTCTATCAGCAGATTAAGTTTCAACATAAAAGCTCAAATAATTTTTGAAATATCTTGCTTACAAAATTTCATTGTTCTTTTTTTCTTTTTTTTTTTTTTGCAAAGGGGCATAACTCAAGAAAGGGGCATAACCCTGATAAGAAACTAGAAATGCCTCCATAGGACACGGATGCCCCCGCCCGAAAATATGTCTTATGTTCGTATTCATCCATTAAACAGTGTTTAAGTTTTGGACCCTTTTTATGCCATTTGACCGCCAAGTATGACCTTGGAGGTACGGATCTGGGTTTGCACGTGACACACTGTCTCATGATGGTTAACATTTCTTCAAAATAATTTCAAAATCCATCCAAAAATAAGTAAGTTATTGGCTGCGTTTAAGTTTCGGACCCTTTTTTTGACCTTTGACCTCCAAGTATGACCTTCACCTTGGAGGTACGGACCTGGATTTTGCATGTGACACATCGACTCATGATGGTTACCATTTCTACAAAGTTATTTCAAAATCCATCCAGAAATAAGAAAGTTATTGACTGCGTTTAAGTTTCGGAACCTTTTTTGACCTTTGACCTCCAAGTATGACCTTGACCTTGGAGGTACGGACCTGGGTTTTGCACGTGACACATCGACTCATGATGGTTAACATTTCTACAAAGTAATTTCAAAATCCATCCAGAAATAAGAAAGTTATTGACTGCGTTTAAGTTTCGGACCCTTTTTTTGACCTTTGACCTCCAAGTATGACCTTGACCTTGGAGGTACGGACCTTGGTTTTGCAAGTGACACATCGACTCATGATGGTTAACATTTCTCCAAAGTAATTTCAAAATCCATCCAGTAGTAAGAAAGTTATTGACTGCGTTTAAGTTTCGGACCCTTTTTTTTACCTTTGACCTCTAAGTATGACCTTGACCTTGGAGGTACAGACCTGGGTTTTGCATGTGACACGTCGTCTCAAGATGGTTAACATTTCTATCAAGTAATTTTAAAATCCATCAAGAAATAAGGAAGTTATTGACTGTGTTTAAGTTTCGGACGGACGGACGGACGCACGGACGGACGGACAGGGGCAACGCTATATGCCCTTTCCACCATTCTTCGAATGGCGGGGGCATAAAAATCATGGGTCAATTATTTTTTCATAAGAATCCATATATGAAATTTCAAAAACCTAGCATGCACGGTTCAAAAGTTATGCAATGCATTAAAAGCGTGACAGACGGACAGAGGGACGGATGGACTGAGGCTGGACAAAGTAAAAGCAATATGCCCCCACAATTTCTTCATAGTTGGGTGCATTATCATGACAAACTGAAATTTTTGGCTAACACAAGAATTGCTGTTTTTCAAATTATTCAAGGCACAAAGTATACCCATATCCACAATAACCCCTACTTTTGCAATCAGTGTTGATCAGATCAGATGGCTACTGTAGAAGCCCTCTGATCAGGATCTACAATGTTTGTTTATACAGTTTGTAAATTTTAATGTATACTTTATTTCAAGCAATTTGATTGGTTGATAGTCAGAAATGGGTATAGCAAATTAATTTATTCAGCAGGATAAGGGTTTATTTTTTTTCACAACTTTCAATTTGTCATTGTTGACTTATTCCTGCGTATATTTATTTTCAAAAACTTTTGTTTTTCATTTAAATTCTATAAACAATCACAAAACTTTCCAAAAAACTTCCTAACCCGTTTGGTCAAAGTGTTTTATTTGGATGTTAAAAATGAAGAAAAAGCGGAGAAAGTTTTGAAAAAAATCTCACTCGCCCTGATGGCAAATGTGAGCTTTATACCTCTGACAATACCTTAAAGGTCATGTATCACGGTATTGAAATCATTAAGAACTAAAAGCACATTGCTTCTGACAGGTAAGTGAAATCTGACAACCGTGACGAAATATCTTACTTTGCCACCTGACTATATTAATGAAATCGGTCTCAGTCAAAACTCAAAAACAATTTATTCTAATTTCAAACCCAACGTCTATAAATTAAAATTCAAATAATATATTTAAATGATTTAAATTTCAGATCACATGAGTGTTTGTTGATCAAATAACAGTGGTAGGTCATGTGTTCAGAAGACATTCAAAAAGCATTTTACTAACTTAAACTAAAGAATTTATAAATGAAATGTTTGTTTGAAACAGTTGAAAATTTCATTTCAAACTTAACTAGTTAACCAAATTTATATCCAAAGTTATTAATTAGATTCACAGCCATCAGTTGACATAAGAACAAGAGGGCCATGATGGCCCTGGATCGCTCACCTGATCCTTATGGTAGGTAACATAAGGTAGAATGGAGGGTAAGAGCAATTTTGACTGACAGTGACTCAAGGAATCTTTCAAATCAATCTAGCTATCATTTTAAGAGTTTCACTTTTTTATGGTGGCTATCATGTTCAGTGGAAAATTTTCAGAGTGTCACTCATGGAACATTCCTTCAAAATTGTTTTTTTTTTTAGGAAGAAGTCATCCCTTTTTACAATACAGAGCTAACTTGTATGTCACTATCTGGGCATTTTGTGGACATTGAGGGTCAGGTCCTAGTGCACCAGATGGAGATGAACACGCTCAGTCTAAATAACAAGAGGGCCCAGAGGGCCCTGGTTCGCTCACCTGATCCAATGTATAACAAGTGGGCCCCGGGCAGGGTCAATTTTGGCCCCAGGGCTATAATTTGAACAATCTTGGTAGAGGTCCACAAGATGAAGATTCATATCGAATATGAAAGACCTGGGCTTTCTGGTTTCAGAGAAGAAGATTTTAAAGGTTTACCCTGCATATAGAAGTCTATGTAAAACAAGATTTTCCCTATATAAGTCTATGTTAAACCAAAGGCCCCGGAGCAGGGGCATTTTTGGCCCCAGAGCTATAATTTGAACAATCTTGGTAGAGGTCCACTAGCTGAAGCTTCATAACAAATATCAAAGACCTAAGCCTTGTGTTTCAGAGAAGATGTTTTTTAAAGATTTTCCCTATATAAGTCTATGTAAAACCAAAGGGCCTCATGGCGGAGGCTTTTTTGGTCTCAGGGCTATAATTTGAACAATCTTTATAGAGGTCCACTAGCTGAAGCTTCATAACAAATATCGAAGACCTAAGCCTTGTGGTTTCAAAGAAAAAGATTTTTCAAGATTTTCTCTATATACGTCTATGTTAAACCAAAGGGCCCCGGAGCGGGGGCATTTTTGGCCCCAGGGCTATAATTTGAACAATCTTGATAGAGGTCCACAAGATGAAGCTTCATACCAAATATCAAAGACCTGGGCCTTGCAGTTTCAGAGAAGAAGATTTTTCGAGATTTTCCCTATATAAGCCTATGTAAAACAAAAGGGCCCTGGTGCGGGGGCATTTTTGGCCCCAGCACTATAAATTGAATAATCTTGGTAGGGGTCCACTAGATGAAGCTTCATACCAAATATCAAAGACCTGGGCCTTGCGGTTTCAGAGAAGAAGATTTTTCAAGATTTTCCCTATATAAGCCTATGTAAAACCAAAGGGCCCCCGTGTGGGGGGCATTTTTAGCTCCAGCACTATAATTTGAACAATCTTGGTAGGGGTCCACTAGATGAAGCTTCATACCAAATATCAAAGACCTAAGCCTTGCGGTTTCAGAGAAGAAGATTTTTAAAGATTTTCCCTATATAAGCCTATGTAAAACAAAAGGGCCCTGGTGCGGAGGCATTTTTGGCCCCAGCACTATAATTTGAACAATCTTGGTAGGGGTCCACTAGATGAAGCTTCATACCAAATATCAAAGACCTGGGCCTTGCGGTTTCAGAGACAAAGATTTTTCAAGATTTTCCCTATATAAGCCCATGTAAAACCAAAGGGCCCCAGTGCGGGGGCATTTTTAGATCCAGCATTATAATTTGAACAATCTTGGTAGGGGTCCACTAGATAAAGCTTCATACCAAATATCAAAGACCTGGGCCTTGGGGTTTCAGAGAAGAAGATTTTTAAAGAATTTCCCTATATAAGCCCATGTAAAACCGACGGGCCCCCGTGCGGGGGCATTTTTGGCCCCAGCACTATAATTTGAACAATCTTGGTAGGGGTCCACTAGATGAAGCTTCATACCAAATATCAAAGACCTGGGCCTTGCGGTTTCAGAGAAGAAGATTTTTCAAGATTTTCCCTATATAAGCCCATGTAAAACCAAAGGGCCCCCATGCGGGGGCATTTTTAGCTCCAGCACTATAATTTGAACAATCTTGGTAGGGGTCCACTAGATGAAGCTTCATACCAAATATCAAAGACCTGGGCCTTGCGGTTTCAGAGAAGAAGATTTTTAAAGATTTTCCCTATTTTAGCCAATGTAAAACCAAAGGGCCCCCGTGCGGGGGCATTTTTGGCCCCAGCACTATAATTTGAACAATCTTGGTAGGGGTCCACTAAATGAAGCTTCATACCAAATATCAAAGACCTGGGCCTTGTGGTGTCAGAGAAGAAGATTTTTTAAGTTTGCGGTGAAAAAAATCTATTTTTGGCTACTGTGACCTATATGTGCAACGGACCGGAACCATTTGAACAACTTTGAAAGGGGACCACCTAAGGATCATTCCTGTGAAGTTTGGTCAAAATACGATCAGTGGTTTAGGAGGAGATGTCGTTTGAAGAAAAGTTTACGGACGCACGCACGGACGCACGGACGGACGCACGACGGACGACGGACAAAAAGTGATCCCAAAAGCTCACCTTGTCACTACGTGACAGGTGAGCTAAAAATGGTGACAAATGGAATGGGGGTGGCCCACATGACCCATATTGGCCATGACCTAGATATTGTAGAATAATAAAAAAAATAATAATAATCGACCTTATTTATAGAGGGTAACACATTTAGTAAACTAGTACTAATCTTCCATGTGGCCCTCTTTTCCTGGGTAGAACCAGTACTAAGCAATGTGGATAGAGATGATCATTCTGAGCAAGTTTAATGATGATTGAACCAAAACTGTGGCCTCTAAAGTGTTAACAAGGTTTTTCTATGATTTGACCTATTGACCTACTTTTTGACCCCACATGACCCATATAAAATCTTGACCGAGACATTGGCAGGATGATCATTCTGAGCTAGTTTGAGGATGCTTGGACCAAAACTGTGGTCTCTAGAGTGTTAACAAGGTTTTTCTATGATTTGACCTACTGACTTACTTTTTGACCTGGCATAACCCATATTAAAATTTGACCCAGATATCATCAAGACAAACATTCTAGTAAAGTTTTATGAAGATTGAAGCAAAATTGTGGTCTCTGGAGGATGAACAAGGTAAATGTTGACGAAGCATGACGCACGTCACATGACGCACATACGACAGACAAAAGGTGATCACAAAAGCTCACCTTGAGCTTTGCTCAGGTGAGCTAAAAATTAGATGACAATGAGGAAGAAGAAGACAGAGAAGAAGAAATAGACTAGAGTGTAAACCAGGTTTTTCTATGATTTGATCTACTTTTGATCCCACTTTACCCATATTCGAATTTGACCTAGATATTGTAGAGATGATCATTCTGAGCAAGTTTGATGATGATTTGACCAAAACTGTGGCCTCTAGAGTGTTAATTTTTGTGTGGGTGCAAGTCGTTGCCACAAGGAACATACATGACAAAGATGAAGGCTCTACCTCAAATGATTCAAAAGTTATGATAAAGTAGGTCACAAGTCAAGGTCAAGGTCACATGTCATTTTTGAATGACACAAGGAAACTTCATGCCAAATATGAAGGCTCTATCTCAAATGGTCAAAGTAGATCAAAGGTCAAGGTATTAAGACAAATTTTTTGTATTGGTGGGAAGACCTTTCCATAAGGAACATACATGCCAAATATGAAGGCACCATCTCAAATGGTTCAAAAGTTATGATAAAGTAGGTCAAATGTCAAGGTAAAGGTCACATTTTATGTATGAATAGGAAACCCTTGTCGCAAGGAACCTAAATGCCAAAGATGAAGGCTGTATCTCAAATGCTTCAAAAGTTATGACAAAATAGGTCAAAGGTCTAAGTGATGGGTCAAAATTTTTGAATGGCTGAGAAAGCCTTGTCACAACGAACATACATGCCAAATATGAAGGCTCTATCTCATATGGTTCAAAAGTTATGAGAAAGTAGGTCACAGGTCAAGGTCAAAGGTCAAATACTTTTATATGAGTGGGAAACCCTTGTCACAAGGAACCTACATGCCCAATATGAAGACTCTATCTCAAACGGTTCAAAAGTTATGACAAAATAAACTAGTGATCTACTTTTGGATATGACATGACCCATATTTGACCTGAGATATTGTCCAGATGATCATTCTGAGCAAGTTTTATGATAATTGGACTAAAACTTTGGCCCCTAGGAGTGTTCACAACGTTTTTCTATGATTTGACCTGCTGACCTACTTTTTGAACCAACATGACCCATATTCAAACTTGATCCAGATATTGTCAAGATTATCATTCTGAGCAAGTTTGATGATGATCGGACCAAAACTGGGGCCTCTAGTGTGTTCACAAGGTTTTTCTTTGATCTGACCTACTGACCTACTTATTGACCAGACATGACCTATATTCAAAATTAACCGAGATATTGTCAAATGATCATTCTGAGCAAGTTTGATTACACGACAGACCAAAACTGTGGTCTCTAGTGTGTTCACAAGGTTTTCTACGATTTGACCTACCGACCTACTTTTTGACCATACATGACCTGTATTCAACCTTTACCGGGATATTGCCAAGATGATCATTCTGAGCAAGTTTGATGTTGATCAGACGAAAACTGTGGTCTCTAGTGTGTTCACAAGGTTTTCTACGATTTGACCTACTTTCTGACCCGACATGACCCATATTCGAACTTAACCTAGATATTGTCAAGCTGATCATTCTGAGCAAGTTTTGATGATAATTAAACTAAAATTGCAGTCTCTAGAGTATAGACAACATTTTTCTATGATTTGACCTACTTTTTGACCCCACATGACCCATATTTGAACTTGACCAAGATATTGTAGAGATGATCATTCTGAGCAAATTTGATGATGATTCGACCAAACATGGCCTCTAGAGTGTTAACAAGGTTTTTATACAGTTTGACCTACTGACCTATTTTTTGACCCCACATGACCCATATTCGAACTTTACCGAGATATTGTTAAGATGATCATTCTGAGCAAGTTTGAGGATGATTGGACCAAAACTGGGTCCTCTAGTGTGTAAACAAGGTTTTTCTATGATTTGACCTACTTTGACCCAACATGACCCATATACGAACTTGACAGAGATATTGTCAGGATGATCATTCTGAGCAAGTTTGAGGATGATTGGACCAAATCTGTGTCCTCTAGAGTGTTAACAAGGTTTTTCTATGATTTGCCCTACTGAACTATTGTTTGACCCTACATGACCCATATTAGAACTTGACTGAGATACTGTCAGGATGATCATTCTGAGCAAATTTGAAGATGATTGGACCAAAACTGTGGCCTCCAGAGTGTTAACAAGGTTTTTCTATGGTTTGACCTACTTTTTGACCACACATGACCCGTATTCAAACTTGACCGAGATACTGTCAGGATGATCATCCTGAGCAAGTTTGAGGATGATTGGACCAAAACTGTGGAATCTAGAGTGTTAACTAGGTTTTCCTTTGATTTGACCTGGTGACCTACTTTTTGACCCGATATGACCTGTATTCGAACTTGAACGAGATATTGTCAGGATGATCATTCTAAGCAAGTTTGAGGATGATTGGACCAAATCTGTGGCCCCTAGAGTGTTAACAAGGTTTTTCTATGATTTGCCCTACTGACCTATTTTTTGACCCGACATGACCCATATTTGAACTCAACTGAGATATTGTCAGGATGATCATTCTGAACAAGTTTGAAGATGATTGGACCAAAACTGTGGCCTCCAGAGTGTTAACAAGGTTTTTCTATGGTTTGACCTACTGACCTACTTTTTGACCTGACATGACACATATTCAAACTTGACAGAGATACTGTCAGGATGATCATTCTGAGCAAGTTTGAGGATGATCGGACCAAAACTGGGGCCTCTAGTGTTAACAAGGTTTTCCTTTGATTTGATCTGATGACCTACTTTTTTACCCGACATGACCTATATTCGAACTTGACCGAGATATTGTCAGGGTGATCATTCTGAGCAAGTTTGAGGATGATTGGACCAAAACTGTGGCCTCTAGAGTGTTTACAAGGTTTTCCTTTGATTTGACCTGGTGACCTTCTTTTTGACCTGACATGACCCATATTCGAACTTGACCGAGATATTGTCAGGATGATCATTCTGACCAAGTTTGATGATGATTGGACCAAAACTGTGGCCTCTAGAGTGTTAACAAGAAAAAGTTTACGCACAATGGACGACGAACGGCGACGCCGGACATCTCACAGTCACAAAAGCTCACCATGACCTTCGTCAGGTGAGCTAAAATTAATATATACCTCTGAAAATTCCAGTTTTACTGTACAAAAGCGGGTTTAAGGGGGGTTAAAATTATATAGGTGTTTCCAGTGTTCAATCTAGGCTGCGCCATTGCGCCCTGGGCCCGCTTTTCACATGAGGGGCGCACTAGACATCATTCAATGGGCCCGTCGGGCGCAACTGTAGAATTTAAAGACTGTTTCTTCGGGAGTTCATTTTTGCGATTTTCTCGCGGTTTTTCGGCTGCCTGTTGCGTATTGTTTAGTTGATAAAAAACCGCATGTTGCCTGAACAAAATAGCTTAGAAAAACATTTTGTTTCATATGTTTAACTAGTAACAATTCTTATTTTTATAAACCCAAATCGACGTTTTGTTTATCGGGGATGCGGCCATGTTCGGTATACTTGTGTGCGCCGGGCGGCTTATGCCAAATTCGTGTGCGCCGTGCGGCTTACACTAAATACCGGACCGAAATACCGCAATATACTGATGCGGGCGCTATTTATTATAGAGTTCTTCTCTTCCAGAAATATTTTTAATGGTATTCATTCTAGATAAAACATGCATTTAGCACTTGAGCAAGACACTTTATCCAAATTGTTTTGTACTGGTTAAATGAGGTAATGAGCAAATGTGACTAACTCTGTATTAGAAGATGGGTAGATAAACTAACAGATTTTGTCTGTGCTGTTGAACTTGTTTTGTGTTCATTTTTATCATGCAGCTAAAACCTTAAGATAAATCTGGTAACTTTATATAGTATAATTTAAGGGCCCCCTAAATTTCCGAATGATCCCCTTTTCCAAGGCCTGTGGGCCCAGTGGGCCCCCAAACCCCAAATCCTGGATTGAACACTGGGTGTATCCCTAAATCACAATCTAAAAGGCCATTATCCCCCACCTAGTGGTGACCTGCAGCTGCCAAAAATACACATGGGGCAGGATGTTCTATTACATAGTTTATCCAGGTACACACTAGCCAGCTAGGATGCCTTCTTACAGTATATGAATTTCTACCTGTGTTAGCTGGGGTGTTTGCCGGAGAGGCATACATTGCTGTGTAGTTCTGGTTATCATCCGCTGCCACAGTTGTCACAGCAACAACTCCAGTGTGGTCCTCTGTGGTCACAACCTCCTCGACAACAGGCATGGTCCTCAACTGACTTGCCTCACTGTCATTATCTGATATTTCTTGCTCAACTGAAATATTCCACAGCAGGCATGTAATACCCTCTTACTAAGTTATAATGAAGTCCCCACACAGCTAAGGTCCAGATCAGACACCATACAGACTCTGTGGTGTCCAATCTGGGCCTTCATGCTTTGCAAAAAGTTCCAGATCAGACACCATACAGACTCTGTGGTGACCAATATTGGCCTTCAAGCTTTGCAAAAAGTTCCAGGTCAGACACCATACAGACTCTGTGGTGTCCAATCTGGGCCTTCATGCTTTGCAAAAAGTTCCAGGTCAGACACCATACAGACTCTGTGGTGTCCAATCTTGGCCTTCATGCTTTGCAAAAAGTTCCAGATCAGACACCATACAGACTCTGTAGTGTCCAATCTGAACCTTCATGCTTTGCAAAAAGTTCCAGATCAGACACCATACAGACTCTGAGGTGTCCAATCTGGACCTTCATGCTTTGCAAAAAGTTCCAGGTCAGACACCATACAGACTCTGTGGTGACCAATCTGGACCTTCATGCTTTGCAAAAAGTTCCAGATCAGACTCTGTGGTGTCCAATCTGGACCTTCATGCTTTGCAAAAAGTTCCAGGTCAGACACCATACAGACTCTGTGGTGACCAATCTGGACCTTCATGCTTTGCAAAAAGTTCCAGGTCAGACACCATACAGACTCTGTAGTGTCCAATCTGGACCTTCATGCTTTGCAAAAAGTTCCAGACCAGACACCATAAGACTCTGAGGTGTCCAATCTGGACCTTCATGCTTTGCAAAAAGTTCCAGGTCAGACACCATACAGACTCTGTGGTGACCAATCTGGACCTTCATGCTTTGCAAAAAGTTCCAGATCAGACACCATACAGACTCTGTGGTGTCCAATCTGGACCTTCATGCTTTGCAAAAAGTTCCAGGTCAGACACCATACAGACTCTGCGGTGACCAATCTGGACCTTCATGCTTTGCAAAAAGTTCCAGGTCAGACACCATACAGACTCTGTAGTGTCCAATCTGGACCTTCATGCTTTGCAAAAAGTTCCAGACCAGACACCATAAGACTCTGAGGTGTCCAATCTGGACCTTCATGCTTTGCAAAAAGTTCCAGGTCAGACACCATACAGACTCTGTGGTGACCAATCTGGACCTTCATGCTTTGCAAAAAGTTCCAGATCAGACACCATACAGACTCTGTGGTGTCCAATCTGGACCTTCATGCTTTGCAAAAAGTTCCAGGTCAGACACCATACAGACTCTGTGGTGACCAATCTGGACCTTCATGCTTTGCAAAAAGTTCCAGGTCAGACACCATACAGACTCTGTAGTGTCCAATCTGGACCTTCATGCTTTGCAAAAAGTTCCAGACCAGACACCATAAGACTCTGTGGTGTCCAATCTGGGCCTTCATGCTTTGCAAAAAGTTCCAGACCAGACACCATAAGACTCTGTAGTGTCCAATCTGGGCCTTCATGCTTTGCAAAAAGTTCCAGATCAGACACCATACAGATTCTGTGGTGTCCAATCTTGGCCTTCATGCTTTGCAAAAAGTTCCAGACCAGACACCATACAGACTCGGTAGTGTCCAATCTGGACCTTCATGCTACAGACTCTGTGGTGACCAATCTTGGCCTTCATGCTTTGCAAAAAGTTCCAGATCAGACACCATACAGACTCTGTGGTGTCCAATATGGGCATTCATGCTTTGCAAAAAGTTCCAGATTAGACACCATACAGACTCTGTGGTGTCCAATCTGGGCCTTCATGCTTTGCATTAAGTTCAACCATTCTCAGCAATGTTTCAGATCAGCCTGTGCATCATTTGCAGTCTGGGCTCAGTTGTTCAAAGCATTTTTAGCTTAACAAGCTCGTTAATGGCCAAATTGTTATCTGTTCTAGCAAGTACAATATCAAAAATTTTGGTATTTTTGCTGAAAAAATTTGAGCTGCTCGCATTTTTTTCTGCAAAAACATTTGAATACTTGCCATATTTAATGATTGACATTTTAACGACACGTTAACTAACAACATTGTTAGTTTTGAACAAATGGCCCCTGATCTCATTATAACACACCCATGTGAAATAGTGCATTCTTTCAAATCTTCAAAATGGCTACTTTTCCGACGAAAAATTTGTGATATTTTCTTATTTGTAATCCAAACTTAGGTTGTGGGTGCTTGTTAAAACCATGAGGCGGCTCTAACGAGTACCCACAATCTATGTCTAGGAGCAGGAATAAGCAAAATAATGTATACCCCTGCTTTCTCTATATAAAGTGTGTTTTAGAGAGGTGTAGAGGGGTGTTTATTACAAAATAGAAGTGGAGGCAAAGACTCGTTTACCAGATGGTCTTGGTTTTTCAGGTGTCTTCAACAGCTTCTAGGCTATCCAGGAACCAGAAGGTGGAGATTTGTCAGAGTGGGTGGATCTGCAGACTAGTTCATTTGTTTTCTGGCAGCACATGTCTTCTTCATAGTAACAGATATAGTGGGTATTTGGTGAAAACTGGAGGATGTTTTTCTTATAAATCCATATAAATATGTTGTGGGTATTTATTAGAATAGCCTTGCCAAGGCAGTTCTAAGGAATACCCACACCCTAGGTTTTTATGGAGAACTGACGTCATAGATAGTCCCAATAGGAATTTAGCCAGGTTGTCACAACTGCAAATATTTACATTCTGAATGTTTTGATGGAAAACCCCTACAGTTAATCAATGGGACGCATTATTATTCATACCTCAATGAATACGTCATAGTCCTAATATGAATTTAGCCAGATCCGGAATCTGGCTAGGCCTTTAGCCTAGCCTGATTCTGGATCTGGCTAAATTTATACCGGATCTGGCTAGGCCTTTAGCCTAGCCTGATTCTGGATCTGGCTAAATTTATATCAAAGATTGAACAGGTTGGCTAAATTTATATCAAAGATTGAACAGGTGTAGGAGGACTTATCTGGAAACGAAAAGTTTACAGACGGATGGATGGACGAGGAGGAGCGTAACATAATGCAACAGTTTTTCAAAATGGCATATAAAAATCAGAAGAAAGCAACCTTACCTTTAACAAGAACTGAAGATGTGGGTGCCTGGTATGATGTTTGATCACGCTCACTTGATATTAAAGCAGTAGGGTACACATGTTCTCTCTCTGTGGTGACAGCCGTGTACTCCTCCGTCGTAACAGGGTAAACCTGTTCTCGCTCGGCAGTCACATGATGAATGCTCATATCCTGCGCAGTGTTCTGAATATTTTCAATTTCACTAGCTATTTGAGTTCTTAACACATCAGGATTTGGGGGAAACGTTTGAGTCCGTAATGCTTCAAATGCTTCCAATGTTGATTGGATATTTTGTGATCTTAATGATTCTGGTATGCTCTCTGTATCCAGTCTATGAAGCCTTGACATAATATCCATGCTGGAATGAAGAGGCGGCAATGCCGACTCCGTGCTCACTCTATTACCAACAGGTGACTGCTGTCGTGTCTTTTTGGGATATGGAGGAGGAATGTAAGCTGCAGAAGCATCATCAGTTGATGCAGCTTTCCGCCGACCACGTGGGGTCGGGTGAGGGACAGGGACCGGTACTGGCACCTCCTCTTGTGTAGGCTGTGCGGTCTGACTTGCCTGCAAGTTTCTGTTTACAGCCGCTATCTGACTCTGTAGTACAGCTATTTGTGTCTCCACCTCGGCAGCACTGAGATTCTCTTTACTGATGTCTTTACTGATTGAAACTGGAGTCAATGATACTGGGAGTGACATGGACATATTATGCTCAAGATGTGACTGCCGAATGTGTTTGGGGGACAAATGTGAGATTGGAGGAATTCGGCCAGTCTCCCGACCTGTGTATGCCGAAAACTGTGATAAAGGGGACGCTTTCGCATACATTTCAGCATTTTCCACGGTTGGTGTCTGTTTATATGAATCCACTTGTGAATGTTGCCGCACTTGTGAAACAGTTGAATATGCTGGTGAAACTGACGGTGACACAACAGTACTGTTGACAGTTGAGACAGTGTATAATGAATTTGCTGAAGTGGCGAATGAAGTGATCGGCTCATAAGTAGAGTTCATTAGGGCCTTTTGAAGAACAGAAGCCTGAGTAGCCGGTGGTGACTGAACAGGAGCCACTGGAGGTGACAGGCTAACTTCAGCTGCAGCAGCAGCAGCATTCTTCAGCGCCTCCTTCTGCTGTTCCAACATATATTCAGCACTCACGCGTAACCACTGTGGCGTATCATTTGGGGTGTTGTCTGGAATGACAAAATATTACTGTAAATTTTTAACCCATTTCATACCAAATGGAATCTTCCACCTTATATACAGCGTAAGTCCATTTCAAACTTTAGGGGTGTCAGGTTATGTTTTCTTCAAAATGTATCTTGAAAATGGCTGAACTTTTTGTAAACATTGTAGGCCCTGATCAGATGCCGCTTTCTGTGGTGTCTGATCTGCGCCTGCACTGTTTGCTAGAGTACCTGTTTTGGGGTTTCTGGAACAAAATGGGTTAACAATCTTTGAACTGTATGGGGGAGGTTTGCCATTGTGGTGAGGGAGATGTAAAGAATATATAGGGAAATTCTGTTCAAATGAGGGAGACTGCAAAAGTTAAGTAAAATTTAACATAAATTGGGCTAAAATTAGCACCAAAATGAGAGAGTCTCCCTCTTGATGAGGGAGGTATCACAGGTATGCTATCTTGAACTGAATGGATGTATGTGATTTAGGACTGGGTACTGCCTTTGGAAATTGTACCGCGGTATACACCCATGTACCGAGGTATGTACCGTGGTATACCACAGGTTTCAAACACCAAGTGTTTGTAATTCGTAAAATGAAACAGACAAATAAACTGAGAATCAAAACGCGTTTTCTAGAGGTTTACGGTCGCGAAAAATGTGACATTGGTCAATAATATTGTCTTTGCAGTTTAATCTGGATGTGTTCTTTACTGATTGCTAGTAATCGGTCCATGGCCTATCACTAATCTTATGCCAATAAATTAGTTAATCCGTTATTATTAACAAATAAGACACATTTATTTTTTTCCAAATTGCCATGTGATAATGAGCGTAAAGTAAGCCAAGATTGCAAATCATTCTTTTCATGTGTCACTTAATATTGATACCTGCTGGGCCAGGACACGGCAACGCCTGATCTTCAACCCTCCGGTTCTTTTGCTATTGCATGAACGGCTTTAGTTGGCTAAGTATTTAAGATATTTTATAATTATTGACAATATTAAAGACGTCGGGTTCTTCAGAAGTCGCCACATGCTATCTCCCTGCATTATCCATTTGAACTGAATCTGGGCAAATCGTGATAACCATTGTTTATTCACACATTTCGACACAGCACAATAAAATCATATATATATCATCAGCATAATGATTTTATAAAATGCAGCAGTAAAATTTATTCATCTTTTAAAACATTTTTATCCAGAAACAAACGGAATGTATAAGTAAAACAAGTGTTGATACTTTGTCAGCCGGACGTATTTTTACTCGAGACATTTGAGTCAATAAAAAGCTAAAGCAAGAGCTACATGTCATTATTATATTATTGCAAACGGAACCGTTCCTTCCTCTCCATTGCTGCACAGACTGATCAACGCACAACATGCTGTCTTGCGATGTCATCTTTGTCAGTCGCGTGCCGACAAGCAGTGCATATATGTTATAAAATTTTCACGCAAGATTAGTTCGAGCCCCAATTAGCAGGATTAAATTGTTACGCTTTGGTTATAAATTTATTACCTATTTATCTATGTTAATCCGAAGTGGCCTGCATGCGGAGCATGCTCTATTAGTAATTACCGCTATTCATCTCAAGTATCCGATAATATTAGCGCCCTATCGGTCGCGTCGGCGTCTTTGAACTTAACAGTGCTCCGCATGACTAGCGGCGCATTATACAAGATACTTTTGCGTCCCTGCATGGTATTTTTCACGGCTGACGCTAGTGAAATCGTTTCGCAAACATTTTTTTGTTCTCACACAAACATTGAAATAAATTATATAAAATTTCTGATAAAATCCAGAACTTGCCAAAAGTACCGTTACGACCAAAAAGTACCATGGTATGTACTGCCGAAAGAAAATACCGCGGTTTACCGGTGCACCGGTTTTACCGCGCACCCCTAGTATGTATCGCTGCAGTCCAATATTAAGGGGTTAAGATTGATTTGTTTGTGTTAAGTTTTGTACGTCCAAATCAACACTATTTAGGTAATTCTGGAGAAGTTTCTTCCGAATTTGTGGGAATTTTTTCAACGAGATGAAATTACTTCTCAAGCCCTACCGCTCAAAGAAACCTCCAGGGTTTAAACTTTAAGGAACATTCAGACTTCCACCACTTTACCTGGGCAGGCTAAGACTTTGTATGCAGTTTACCAGTACCCATACTGACCTGATAATTATTTTAAGCTCAATCATCGAGCCAATGGAACTAATATCCTAGAAATGACATTTTTCCTACATTGTTTTCAAGATATACGGTAAAATTACTGAACCATAGAATATAGGTCACTCAATCATCAGGTCACACCGAACTTATACCGGTAATACAGGTTTGAAGAGTCTCCATCAAATCACTAAACCATCCTTCAGGAGAAGTCAGATCTGGGTCTGCACTGTTTGCTTAGGTCTGTCTGTCCCAATACCCATAATGCAAGTTTTTATAGAGAAATAAGTAAAAAAAAATATTTTCTTCACTCCTTATTTGGAGGTATGAGTTTTTTTTGTTTTGGGTTTTACGGCCCTTTCAAGATTATTCACCCATATCAAGCTAATCGTTAATCAGTGGTGGGTGAAAACCGGAGTTCCCAGAGAAAAAAACACCTGACCTTCCATTGCAGAACTTGGACTCTCACGTGACCCATGTCAGGCTCGAACCTACAGCGGTGAGAGACCTAATGATTAAGAGTTAGCACTCTTATCCACTAGGCCACGGAGGCCCATAGGAGGTATGATGTATGTGCTGGAAAAAATCAGCATGAAAAGTGTTTATAATAATAAGACAAGAGTTCCGCCGAAGGCTATGTCGCGCCTGTGGGGGACTCTGACATAAGGGTGAAAGTTAGGGAGGTCGCAAATGTTGACGGCTTGACGAATGGAAAAATGGAAAGTTCAACCCCTATGTCGCCGATGCTTAAAGCAGGCGCGACAAAAATCATGTTTGTTTTCTTTTGAGTACTTTATTACTTCCTGTTACACAGGATGATTCAACATAAATTCCTGAAGCAGACGTCAATCTAATTTTCTGAAATATTTTTCATAGTAGATAAGGCTTGACATTACATGTTAATCATCTGCCCAGCAGATGATTAACATATAATGTTGAACCTTATTTTACTCAAAAATAAGAAAAATACACTTTGAAAATGCCATCTGCTAGTTGCGATTAGCAGATGAAGGTTAATGTCTGAGGCCTCTACATGTATGTTCAGTGCTCCATCTGTCAATAGTCATTCCGGGAGGTAAACTGTTGACTGTATGGCCAAAATCAGACAGCATAAAAGTAAAACGGAATGTGCATCCATAAAAGCAAGTATTTAGATCCGCAAATGACAATTTTCAATACAGTTATCCCCACGGCACGTCACATATTTATTTGGTAAAAATACATTGTAATTTTATTAGCACAAAATCAAACAAGTAAAATCAAGTATGCCAATGAAAAGTGGCATTACATGATGTGGAGTTCCTGACAAAATATTTTGTCACTAATTTCTGACATTATCCAATCAAATGTTGTGTTACATTCTCAAATGCACCAGACGGATTGTCTTCAAATATGTTTTCATAAATGATAAATGAAGGATTATACAAATGAGGATACAGTACCCATTATCATGCGTCCAAACACCTTATACTCTGCCACCTTGATATCAAGCCACATCACAAAATGTGACAATGTCCACGGTTGAATCTGGGAAATCAGCGCACTGAAATCCTTCTTCACCGAACCTAAGTCCATCATCGTCATTGGTCAAATCTGAAATAAATATAACAGTACTTTAAATTGAACCAATTTAGCAGACGACAAGTTGATATTTTTTTCTTATTTTCCACAGAAAATAGGATTTGACATCTCATGCAAACTGTCTCCTACAGAAAACAGGATTTGACATCTCATGTAGTGCAGACCCAGATCAGAGCAGGCCTGGGGTCGAATACTTTCAAAAGTATTCGAATACAAATACAAATACTAAAATGCATTTCAGGAATACAGAATACAAATAAAAATACATTTTTTATGAATGTATTCGAATGAAAACACAAATACTTTGCAAATGTATTTGAATACTATTACTAGTATTAGAATACTTTTGAATACATTTCCATCACAATGGAAATATATATGTAGTAAATGGAGGACTTATACAAAACAAAAACTCCTGGTGACTGTAGTAATGATTACGTCATAGACAGATACACATCTGAAGATGTGCAGGATCTTGTATGTCTGGAGCATTTATCAATCAAAAGCTAATGATTGATGAATTACATTACACCACATAAACACCTATATAATTCTGACCTCCTTGAAGTAGAAGTAAAACAAAGATCAGGAATCGATACAATTAACTTACTCCACCCACCAAAGACACCAAGGGGAAAGAAATACAAACATTAAGCGACCAGACCATAATGGAAACCTAAACAAAGGAAGGCCATAAGGACAGTTACTTTCCCACAATATGGCCATCCAAAATTAAAAGACACAAGTGATACACACAGTAAGTAACTGCCATAAATATAACTGAACCCCACTTTTATACAGTAAAACTGGGGTTTATTGTAAACACAATTTTTTTTTATTTCAGCTCTAAAACACAGATTGTGGGTACTCGTTAGAACTGCCTCAATAGGATAATGTATCACTTTCGAAAATTCTGCTTGATTATTCTGATGACTTTTTAACATACCGTATTCGCCCTAATTACCGCACATGCTCCTATAAGGGCACACCAAAGCTATTTTTGAAAAAATATGCATAAGCGCACACCTTACAGAAACCTCCCATTGAAGCTTTCACGGGAAATCAATAAAAACTTACCGTTATTTCTTCAACAGTGAAGCGGGGAACAAGACAGTTCACCTGCCAATACAGTTACCCGAATGATTTGTGTGCGCTTAATAGGTTGATTTTTCACCACGATTTGTTGACACAATTTTTAAAAAACTAAGCGCATGGTGCGGTAATTAGGGCGAATACGGTATTTCTTTATAAAATTTTATGATGTAAATTAAAGGTGAATACACATTATTAAGTCAGTTCAATAAATTAAATCTCTTGCCAAGTTGCCATGACTAAAGAACTACTTTGTTTCATTTGTAAAGTTCTTATTCATTGTTAGAATTTGGTCATATTTATGATTTTACCTTTCTGTATGTACTTGTGCAGTACTACCTGCTTGTTTCAATAATTTCTCCATTAGCACCAATATAGCTATGATATTCCAAATCTGATTTGGAATCTGCAGTTTTTAAATCAGTACATACAAATTGATTTTCAATCAAAGCACGCTAACACTGCATGATACCCCACCACTGCAAGATAATATGGTTATAGCCTTGCCCATAATAGTGGTACTTTTAAGTGTTATAGTTATCTGTAAAACTTCACTAAGGCATTCAATATAGTAAAGGAACTACACACATGTATATCAAAAGGGCAGATAATACAATAACCAGAAAAGCAGAGTGACTGTCCTTGGCAATAATATGTGTCCTTTAGTGTTTTAAAATTTGAAGAAAATCCATGAAAAGATTCTTAAGTTATTGATCGCAAACTCCAAAAAAAAAATTGTGAGAATTTAATCAAGTTATCGGTCGGAAATGGTGTGGATGGACGGACGAACAGACAGACACCGGAGGGTATATTATAATACCCCAGCACTATCGTGTGATGGGGTATAACAAAAAGAAGAAAAGAAAAAAAAGTCATTCCCGATATAAACATGTAGGCACAATTTGAAAAAAAAAAATGTTAAAATTTATCAAGTTATCGGTCGGAAATGGTGGGGATGGACGGACGGACAGACAGACGGACGGACAGACATCGGAGGGTATATTATAATATCCCAGCACTATCGTGTAATGGGGTATAACAAAAAGAAGAAAAGGAAAAAAAAAAGGTAAAAAAAAGGAATGAAAAACAAAAAATAAGAAAAAAAAAAAAAAATTCATTGCAAAAAGAAAGAAAAGAAAAATAAACGGAAAAAAAAGAAAAGAAAAAACGAGAAAAAAAGGAAAAAAAAAGAAAATTCCATTCCTCCACGGGGGTTTGAACTCACGCCCCTCAGATTCATAGCACAAATTAATCCAGTTATTGGTCGGAAATGGTGGGGACGGACGGACGGACAGACACCGGAGGGTATATTGTAATATCCCAGCACTATCGTGTGATGGGGTATAACAAAAAGAAGAAAAGGGTGAAAAAAAAAAAGGGAAAAAAAAGGAATGAAAAACCAAAAATGAGGAAAATTAAAAAAAATAAAAAAAAATAAATAAATTCATTGCCAAAATGAAAAAGAAAGAAAAAGAAAAAAGAAAAAAGAACACACACACAAAAAAAAGAAAAAACGAAAAAAAAAAAAAAAAATTCCATTCCTCGACGGAGATTTGAACTCACGCCCCTCAGATTCATAGTCAACAATAGGATTTGTAGTCCAGCACTCTAACCACTACACTGGCAGTGATAATCAATATATTTCATAAATTAAAGAAACTATTTAATGGGAATTGTTAACGACCAATTTTTCGTTAAATGTTAACGCATTTTGTGTATTCACAACACAAAACCTGCTTATTATGGTCGTTTATACATCAGTGCAGTTTCATCCAAATATTCCATATAGTAAAGGAATAAGTCCCCAAAAACCATTTAATTGGAATTTTTAACGCCCATAATTCCGTTAAATGTTAATGTATTTTGCCCATTTACAATCCCAAACCACTCATACCCAATGCCAATGTGTATACAAAATTTGAAGAAAATCCCTGAAAAAATATTCAAGTTATTGATCGGAAATGCCCCAAAACCCCTTATTTTGAACTAAAAAGGGCCATAACTCTGTCAAATGTTAACGGATTTTTCCCATTAACAATCCCATACCACTCATTCCCGATATATACATGTATGCAAAATTTGAAAAAAATTCGTTAAAAATTACTCAAGTTATCGATCGGAAATGGTGCGGACGGACATTGAACGGACGGACGGACACCGGAGGGTATATCATAATACCCCGCCACTATCATGTGGTGGGGTATAAAAATCAGTAATTGAGAGGTTGCAGGCACAGCATTTTTGCAAGATTATTCTCCCTTGAACCGCCATATTGGAGATATGGCAGGTTTTTGTGTACAAAGTCATTTATTTTTTACTAATTATCCCTTAGTGATAAAAACACTAGAGATGTTAATATTTGTCTGTGAAAGTAATCAAGGCTTAGTCATAATTTTCCAAGGGTCAAGAAAGTTATTTACAAGGAAAGTACATTAACATTCGGTTGGAAATTAGCCTGGGTGTCTCCAGCAAGAAAGATAACTGCAGGTGTGTGACGCCATCTGCATCCTCTCAATTGTGCATGTGGAGGTGAGTGGGGGATTTTGTTCACCTTTATAAACAGCAGCGAAGATTATGTCCTGGGGGGATTTTGCCAACCTAAACAAATGGGGGATATTTTGCCCACCTTTACAAAATGGGGGGTTTGGTCCAATGGGGTGGGTGGGTGGATTTTGTCTGTGATACCATTGAGGCAGTTACATCGAATACCCACAATCTTTATTTTGAGCAGAAATAAGAAAAATATCACAATTTTTCATCTTAAAATTTGCGTTTTTCGGCGATAAAATTTACAATGTATTTGCAGGCATGTTTTCATATTATGTATTCATATACTGCTGAAACTAAATGAGGGTCATTATTGTGTTCTGTTTCTTGTGAGAAACAAGTGTCCATGGTGGCAAGCATATAGGAGCTTTTTTCGTGACGTACTTCCGGTTCTAAAAATAGAACGGGAAAAGCCCTGGCCGTCAACTGTCGTATTGCTTCAAGGCAGTGGGACAGATAAAATGTTAACTGCAGCGTAAAACAGTGGAATTCTTCTAAACTTTTGACGAATTCTAATGTAAGATAATGAGAGAAACACTGATATGCTGCCAGGTGTGAAATTTCGCATTACGAAAACATGCCTATACAAATACATTATCAATTTTTCGGCCCAAAAATGGAAACTTTAAGATGAAAAATTTTGATAATAGTGCAGACCCAGATCAGATCATCAGATCAGTCTGATCAGGGTCTAAACTGTTTTCCATTGATTCGCCTGCACTTTTTGGACTCCTTGCTTGATCGCAAAACATAATATTTACCGGTATTAAAATTTTAGGAGAAGTCCTCAGGGTGTCCGAATTTTTAGGATTTTATGGTAATGTTAGGCTGCTTTTTTATAGATAGGAGCTGTGGGTTAATTGTAGCTATTCCTGATCATTGCCTCCACTTCTATTTTTCTTACACCTTAACAGTACTCGAGAATGTGGACTCTCATTAAATATCTTGGAGTGATACTCACACACAACTTGAGATGGAATACTCATATTAGCAACATATGTACTAAGGCAAATAGAATGCTTGGTTTCCTGAGGTGAAATCTTCATCAGTGCCCTCAGGAGGTAAAAGAGGCAGCATATAAAGATCTTGTTCGTCCAATCTTGGAATATGGTACATGTGTAGTTGTATCTGGGACCCCAGTGGAGTGGTCATTAACGAAGGATTGAGAAAGTTCAGAACATAGCTGCTAGACTTGTGACAGACAATTACTGCTTTGAAACTGGGAACATGACTGGAATACTTGGAAAATTAAGATGGGAGTCTCTCAAGAAGAGGAGAAAAGACAGTAGGCTCATCCTTTTATACAAAGATCTAAAAGGTGTTGCCAGCAATCCAACAGATGACCTCATTCTCCCAGCTAGGCACTGTAGAAATCACCATTTTTTGGCATTTCAGACCCTCACTTTATAAAGAGTAAATTCCTGATTTGATTGTTTCGACAGCTGAAGGTGCCGATGATTTTGTAGCTAAATTTATCTCTTTGGTTAGAGCCAGGGACGCACTAACTTCCACATCACAGGTCCTGGTGTACGAATGTCATTTGACATGTCACTAGTAACAATCCGATTCTGAGTGAATTCGGTAGATTGTAGGATGCTATAAGTATGTTTTTTTTAACCAAATCATAATTTTCTGCTGAGTCAATGACTGTATTTGTATTGATCTGACATGAAAATGAAAGTTGATTTAAAACAGCAAAAGTTGAATCGTATTTTGGGAATTTTAATGTGTCCAAAGGACGCAGATCAGTTGAAATTTTACGACTCCTGGCGAAATTATGCATCACTGATTTATCATTGGGAATAAGGTGAAATATGGGCCCCACTGTACATGCAGAAAATGTCCTCTGATCCATTGGTTGGACCTGGAGTTCCTTGTTAAAACCAGGGGTTTCATTAACTTTTTTGGCATCAAGGTGTCAAGGAAAAGTATGTGGGTGATTTTGTATGTTTTCTTTATTAGCCCTTTACAAATTTATCAAAAGTTTAAGTAACGCCCAAGTAGAAGGAGAAAATTCCCACCCCAGTCTCTTAACCCTTTTTGTACCAAATGGAATTTTCCTCATTATTGCACGACCCGCAGACTGAAGTCGGTTAATTTTCTAAGAGTGCCCTAAAATCACCGTGTCATTCTGTCAGTCTGTCTGTCCGTCCGTAACCCGTTTGTGAAAATCGGTGATAGTGACTTAACCGCTTGGAATATTTAAACAATTTTTGGCATACTGATAGATATCAATGAGATCTAACCAATGAACTTGCGAAATATTACATTCCATTTAGTATAGCCTCGCCGAGGCGAAAAATGTGAAAATTTTCAAACTGCTTCTCCTTGGAAACCATTGGGCCCATTAAAGTCAAATTTCATATGGAGCCTCTATGGGATGGGGGAAACCAAAATTTGCTCATGGGGTCTAGGTCACATGACCAAAATGGCCGCCAAGCCATATATGGTCTGTCTTTCTGTCCGTCATTATCCCGTTTGTGAAAATTGGTGATAGTGACTTAACCGCTTGGAATATTTAAACAATTTTTGGCATACTGATAGATATCAATGAGATCTAACCAATGAACTTGCGAAATATTACATTCCATTTAGTATAGCCTCGCCGAGGCGAAAAATGTGAAAATTTTCGAACTGCTTCTCCTTGGAAACCGTTGGGCCCATTAAAGTCAAATTTCATATGGAGCCTCTATGGGATGGGGGAAACCAAAATTTGCTCATGGGGTCTAGGTCACATGACCAAAATGGCCGCCAAGCCATATATGGTCTGTCTTTCTGTCCGTCCGTATCCCGTTTGTGAAAATTGGTGATAGTGACTTAACCGCTTGGAATATTTAAACAATTTTTGGCATACTGATAGATATCAATGAGATCTAACCAATGAACTTGCGAAATATTACATTCCATTTAATATAGCCTCGGCGAGGCGAAAAATGTGAAAATTTTCGAACTGCTTCTCCTCGGAAACCGTTGGGCCGATTGAAGTCAAATGTCATATGGAGCCTCTATGGGATGGGGGAAACCAAAATTTGCTCATGGGGTTCAGGTCACATGACCAAAATGGCCGCCAAACCATATATGGTAAAAACCTTTCAAAAATAGTCTTCTCTAGAACCACTGGGCAGATTTCCAAGAAACTTGATAAATAGCATCTGGAACATAGGCCCATCATAAATTGCTAAAATGGTGACCCTGGGTTGACCTTGACCTTCTTTGTGCCTAGGTCAAACTTTTACACATATGCTTTTGTATTGGAAAAGTGAGAATGCATTTTATCCTGCAAACGATTCAGAATACAGTACTAAAGTATAAGATATATTTTTGCTCCTTACGATAAGGCGCATTTATTGGGGGAACCGTTTTAGGTCCAGGTCACATGACCAAAATGGCCGCCATACCCATATATGGTAACACTCATAAAGCTAAAAGCATCCGGCGGGTCGTGCACTTCAGCTGAAGCACTGGTTATATATAATAATGTCCATTTCAAAATTTAGGGGTGTTAGGTTGTGTTTTCTTCAAAAACTATTCGGAAATCGACTGAACTTTTTGCAAACATTGTAGGCCCTAATCAGACCCCGCATCTGATCTGGGCCTGCACTGTTTGCCAACTACCCATTTTGGGGTTTCCGGTACAAAATGGGTTAATGGACCCCTGTAAAACAGGGTTCAGGCTTGTGACACCCCTAGCCTACACAGTAATCATGTAATTACGGTAGGTGTCTTTAACTCTCCCTGCACAGAGGGCCTCCAGTAAATGTCTCGATCTGAAGGAGGATGTACTTTCAGACACCGATCCCTGCAAATGATGTGAATTGAGCGTGTTGGGACACTAAGATAATCACCGCCACCAGGGATCACACCTCCATATAAATACTTATGGCATATTTCCTTCCTCAGTGGAGATTATTTTTGACCGAACATGCTTTCAGTCAGTTGAAATTCTGTTTTGTATGATTTGAGGCTTAACGCCCCTGTCAACACTGTATAGAACATTTTGGAGACGTTGCTTCCAATTGAGTGGGATTTTTACCAGACACCAAGATAAAATGACATCAAGACCTGTTACCCAATGAAACCAATAGGGCTTATAAACCTGGATGGTCCGACTTCAGAGATTTTCACAGTGCAACTTTGGGGCCGGTAATCAGCCCCTATTTTTCCCAATTTAGAGATAGCTATTCCCAAATTTTATAACAAATTTCCCAATTTCTGATGTTGTGCAACATTTTGATAAAAATTTCATGAAAATTGAAAAAAGTTACAGCTGACTTAAATTCCCAACAATAAATATTAGCGAGTTGTTTTTCCCAAACCCAGTGGCCCCTGGACCCTGATTCTGAAGGGTAGGAAAATCCCTGGGCAGGCTATCTCAGCGGTTTACCAGTTGGTTTCAGCTCTTCTTGGAAGCATCATGCAGCCCATCTATTTCCTCAAGCCCCAATGGACAGAAATATCCTGCAGAGTGCAGAGCTCTCACTAGGATTTTGAAAACAGGATTCCAGGAATCCTTCCTTGTGAAAAGTTGGATTCACAGGTAGAAAGTTGGAATTCCACATTAAAAGTTTGAGTTCTGATCTTGATCTCGCATAGAAGATAGACAAATATTTCTTATTATCAGGCTACACATCCGTGTGGATAACTATACTTTCATGGCTCCCAAACACTCTTTTTCCGATAAATACTTTTACAGGGCTTTATCCACGTACTTTGGGAAAAGGCCCCTGGGCAAATTGGGAAAAAATTACCGACAAAATACCAAAATAGGGAACACAATTCCATCAGAGAAATGCCAGGACGATGAATTTTGCTTATGATAGTCTTATGAATTTGATAGCTATAAAGCAGTGCAATAAAGCTGTAGCTTCACTGTGGTGAATTTTCTTGTTAACCTCTGATGTTAAGTAATTGTTTTCTCTGTTCCTTTTGTTGTAGCTTTTATTTCTTCATTTTTTGGGGGGAAAAATTTTAGGCTATTTGGCATTGGGAATGGGGCCGAATTTGGGCAGAAAATGTCCTGTTTTAATAACTTCATACCAAATGTGTAGATTGTGGGTACTAGTTAGAACTATTTCACTGATGTGTTTCTATGAGCATCCACAATGTGATGTTTTGTAAAAATATTGGAAAATAATGTATACCCAAGTAAAACCCACTCTCCCAAAAAAACATGCAGTTGCTCTGATTTATTCTCACTCTTCTAGCCAAATAATGCGACATCATAAAAATCATGTAATATTAGGAAAAAAGCAGATATAATGTAAACCTAGATCAGAAAAGCAGCATTCTATTCAGTCATATTTGTGCTTTCAAGTCCGGACGTACATAACACTTTTAATTTTTTATTTGTGTAAACATGCGTACATAAAAATCCCCGATAGTAAATTTTACGTGTACAACGGCAAAAAGTTGGCGTAAAGTACGCAGAATCCTGCACTTCCAAGAGCTCTGATCCTGTATTTCCTTCTTAACTTATTTTGTGAAATTTTCAAATATCAATAATCTGACGATAACCTTCCCACAAATCTGATGTATGCATCTGCAACAGACCTGGGTCCTACTTCCAAGTGATCACATAGCGCTAGATAAGAGGGGATATCCAAATGTTATTTTTCTTATTTCTACACGAAACATAGGTTGTGGGTACTCATTAGAAGCTTCTAATGGGTACCCACAACCTATCTATATCTCCTGTATAGCCAAACCCCACGCGGAGACATAGACTATGACGCGCGTCAACCGCCAAGAAGGTTACAAGAGTAGTAAAAGCATAAAAGACAGAAAAGAAATGTTAACTAGAAATGGTGTTTGTAAAACACAATGCCCCCAACCTTTGCTTGACCTTAGCTGGCAAAATATTCAACAAATATTGTAAAAGACTCAAAAACATACAACAAGAATTCCCCCGAAGGCTATGTCGCGCCTGTGGGGGCGCAAAGTCACCAAACCATGAAATCTAGGTCAAGGTCAAACATGGATGCCTGCATAAAAATTTCACTCCTAGTTGCAAGCATGTACCAAGTCACTCTTAAAAAACAGACTCTTACATCAGGGTCAAAGTTAGGGTTGTCACACTATTTTACAAAGTCAGTGAACCATAAAATGTAGGTCAAGGTCAGAAATGGATACTTGCATTGAAGTTTCAATTCCTAAATGCAAGCTTGTACCAAATACAATTACTGAAGCTCTAATGGATCTTGAGAAATGGACTCTTACATTAGATAGAAAGTCAGGGTGGTCGCAATAATTCACAAAGTCAGTGAACCATGAAATATGGTAAAAAGTCAAATATGGATGCTTGCGTTGCAGTTGGAATTCCTAGATGCAAGTTTGTACCAATTATAATTTAAAAAGCTTTAATAGTTTTCGAGAAATGGTGAAAGTCAGGGTGGTCGCAATAATTCATGAAGTCAGTGAACCATGAAATATAGGTCAATGTCAGATATGGATGCTTGCGTTGAAGTTGCAATGCCTGGATGCAAGTTTGTACCAAGAATGATTAATAAAGCTCTAATAGTTCTCAAGATATGGACTTGCTGACAAGATTTTATTAAAAAAAAACAAGGCATCGCATGCGATACAAATCCCCTCGCACAAGACAACTTCGTGTGTGGAAAACACTGAAATGGCAAAAGTCCAACTTGCTTTAGATATTATCATATGCAACATTTGTGTAAAGTTTGTTTAAAAATCCATCCATAAATGTAGGTTCTAGAGTGATGACAATATTTCTCTAAAAATAGTCATAGGGACCTTGACTTGAGGCCATGGCCGCGAAGTAGATCTTGCTCAAGATATTATCATAAGCATCTTTTGTGTGAAGTTAGATTAAAATCATAAATGTAGGCGGTAGAGCAATGACAAAGTTTTTCTAAACATAGCCATAGTGACCTTGACCTTGAGGTCATGACCAAGCAACTCGAGATATTACCATAAGAAACATTTGTGTGAAGTTCTATTAACATCCATCAATAAATATAGGCACTAGAGCGATGACAAAGATTTTCTAAAAATAGCCCCAGTGACCTTGACCTTGAAAGTCGAAATAGTTCGAGATATTTATTGTCATAAGGAACATTTGTGTGAAGTTATACTGAAATCGGTGAAGAAATGTAAGCGCTAGAGCCATGTCAAAGTTTTTCTAAAAATAGCCACAGTGACCTTGACCTTGAAAGTCAAACTCACTCGAGGTATTATCATAAGGAACATTTGTGTGAAGTTATATTGAAATCAGTGAAGAAATGTAGTCGCTAGGGCGATGACAGTTTTTTTCAAAAAATAACCACAGTGACCTTGACCTTGAAAGTCGAAATCGCTCGAGATATTGTCTTAAGGAACATTTGTGTGAAATTATATTGAAATTGGTGAAGAAATGTAAGCGCTAGAGTATTGACAAAGTTTTTCTAAAAATAGTCACAGTGACCTTGACCTTAAAAATGGAACTCGCTACAGATATTGTCATAAGGAACATTTGTGTGAATCGATTTTGAAATTGGTGAAAAAATGTAAGCGCTAGAGCAATGAAAAAGGTTTTCTAAAAATAGCCACAGTGACCTTGACCTTGAAAGTCGAACTCTTTCGAGGTATTATCATCAGGATCATTTGTGTGAAGTTATATTAAAATCGGTGAAGAAATGTAGGCGCTGGAGCGATAGCAAAGTTTTTCTAAAAGTAGCCATTGTGACCTTGACCTTAAAAGTTGAAATGGCTTGAGATATTGTCATAAGGAACATTTGTGTGAAGTTATATTGAAATCGGTGAAGAAATGTAAGCGCTAGAGCATTGACAAAGTTTTTCTAAAAATAGCAACAGTGACCTTGACCTTGAAAGTGGAACTCGCTAGAGATATTGTCATAAGGAACATTTGTGTGAAGTTATATTGAAATCGGTGAAGAAATGTAGGTGCTAGAGCGATGACAATTTTTTTCTAAAAATAGCTACAGTGACCTTGACCTTGAGGTCATGACCCTGAAAGTCGAACACACTTGAGATATTGTAATAAGAAACATTTGTGTGAAGTTATATTGAAATCAGTGAAGAAATGTAGGCGCTAGAGCAATGACAAAGTTTTTCTAAAAATAGCCACAGTGACCTTGACCTTGAGGTCATGACCTTGAAAGTCGACCTCGCTCAAGATATTGTCATAAGGCACATTTGTTTGAAGTTATATTGAAATCAGTGAAGAAATGTAGGCGCTAGAGTGATGACAAAGTTTTTCTTAAAATCGCCACAGTGACCTTGACCTTGAGGTCATGACCTTGAAAGTCGAACTCGCTGAGATATTGTCATAAGAAACATTTGTGTGAAGTTATATTGAAATTGGTGAAGAAATGTAGGCCCTAGAGCGATGACAAAGTTTTTCTAAAAATAGCCACAGTGACCTTGACCTTGAGGTCATGACTTTGAAGTCGAACTCGCTCGAGATTTTTTTATAAGGAACATTTGTGTGAAGTTATATTGAAATTGGTGAAGAAATGTAGGCACTAGAGCGATGACAAAGTTTTTCTAAAAATAGCCACAGTGACCTTGACCTTGAGGTCATGACCTTGAAAGTCGAACTCACTGAGATATTGTCATAAGAAACATTTGTGTGAAGTTACATTGAAATTGGTGAAGAAATGAAGGCGCTAGAGCGATGACAAAGTTTTTCTAAAAATAGCCACAGTGACCTTGACCTGGAGGTCATGACTTTGAAGTCGAACTCGCTCGAGATTTTTTTATAAGGAACATTTGTGTGAAGTTATATTGAAATTTGTGAGGAAATGTAGGCGCAAAAGCGATGACAAAGTTTTTCTAAAAATAGCCACAGTGACCTTGACCTTGAGGGCATGACCTTGAAAGTCAAACTCGCTCGAGTTTTTTTTAAAAGGAACATTTGTGTGAAGTTATATTGAAATTGGTGAAGAAATGTAGGCGCTAGAACGATGACAAAGTTTTTCACAAATTACCAAAATGACAAAGGGCCATAACTCACAAAGTATTTTTCGGAATTTTGTCATAAGTTAATCAGTTCATCTACTCATCACCACCAATCTATTCACCAACTTTCAAGGCTCAAGCTCCAATAATTTTTGAGAAATCTTGCTGACAAGATTTTATTAAAAAAATTTCAAAGGGCAATAACTCTTAAAAGGGGCATAATCTGGACGAGAAAAAAAATACTTGTCAGCTAATTTTCCATGAGGAATCCATATATGAAATTTCAAAACCCTAGCATACACGGTTCTAAAGATATGCTATGCATCACTTTTAGCATACATTACAATGGGCACAAATTACCAAAATGACAAAGGGCCATAACTCACAAAGTATTTTTCGGAATTTCGTCAAAAGTTAATCAGTTCATCTACTCATCACCACCAATATATTCACCAACTTTCAAGGCTCTAGCTCCAATAGTTTTTGAGTAATCTTGCTGACAAAATTTTATTAAAAAAATTTCAAAGGGCAATAACTCTTAAAGGGGGCATAATCCGGACAAGAAAAAAAATACGCGTCAGCTAATTTTCCATGAGGAATCCATATATGAAATTTCAAAACCCTAGAATACACGGTTCTAAAGTTATGCTATGCATCACTTTTAGCATACATAACAATGGGCACAAATTACCAAAATGACAAAGGGCCATAACTCACAAAGAATTTTCAGAATTTTGTCAAAAGTTAATCAGTTCATCTACTCATCACCACCAATCTATTCACCAACTTTCAAGGCTCTAGCTCCAATAGTTTTTGAGATATCTTGCTGACAAGATTTTATTAAAAAAATTTCAAAGGGCAATAACTCTTAAAAGGGGCATAATCCAGACGAGAAAAAAAATACGCATCAGCAAATTTTCCATCAGGAATCCATATATGAAATTTCAAAACCCTAGCATACACGGTTCTAAAGATATGCTTTGCATCACTTTTAGCATACATTACAATGGGCACAAATTACCAAAATGACAAAGGGCCATAACTCACAAAGTATTTTTCGGAATTTCGTCAAAAGTTAATCAGTTCATCTACTCATCACCACCAATATATTCACCAACTTTCAAGGCTCTAGCTCCAACAATTTTTGAGATATCTTGCTGACAAAATTTTATTAAAAAAATTTCAAAGGGCAATAACTCTTAAAAGGGGCATAATCCGGACAAGAAAAAAAATACGCGTCAGCTAATTTTCCATGAGGAATCCATATATGAAATTTCAAAACCCCAGCATACACGGTTCTAAAGTTATGCTATGCATCACTTTTAGCATACATTACAATGGGCACAAATTACCAAAATGACAAAGGGCCATAACTCACAAAGTATTTTTCAGAATTTTGTCAAAAATTAATCAGTTCATCTACTCCTCACCACCAATATAATCACCAACTTTCAAGGCTCTAGCTCCAATAGTTTTTGAGATATCTTGCTGACAAGATTTTATTAAAAAAATTTCAAAGGGCAATAACTCTTGTAGGGGGCATAATCCAGACTAGAAAAAAAATACGCGTCAGCTAATTTTCCATGAGGAATCCATATATGAAATTTCAAAACCCTAGCATACACGGTTCTAAAGATATGCTATGCATCACTTTTAGCATACATTACAATGGGCACAAATTACCAAAATGACAAAGGGCCATAACTCACAAAGTATTTTTCGGAATTTCGTCAAAAAATAATCAGTTCATCTACTCATCACCACCAATATATTCACCAACTATTAAGGCTCTAGCTCCAATAGTTTTTGAGTAATCTTGCTGACAAAATTTTATTAAAAAAATTTCAAAGGGCAATAACTCTTAAAGGGGGCATAATCCGGACAAGAAAAAAAATACGTGTCAGCTAATTTTCCATGAGGAATCCATATATGAAATTTCAAAACCCTAGAATACACGGTTCTAAAGTTATGTTATGCATCACTTTTAGCATACATTACAATGGGCACAAATTACCAAAATGACAAAGGGCCATAACTCACAAAGTATTTTTCGGAATTTCGTCAAAAGTTAATCAGTTCATCTACTCATCACCACCAATATATTCACCAACTTTCAAGGCTCTAGCTCCAATAGTTTTTGAGAAATCTTGCTGACAAAATTTTATTAAAAAAATTTCAAAGGGCAATAACTCTTAAAGGGGGCATAATCCGGACAAGAAAAAAAATACGCGTCAGCTAATTTTCCATGAGGAATCCATATATGAAATTTCAAAACCCCAGCATACACGGTTCTAAAGTTATGCTATGCATCACTTTTAGCATACATTACAATGGGCACAAATTACCAAAATGACAAAGGGCCATAACTCACAAAGTATTTTTCAGAATTTTGTCAAAAGTTAATCAGTTCATCTACTCATCACCACCAATATAATCACCAACTTTCAAGGCTCTAGCTCCAATAGTTTTTGAGATATCTTGCTGACAAGATTTTATTAAAAAAATTTCAAAGGGCAATAACTCTTGTAGGGGGCATAATCCGGACTAGAAAAAAAATACGCGTCAGCTAATTTTCCATGAGGAATCCATATATGAAATTTCAAAACCCTAGCATACACGGTTCTTTAGTTATGCTATGCATCAAAAGCGTAACGGACGGACGAACGGACGAACGGACGAACGGACGAACAGACGAACGGACGAACGAGGCAGAAGCAATATGCCCCTCCAACTTTTTCAAAGTTGGGGGCATAAAAATAGATAAAAACGGCATGAGTACTATGGTGAGACATGTTCAATCTGGCTTACAGCCAGACTGAACTCGGGGTCAGACAGGGTGACAACGTCAGGGGGCAGTGCATTCCAGTGGACGATAGTTCTGGGGAAAAAAGCGTACTTCTGATAGTCAGTTTTTGTAAGTATTTGCTGGAATGCCTGAGAATGCGAAGTTCTGGAAGGTCTAGAGAGAGGGGTCAGGGAGTTAGGTTTAGGGATGGCAACCCTGCTATGCAGAATGTTCTGGAACATAACAAGGCGTTGGTCAATGCGTCTGAGGTCAAGTCGTCGCCACTGTAGAGAATTTAGCATGTCAGTTACAGAGGAGGTCTGCCGGTAGTCCTGTTTGGTTCAGCGAGCAGCTCTCCTCTGCACTGCTTCAAGTTGGTCCATGAGATTGCTTGTGTAGGGTGCCCAGACTGTAGAGCAGTATTCAAGTTGTGGTCTTACAAGAGTCTTATATGCTACTGATTTTAGTTGTTCAGAATGGACTTTGATGTTACGCCTTAGAAAGCCTAGTGTCTGGTTTGCTTTCTCAGTGATGTTGTCTATGTGTGCATGCCAAGTGAGATATTTAGTGAGTGTCACACCTAAGTATTTGGCTGCATCTACAGTGTCCAGAAGAGTGTTGTGAAGAAAGTATTGGGTAGGTATGGGTGTTTTGCGTTTGGTGATTTGCAGGAACTGACACTTAGCTGGGTTAAAGGACATATCCCAGGTCTTTTCCTAGATCTCAAGTTGCTGCAGGTCCTGTAGGAGAAGTCTTAAATGGGATGAGATAGAGAGAGCTAGATAGATAGCAGTGTCATCAGCGAATAATTTGACTAAAGAAGATTTAACAGCCTCAGGGATGTCGTTAATGTATATTAAGAACAGAAGGGGACCAAGAACAGAGCCCTGGGGGACTCCAGAGGAAACAGGGATAGAAGAGGAGGAGGATCCATTCACTACAACAGACTAAGACCTGTTGTCCAGGAAACACTTAATCCACTGCAGTGTTTGGCCCCATATGCCGTAGAAGTGAAGCTTGTACAGTAATTTTTCATGATCGACCATGTCAAAAGTAGGGCTGACTATCGAGGCCAATTTTGACTATCGTGATAGTATTGCTATCGTGGAAACTACTATCACGATACTATCACTATCGCAGCATACTATCACGATACTATCGTGATACTATCGGGTACTGTTATAAATGATTCATAGGTGTTATGTTTCTTACATAAAAATGGCTAAGAGTGACAGAACGAGTTAGGAAAATTGCAATGGCCTTATTGTATGTTTCTTGTGTTTTAATATCAGCATTCATTCCCTCCGGGCTATTCCAGAAAATAAAAAAACATCATGAGGAGACGGCTCTTTATATATCCCCACCACCTACAGAAGGACCCACCCCTTAAAAATAGCTTGCTGCTTCCAGTATATATTCCTGTCATAGCTTTAATACCTATGCACATACACCTTTGCAGTGTTTGAGATTTTCTGCTTGTGGAAACTGTCACATGCTGATCGTTCTTCGATTGTTTGATGTTTGCCGCCTGTGGTAAATTAATCTGTGTATTCAGTTAATAAGGTAACTTGATCATTACATAGTATTATGTAATCACAGCACGACATTTTAGCACCTCTTTAAGGGTGACATGAATCTAACAAACTGCATTAAAACTTGAATTTACATATTTTTTATTTGAACTTAGCATCAAAAGCTAGACTATCAAAATAGGAGTAAAGCAATGAACAAGTCGAGGTTTTCATTAAGCAATACGTACAGGGCTCGACCTGGGCACTCTGACTCTGTGGACATTGCACACCAGACAGCTAAGCAGCAATAATAACTAGAGCTGTCAGTGAAACTGACTAGGGCCCCGGCAGCGCTATCAGAGGAGTAGGAAAATGTTGATGTTAAAAAAGACGTTTTTTTTTCCTTTCACCTCTAAGTATGACCTTGACCTTTGAGGTACGGACCTGGGTCTTGCGCGTGACACACTGTCACATTATGGTTAATATTTCTGCTAAGTAATATTTAAATCCATCCAGGTATAAGAAAGTTATAGATTGGACACAATAAAAAAGACGCTTTTTTGACCTTTTATCTCTAAGTATGACCTTGACCTTTGAGGTACGGCTGTGGGTCTTGCGTGTGACACTTCGTCACATTATGGTTAACATTTCTGCCAAGTAATATTTAAATCCATCCAGGAATAATAACAAAGTTATTAATTGGACACAGGAAAGACCCTTTTTTGACCTTTAACCTCTAAGTATGACCTTGACCTTTGAGGTACGGACCTGGGTCTTGCGCGTGACACACTGTCACATTATGGTTAATATTTCTGCTAAGTAATATTTAAATCCATCCAGGTATAAGAAAGTTATAGATTGGACACAATAAAAAAGACGCTTTTTTGACCTTTTATCTCTAAGTATGACCTTGACCTTTGAGGTACGGCTGTGGGTCTTGCGTGTGACACTTCGTCACATTATGGTTAACATTTCTGCCAAGTAATATTTAAATCCATCCAGGAATAATAACAAAGTTATTAATTGGACACAGGAAAGACCCTTTTTTGACCTTTAACCTCTAAGTATGACCTTGACCTTTGAGGTACGGACCTGAGTCTTGCGTGCAACATTCCATCACATTATGGTTAACATTTCTGCCAAGTAATATTTAAATCCATCCAGGAATAAGAAAGTTATGGAGGATAAAAAAATTTGTGGACGGACAGACGGACAGACAGACAGACGGACGGACAGAGTGATGCCAAGTAATATTTAAATCCATCCAGGAATAATAAAAAGTTATGGAGGATAAAAAAATTTGTGGACGGACAGACGGATGGACAGACAGACAGACGGACGGACAGAGTGATTACTATAGGGCACCCACACTTTCAGTGCGGGGCCCTAATAAAGTTTTTATGTAATGAAATTGGGCCGTTTTGACCTGTTATTTTTTTCGGGAATATCCCTTAAGATATTGTAATAGAAAGACAACCAAAAATAAAATAAGGAAGACACATGAAAAAGAAAAACGGCAAATTGTCAACCATTCACCTTAATAAGTACTTGATAGACGGAGACCTAAGGCCACGTGCTGCACACTTTTTGGTTGTGTTCTTTTCCTGCAGAATGACGACAGGAAAATAAATCTTTGTCAGCTTTGTCAGAGTTCTACTGAAATCCCAATCGGTCCGGCCAGCACACTGACGACATCATCATTGATGCATGTGTGCATACTTATCGACTAATCTGAGTCTATCATGTACGCACATGCGCATTCTGTGCATTTCTCGGGAATCATGAGACCACGAACGGGCGGTTTGACAGTCTGGTCCTAATACTCATTAGCTGTCGTGTTTGTCAGATGCAAAAAGAGTCACATATACAAGTTAAATTGCATTATACCGTCGTTTATTATAATTGTACATTTGCCGATGTGAATGAGTCCGCACACAGCAAAAACAAACATTTCTTCATACAAAAGATCAGCTTGTGCATCTTGCAAATGTCTTCAAAACTGAACAGGGAAATGACGTTTGTCCCAGAAGCCATACTACGGAAGGCTAATACAAACAGCAAACATTTATATATGACTGTGCAGGCTAATCTGAGCCTTCAAATGTCGCACAGATTTTACTGTTATGTTTTCAAAAAGTTGCATGCAACAACTATGTGAGCAAATTATCATTGACGTTTTGTTATTGAAAAACGCGGGAAAATTTCTAACTGCCTCAACTGCACGTGCAAAAAGGACGGCGGGAAATTCATCACCGCAAGAAATTCACTACGATACACATGTGCGAACAGCAAAGACTCAGATCATCATGCACATATGTGAAGGCTTATCAGTCTGTCCTGATTACAGCTGCATGGATATACTTGTCAAAAATACTTGCTTCATTACACAACAGTACGGGTATATTTTCAAAGTCTATTCAAGAAAAAAAAACTATCGAAACTATCGATAGTTGAATGAACTATCGGCGATAGTTATCGATAGTCCAGAGTACTATCGATGCATTGCTATCGAGGCAGTCCCTATCGCGATGCATCGTTACACCCCTAGTCAAAAGCCTTCGAGGAGTCAAGTAGAACGGGATCTACCTGGCTTTATTCATTTACTGCCTGGAGGATGTTGTCAAGAAGCATAAGGAGCTGAGTTTGACAGGAGCTTTTTCCCCTGAATCCATGCTGGAGTTCATAGAAGAGGTTATGTTGTGTGAAGTAGTGATTGCCCTAAAGCGGAACAGCGGGGCGCAGCGCCCCGATGCCCTAAATTCCCGCCCTCTTCCCCTATAATATGAAATATTTGCCCCTCTTTGCGCCCTGCATTGCCCTTTACGCCAATTAAATGCGCCCTGCAATTAACCGCTTATTATAAAGATGATCTTTTCACCGTTAATCAAATAATCACGAGACAGTCATGTGCAATTATCGACACGCGACAGAACTTTGCAATAAATAAACACAATATAAAATACCTGTGTTGTGTTCAGTCGAGTGTATAGTATTGTTCCCGTTTTATTTGTGTCTACAAAAAGGCAATAACAGGAGTGTATTAAGATGACGGACAACACCGCTAGGTTTTGACTAAATGACCGCATTTGTTGAAAAGAGGTCTTGATTACCCAAATTTACGGCCGAAATTCGGCCCCGTTCCAAATGCTTAAAAGTATCCAATTTTCAGAAGACAAATTTCCAGTCTGGCCAAGCACAGTTTGTCCAAGAAATGTTGCAATTCTTCTAAAACATAAATGCATAACATGCAGTTTTGGTATTGCTATTAGGTTTTACAAAATTAATCTTATTCACGATGTAGTTTTTACATATGTACCCCACCCACTACATTGCGGATTTTGAGGGCCTTAAAAGGCTAGCTCTAGGGTTTTTTTTAGCAAATTTTTTGTTACAAATAAAATAAATTATATTTTTTGGACAATCTGAAGAAAAAATAATAAAGTTTGGCTTCAGAACAAAGTTGCCAGATGCATTGAAGTGAGTGTCCTCCTTCAGGTCCGTCACTACGTTTTTATTAACATTAGCGCTTTTATTATTATTTTTTTTTTTTTCGGAAAATTTAAAACTACCGTCATTCTGTGCAATAATCATTTTTGTTCTATACATTTTTTATTGTCTTGTATGAACCTGAATAAATGTACTTGAAGAATGATATTCATTGTTTCCACCCGTTTTGTTTTCATAGTAGAAATACCCTAATGTTAAAATAAAAAATGTTAACAGCTTTGCTTTTGAATAATTTTTACTACAGTCACTATCAGGGAGTGTCTATCAAGTACAATTATCTTACCCAATCATTTAGGGCCTTTAAATGTTGTTCTGGATCCCAAACATTTGAGAGGTTAGAGGTCCACTTGGTCCCTTGGCAGGTTAAGGTTTATCCCTGTGGCTAATACCACAGTAGGGTGTCTGGCAAAAGCCTGCTTAGAAACTTTTTTCTTCAAATAACAATGTCATAAAAGAAAACCACAGTGTTCATGATACATTTTTCCTAATTTCAGTCAAAATGTTGATGGTTTTCCCAATTCTAAAGACCACGTCCCCATTCCCTGTGGCCCCATTCCCAGTCCCTAAAAGGGGTGAAAAGACCACTGCCTTGCCCTCTTTGGTAAGAGCCTGTGCCAGGTGTGCCTTTTTGACATGCAGTGCCGTGTTGCGAAAATGCCCTTTTTTGGCGTAGCACCCTGCCCTAATTTTAGCCTGCAGGAAACACTTCATGCTTGATGATGCTGGAGGCAATGATGTGTTCAAGAGTTCTAAACAGAATACAGGTAAGGGAGATTGGGTGATAATTTGCTGGGTCTGACCTTGGGCCTTTCTTATAGATCAGAATCAGAATTGTTACTGGTGACACTTCAAATGACATTCATACACCAGATGGGTGCACCATTTGCCATTTTCCAGGTTTCAGGTAGGGAATGGGTCTCAAGTGATTTTTTGAACAGCTGGGTAATAATCAGGGCAAGTTCCTGATGTGCATTCTTAAGGAGAATAGGTTTTATTTGATCGTGGCCAGAAGCATTATGAGGACATAGGTTTTGTTAGCAGTTTCTCCACTCCAGCTATGGAGATTTCAATATCAGGCATGGGTACATGGGGACTAGGATTTTGTTGGACAGTCTCCATACCTGCATCAGCTAGTTCTTGAACTTTCATGCCTGCGAGTGCTTTCAAAGAGAGAGGTGATTTTGCAGTAAAGACAGATTGGAACTGTTGATTTAAAATGTGTGCTTTGTCTGTGGTGTGCAATTTGTTGTGTTTTTTGAGAATGTCAATGCCATTTGAGTCTTTAAATATTTGGAGTGCTTTGGCAGTGAATAGGAGCTTTTTTCGTGACGTACTTCAGGTTCCAAAAATAGAACGGGAAAAGCCCTGGCCGTCATCTTTCGTATTGCTTCAAAGGCAGTGGGACAGATAAAGTGTTAAATACAGCGTAAAACAGTGGAATTCTTTTAAACTTTTGGGGAATTCTTATGTAAGATAATGGGAGAAACACCGATATGCTGCCAGATGTGAAATTTCGCATTACGAAAATGATCTCTCTCTCTCTCTCTCTCTTAGCGCACCAACAATTAGCGAGCGCAGGCAAATGTAAATTACAGTGTCGTTAAATGACGCTACATCAACCGACATGTAGCGTGTCAACAACGTCGTGTCTACATCAAACCAACTTCAACGTCTCCCTGCCCTACATCATAGTGTAGATTATATTTTCTTGTCCTTTGGGATCATTGATTCCATTGTGGAATTTAGAAAATATCGGAGGGTCACTGATGAGGCCTAATTGGCCGAAACTAGCTAGTTTGGCCCAGAAAACATGCACACTCCATATTTTTCAGTTCTGTGGTGTATTCCTTGCTTCCAAAGGATAACCCTTTTATCGAACATGTTTAACTTCACTACAGCTGGTGTGTGGGAATGTGTGGCGGCGGTAAAATGTCTCCCTGCCCTACATCATAGTGTAGATTATATTTTCTTGTCCTTTGGGATTATTGATTCCATTGTGGAATTTTGAAAATATCTGAGGGTCACTGATGAGGCCTAATTGGCCGAAACTAGCTAGTCTGGCCCAGAAAACATGCACACTCCATATTTTTCAGTTCTGTGGTGTATTCTTTGCTTCCAAAGGATAACCCTTTTATAGAACATATTCAAAGCCATGCATTGAATTTGACAATGCAACGTCGATGAAACGTCACAACGTTTCGTTGGCGATAATATGGCTTTGCTTAATAAAATGTCATTTGCCCAGTGCTCGGACTCATCTAGACTCAGTGGGATTGGAACATTAAATTCAAAACAAACGTAGAACACCCTTTCAGAGCATAAGAATGTTAAACACTCTTTCGCAAGTGCAAGGTTTTACAGTAAAATCTGGTAGATTTGTAGATTGGTCCAACCTGCCCAGCCCTTAGGTCTACATTAAACCATTTGGTACCGGAAACCCAAAAAGGGGAAAGTGAATAGCAGTGCAGGCCCAGATCAGACGCCACAGAAAGCGGCGTTTGATCAGGGCCTACACTGTTTGCAAAAAGTTTGGCCATTTTCCAAATAAATTTTGAAGAAAACACAATCTGAGACCCCTAAATTTTGAAAATGACTCCTGCTATATATAAGGAGGAAGATTCCATTTGGTACAAAAAGGTTATGGGCTTATTGGATACAGGGATCAGTCAAACCATCTCAACGGTCACGTGCCATTGAAGTGAGTTGGAGTGGGTTGTCGACGGCATGAGGTCGAGCCGACGTTGAATCGACGCCCGTCTGTAAGTCCACTCATTGGTTGTTTTGTTTTTTTTTCCGACTGTCAGTATGTTTATTTGTCTGTCTAACAGTCCGTCCGTTCGTCTGTTAGTCGTTCAGTCAGTCGGTCTGTGTGTCGTCTGTCTGTCTACTGTCAGTTTATCAGTCAAACCCCTCTCTCTCTCTGTCCCTCTCTCACCCATGCCAACGGTCATGTGACAATGAAGTGAGTTGGAGTGGGTGTCGACGGCAGGACGTCGAACCAACATTGACTCAACGCCTCTCCGTCAGTCCACTCATTACTTTATTTCGACTGTCAGTATGGACATTTAAATTGCACATGTAGACAGATCGTTGTACAGATTTCTCAAGATAGATAGATAAATAGATAAGATAGATAGATAGCGAATAAAACGAAAGTTACGTAAAAACTTATTTTGTGAATAACGGCATCTCAAACCATTGACATGGGTCATTCACGAAAAGATTTTCGTCAATTAAAAACGGATTTAGGATAAATGAATTTCGGTAATGAAAGTAAAATATCATCCTTTCCTTCTCGAGGCATTATTTCAATGAAAACTGGTATATTTTCTCTGAAAATGTCTGAATATTGTTAGCATTTTAAGTTCCCCCAATACATTTGAATAGCGATGGCCGTTTCAATTGACGGCCAGTACTTTGCGCATGCGCAAGAATGACGTCATAAACGGAATTCCTAAAACCTCCTATACAGTTTTTTGTTGTTGGGCCGTGTTTAAGTTTGTTCATGTGTATCTTGTGTCTCAGTGTTAACATTTAGGATATCTAAGTTCTTCCGGTAGGCAAGTTTTGTTTCCTTCTTCTTCCTTGGTAAGGGTAGCAATCTTCATAGAATGCCGGTTACCCTGTCCTTTCTGCACAGGTTCTTTATGTCTAAATATTGGGTTTGTTTTGTAGTTTTGCGGTGCGTAAATTTACCGGAAAGGACCAGAAAGGACCTGATTACCGGAAAGGACCGGAAAGGACCCATAATTTTCTATTTTTTCCTATTTTTATTATTTTTCTTTATCTTTTTTATTCCTTGCTAGTTAATTCTTAAATAAATATTAAATATCTATAACTACTAAAGTTTTTGATAACCTTTTGGTGAAAAAAAACTTACACATCGTTGCATTGCATTATGCCCATGATGATGCAGTATTGTTCCTGATTGCTTTTGATCGGTCAATTTTCTTTTCTTTTTTCCTGTTCCTTAATTTTTCTTACTGTTATAACCTAATAATGTTTAATGTTTCTGTTTTTCTTTTGAATGGAATAGAATCTCAGCAATGTCGTATCAATTTCAATGCTACGTCGTGATGTACTGACGTTACATCGACGTTGCTACGACGTCGTTAAATTAAAGAAAAGGAAAGTAGAAAAGAAAGCTGGCGCGCACGCCGTTCCTCGACGAATAGGGTAGTAGCGGTCAGTTTCTTTTCTTTTTCTTCATTTTTTTTTCATAAAAAAAATTCCGGATTTTGTATCTTCACCGGCCAATGTATTTCCAATAAGAATACGTCGTATCAATGTCTGTGTAAAGCCCTGGCGTTACATTGACGTTGATGGGACGTTTCTTAGACGTCGTAAATGGAGGAAAAAAAATCGGCGTGCACGCCGTATTTCAATGTTGGGACAGACCTGAAAAGAAGAATAAGGAAGTTACATTGTGCATACTGTTATATACATGTAAATACATATGAGCCGGCACATGAAAAAATCTACAATAAGATGAAAAAACCTACAATAACACCAGTGCGACAAGTAAAGACTCGTTGATCGTATTCTATAATAGGTACATGCGATCAGTGAATACTCTGATCAGACTGCGCGAATGCGCAGGCTGATCTGAGTCTTTATTGGCCGCTCAATCCTTTTCGTGGATTTTTTTCACAGGGATTTTCCTACCCTTCAGAATCAGGGTCCAGGGGCCGCTGGGTTTGGGAAAAACAGCTCGCTAATATTTATAGTTGGGAATTTAAATCGGCTGTAACTTTGTCAATTTTGGTTCAATTTTCATGATTTTTTATCAAAATGTAGCACAACATCAGAAATTGGGAAATTTGTTATAAAATTTGGGAATATCCGTCTCTAAATTGGGAAAAATAGGGGCCGATTACCGGCCCCAAAATTGCACTAGGAAAATCCCTGTTTCATGCACTAATTTCTGTTGTTCATTAAAAATGAATAATGAATATGTGTTCCTATTTACTTATTGTCTTACGAAATGTGCGCCGTCGCCCGCCGAAAATTGAAGATATAGATTTACTGCATATTATGCAGACGCAGAGCTGCAAAACCACAAATGAGTACTGGTCAGCCAAGTCAACACTTTAAAGGTCATTTTAAAAAACTGAATACGTGATCCAAATGACTTAAGTTTGACACACTAAGAGCGCCCCCACCCACCGGGAATTGAAGAAATATAAGGACTGCATGATGTTCTAACGCAGAGCAGAGTTACAAGGACATGAAAACTGCTAAGCCCAGTCAACATTATTAAGGTCATTGAAAACTGAAAACATGTTACAAATGATGACACAAATGCGCCCCCGCCCCAGGGCTTGATTAAATATTGGGACTGCATGAAGTTCTTACACAGAGCTCAGGCTAAAACATACATTAGAACCGGTAAGCCCAGTCAACACTGTAAAGGTCATGTCGCGGCCGGTCAGTCTTGCGATCCACTTTTCTGGTGCTGGGTTATATAGTAAATTCTTTCGACAGAAACTGAAAGCTGCCCTTACATGACTGGGTGGAACGAAGGGAATGGCTGATTATTGAAATAATTACTCAGAGTTTAACAGCCCCTTCAACAATATTACGGTCATGTCAACCAGTTCAGTTGACCTATCCTCACCTTTCCAGGGCCTGTGTATGCGTATGTGGTTATGTAGCGTAAAGTAGAGTCTGTCGCCAGAAGCTGACAACTGCACTTCTTGGCTTAAATTAAAACAGTAAATTTTATTTCATGGTCAAACTAGCAAAAAGGTATAGATACAGAATATGTACAGACCTTCTGCAATCAAAATCCGTTCCACATTAGACTGAGGCAGGCACTGGGCACTCTGATTTCAAAAATCAACTTTTTAATGCAAAAAAAAACAAACATGTAGTATGTGGTTAACGATGAAAGCAGTGTAGTTAGGGTGCGTACAATAAAAAATATCATGAAATAGGGAGGAAACTGGGTAGAAACAGGTCCTTTCCGGTCCTTTCCGGTAATCAGGTCCTTTCTGGTCCTTTCCGGTAAATTTACGCACCCGTAGTTTTGTGCTCGTTTGATTTGTATTTCTTGTAGATTTTGTCCCGATTCCTGTATAATTGTATGTTATTGTGCAGAAATAAGAAAAATATCGGTACTTTTTAGATGAAAAAACCACCTTATCTGGAGCTATGGATCATACAGATTATAAATTTACCTGTCAAGGAAATCATGTCTGAATTACCTCCCTTGATCCATAAAAATAAACAAAGCAAAAAACTGCATTCAAAGGTCTATTACAACAACGTATGGAATTCTTTCAATGAAATAATATACAAACAATAAAATAATGCATATAATTATGAGAAAAACAGTATGTTGTCATGACAACACAAACATATTGGTGAAGTTGACACTTCTGGAATTTGCATTCCCAACAATTAGCAATTCAACCATGAAATTACTGCTGTTTTCTGCGATAATCTCTAACACCCCCACAGTGCATATGCTAGATAATGTTGAAAAGCATGTACCTTTAAGTATGTTATCTTCCCATATATGAAATTAGTTGAGATATCTGAATTTTAATTTTGGAAAAACAACGCCATTTTTACAATGCCTGCTTTGTTCAAATTACCGGAAGTGCCGCGCACCTGCGGGGTTTTACAAATTTCTGAAACAAACTGAATTTCGCACAAATTATAATTATTATTATTATTATTATTATTATTATTATTATTATTACCATCATCATCATCATTAGTTTTACTATTATTACCATCATCAGCATCATTAGTATAATCAGCATCATTGTGAGCTGCTGAGCCTGTAAATGCTGGTCAATTACAAACAACAACAACGCCACCATTAGACTAATTATTATTATCTATCGTGCAGTGCATGTGTTTGGAACATATAAAAGATAAAAAAAAAAAAAAAAAACATTAACAACGGCGAGGCCGAAGCAAATTAATAACCGCATTCACCCTATAATAGAATGTAGTAACTACGTATAACTTGGAAAGTTAAGAAAAGTTTCGTTTCTTATATGAAACAGAAAAGAACTGTATTATTATAGTCAAGTGTCATTTTCTGAGAGACTCTTGGACGCGGATTTCGACATAAGTAAATATTTCAACCAATTTCATATAACACGCACTTGTGCATGCTATAAGATAATGTTAAAGGAAATTTTCACACGATACTGTTAAATAGAAGTGGAGGCAATGATCAGGAATCGTTACAATCAACCCATAGCTCCCATCAGAGACACCAAAGGGAAAGAAACACAAACATGAAACAACAAACCTAATGGAAACATCAATAGCGGAAAGCTAAGTATATGTATAAGTATATGTTCTTAAAGGAAAACGTTAAGGTCATGTTAGAATTTAAATGCACAGTATACGATACTGTTATAAGAAATTTTCACACGATACTTTTAAGTATATGTTCTTAAAGGAAAACGTTAGGGTAATGTTAGAATCTAAATGCACAGTATACAATAATGTTATAGGAAATTGTCACACGATACTGTCAAGTATATGGTCTTTGTTCTTTGAAAGTATTCTTGCTGACTGTCAACATGGTTTCCGCAGTTAGAGGTCTTGTGAAACCCAATTAGTCCAATTTTACCATGACACTGTAAGCAATCTGGTAGCGACCATTAACCCATGGCCACAAACAGACTGACTTGCATGTAATTATCATGGGCTTTGCCAAGGCCTTTGACAAGGTATCTCACAGAATAGAAGTGAAGGCAATGGTCAGGAATCGATACAATTAACCCACAGCTCCCATCAGAGACACCAAAGGGAAAGAAACACAAACATGAAACAACAGACACCAATGGAAACATCAATAGCGGAAAGCCGAAAGTACAGTTACTTTCCCCCCACAACGGCCTATTTACTATCCAAAAAAACAAAATAATATAAGTGATGCAAATACTCAAAGACAAACCATAACAAAAATAAATTGCGACAGAAGAACCGCCTTGGAACGGTCAGTGAAACGAATTCCACTGGGGAAGGCTATTGTACACACTGGAATACTATGGGATAAGAGGATCCACACACGGCCCTCCACACATAGGTGGATTAGCTCATGGCTCTCGGGGCGCATACAAAAAGTTGTATTTGATGACCAAGCGTCTGATCCAGTCCCTGTTTTATCTGGTGTCCAACAAGGTTCGGTACTTGGACCGGTCTTTTTCTTAGTATTCATAAATGGTCTCCCCGATAATAACAGGTCATCTGTCCGTTTGTTTGCTGATGATTTTGCACTGTATACTGTAGGAACATATACCCTCCTTCTGGTTGTCTTATTTTACAAGATGACCTGGACCGACTAGCACAGTGGGAGGCCGATTGTCAGATGAAGTTCATTGTGGCCAAATGTCATTCGATGATGGTATCACGGCATCTTCCTAACAATCAGAAGACGTTTGATTATTCACAACACCAGCAAACTTTGGACCATTTTCAATCCGTCAAATATCTCGGTATCACCATCACTCACGATCTTGATTAGGGCCATCATATTTCAGAAATTAGGTCTACATCAAAAGCAACTAGGACTTTAGGATTTCTAAGACGTAAGACGTAATTTGGGATTTTGCACCTCGTCAGACAAAGGATGTTGCATACAAAACCTTGGTTCGCCCTCAACTTGAATATGCATCACCCATTTGGCATCCCCATGTTAAAACTAAGATTCAGCAGGTTGACTGGGGCTTACTGAGAATTATAATTTAAGTAATGTTGGCATGTGCCTGATGCTCTGTCTCTAATCGGGCCCATCGGAGTCTAACTGTTGGCCTTCTTTTGCTCCAGCATTTCAGTGGTTCCTTGCTGTCGAGTCCTCACCGTTGTTTCATCTCTGTGGTGGTATGATTTTTGTGTTCACGGAGATGTTGTACTGATGAGTTAGGAGACCTTCATGTGGACTGAACAAATTATTTGTCTAAATCGCGACAGAAGTAAAGGCGAGGTTTGCGGTCGCGTAAAATCGATTAAAGCCCCCCCCCCCCCTCACTCTGGTGAAATTCTTTTCACTGACCGTTCCAAGCCAGTTCTTCTGTCGCGGTTTATTTTTGTTATGGTTTGTCTTTGAGTGTGTGTATCGCTTATATCTTTTTATTGGCTTTTTTGTGGGAAAGTAACTGTCCTTTTGGCTTCCCGCTATTTGTGTTCCTAGTTAGTGTATAGTTATTTCATGTTTGTGTTTCTTTCCCTTTGGTATCACTGATGGGAGCTATGGGTTAATTGTATCGATTACTTATCATTGCCTTCACTTCTATTTTGAGAAGATTCAGAGGACAGTGGCTCTATGGACATGTCGGCGATGGTGAAATAAGAGAAGCGTCTGTGACATGCCTAGCGAGTTCGAGTGGCCGTCCCTTGAAGCCCGTCGCGAGCAGTCCTCTTTAACCTTCTTTAATATGATACACTCTGGTATGGTGTCTCTGGATAAAAATAAACACTTGTCCCCTGTGACAGCTTCAACTCAAACAAGGGCATCAATATTAAATGACACGCAATATCGTATGTACCAGGCCTATAATGATACCCTAAAGCATTTTTCCCAGAACTATTCCTCAGTGGAATAGTTTTCCCTCGACTGCGGTAGATGACAAGACCGCAGAGGAGTTCAAAGCCCATACACTAGACGTACAGTACAAACCGGTTTTAGTATACCTCTGCTAATTGTCTTTGAGTGTGTGTATCGCTTATATTTTTGTTTTGGATAGCCAATTTGCCATTTTTGGGAAATTAACTGTTCTTTTGGCTTTCCGCTAGTGTTGTTTCCATTAGGGTCTAGTTGTTTCATGCTTGTGTTTCTTTCCCTTGGTGTCTCTAATGGGAACTGTGGGTTAAGTGTATTCATTCCTGACCAGTGCCTTCACTTCTATTTTATTCCTGAGTCAATGCCAATGGAAACTGGGAGAATAACAGTGGACCAATGGCAGTTCTTTGTGGGACCCCAGACAAAACTGTAGCCAACTCCGAAGATTTACCATTCACAACAACGCACTGTTTTCTGCAGCAAAGAAAGGAATCTATCATTTTGATAGTCTCCCCTACTCCCAATTCCATAACCAAATAACCTAGATTTAACTAGTTCATGTAGTGGGGTGTCAAACCCTTCTCGAAGACCAGAATAAATGTGTCCACCTGCACACCCCTCCCCCCCCCCCCCCCCACACACACACTTTGTCCAAGAGTTTTGTCCATTCATTAATAACTGTGCTCAACTAAATTTCACAACTATGCGTTTTCTTAAATGCATGTTGACTGACAAAAGTGTATGTCTATCCAAGTGGGTCATGATGTTTCAGCAGACTATATGTTCAAGCAATTTACATAGAACATAAGTCAGAGACAAATGGCGATAATTATGAGCAAGAGCCCTATCTCCTTTTTTGAAAGGTGGACAGATATTCGCTAGGAGACATTCTTTCGGGATTTCACCCGTATCAAGAGATTGTTGGAACAGGTGTGCCAAAAAATTGGACCTAACTCATTTGCTAGTTTCTTCAGGGCTGTATGATGACGCTCATCAGGTCCTAAAGCTTTAGTGGGGTTTAAGCCTTTAAGTGACTTGATAACTCCTGTCGACAATATTATCCATGAATGAGGCAGCTCTTTCCCAAGGGTGACCGGTGGTGACTCAGAATATCCAAACCTAACTAAAAAGGAGCAATGTACATAATGGTGGAAAGAATCGGATTCACAAACATGACACATCATGATAACAAGTCAGTGAAACGAAGACCCCTCTAAACCCCACATTGTATAGAGAAAACTGGGGTTCACGGGCTATACAGTGGCTGCCTTATTTTTGCTCAAGTTCATGGATTGTGAGTACTCATTGAGGCGGTTCTAACGAGCACCCACAATCTATGTTGAAAGCAGAAATAAGAAAGATGTAATCATTTTTACCTAAAATTTGGCATTTCTGACACCATGATGTACGCTATTATTTCACACGGACATGTTTTCCTGGTGAAACATTAATTAAACGGTAACTGATCAACTCCTACCTAAGTCAACTCGTACCTTAGTCAACTCGTATCCGTTTTTGGTCAACTCGTACCTATTCTTTGGTCAACTCGTACCCCCAAGTCAACTAGTACCCATTTTGGTTAACTCGAACCCCGAGTGGGGGTGGGGGTACTCTAAATTTTGCCTGCTACATAGGTTGGGATTATTTGGGGGGGGGGGTTCAAAACTTTTAAATTTGATTTTTTTTCTTTCGTGGTGGGGTGAGGGGGTGGGGGTTAGAAAAAAATGGTATTTTTACAGGCCATTTAGCAGATATTTTGTTGAGGGTGGCTGTGGGGGGAGGTCAAACCTAAAACCCACTACTTCTGGAGAACTTTCCAAAATTGTGGATTTTAATGTTGTTTTTTTTTTTTTTTTTTTTTTTTACTTTAAATGCCTACGGGTAATTAGAAGGAACACGATGAGTAAGTAAATGGGCCAATGGATCATTGGGGCTTGTCTCACGGGCGATGCGCTCGTGTTTCTTCCGCGCTGGCACGCCACACAACTGCCACTGTTAATACCGCTATGGATTCGTAATGGAGGTTTGACCTGCCCCCAGGGCGAGGCCAGTGGTGGGGCCTAGGGGGTCAAAAACCTATTTTGTTCCAACATAGTCATGTTGCGTATCAAATCAAAGGTTATTATTATAATTAAGAGTAGAATATAGTGGTGCAAAAGTTTGCCCGAAACATGTCTTGGGGTACCCGGAGGTAAAAAAGAAGTATTTGCGTGATTTTATTGTAACATGATTTTCACATCGCGGGGATATGCGATGGCGTGCCATCGACCTGCTCTAGTTATTATTATTGTTATTATTACTCACCCTTAATTAACGCAGTAGACCATGGATCGATTAATGTGGGTTTGAAAAAAAAAAGATTAGTGATACTAGTTTAATCTAATTGTAGCTAATTAAAGGCTGATTTTAATTCCTTTGATTTTGTCGATTTGGTTTGGCAAGACTTAATGGCATGCAGGAATTTTAAGATCAAATACATGTGGTAAGGTTGTTGGTGAACGTCAGCATGCCCTATGGTTTGTTAATACGAAAACAAGTGTATTCATATGTAATTTAAAATTTTACCAATAAAAAAATGAAGATTTTCAGATGAAAAAAAAAACTGACATTTTTCATGTATCTACTCAAAACAGATTGTGCGTGCTCGTTAGACAAGCCTCGACGAGGCGGTTATAACGAGTATCCACAATCTACGTTTTCGAGCAGAAATGAGAAAATATTGTATACCCCTGGAAACCACAGTTTTACTATAAAAGTGGTGTTTAATGGAGACAAATTATAAAGGAGCGCTTTCGTGATGATTGTTTTTATTTGATAGTTTGTCAGTTAAAGAAACAACATTTTTGATTGCATAACACCCTAGCTGTGTTTCTACTAACATGCTGCCGGAAAATAATTTGGTCGGTAGGTAGGAGAAACTTTTTTAATTATTTCATTTTTTCTTCCGAAACAACGGATCTATGACAAAACATAGAACGACAAAACATAGAAAAGCAAAAACATAGAAAAGACAAAACATAGAAAGACAAAACATAGAAATAAAACATCGAAAAAACATCGAAAAAAGATCGAAATAACATCGAAAATTTTATTCCATCCATTTTTCGACAACAATACTGTTTTTTTTTTTTTGTTTTTTGTTTTTTGTAAGCGTATCTCGGGAATTTTGTTGATTATCGATCAATAGTTTAAGGCACAGTAATACTGCTTCATTTAATATATTACGTTATGTGCCAACCCCTCCAAATAGCCCATACTGGTATGTCCGTTATTGCCAGTAGATTTTCCTATCATTTTTATCAATAATATAAAGGTAGCAATCTAACGCCAGTTGTGGCTTTCCTTTCTGCGTGGTCAAAATTTCTATTTCGAATGAAAATAACGGGCTGTATCAAAAGCATGGAAAAAAATGAACACAATTTGTTTAATAAATTTCATTTTCAAAAGAAATACAAAAGAAGTACAACAATGGCCCCGTAAAGAGTCATCAAAATTTTCTCGATCGGTGCTTAACTGTAACTATTGTTTGTCCACTTACTGATCGGTAGACTTGATCGAGTGAGCGAATGTTCAATGACGTGTAGCAATTGCCGAGCGTTCAGGTAATTATCGTTCACACTTATTGTTCTATTATTGGTCGTTCTATTATATGTCGATCTGTTAAAAGTCGCGTCTATGTTTTGACTTATCTATTTTGTGTCGCTTCTCTCTTTTGTCTTTCTATGTTTTGTCGTACACCGGAAACAACAGGGTCGGGCCCAGAATTTTTTATGTGCGTGTTTTATTTTTATTTATTTTTTTTTATTTATTATTTTTTTTTGTGTGTGTTTTTTTATTTCATTTTGTACATGTATTTTGTTAATAAAATTGTCATGTTGAGTTTTGCACTGTATATCATAATTCATTTTAGATGCTCAAAAGTAAGCTCTGACTTTTGGAAGGTACTAAATGCCAAAAACTACAAAAACAGATAGTACTAAATGCCAAAACTACAAAAAAGATAAAAAAAAAAAAAAAAAAAAAAAAAAAATGCGAAATTACAATGGGAAAATGCAAAGATGACATTGGGTAGAGTCGGAAATTGAAAATGGTAGGGTCGGTGTTTTAACTTTTATTTTGTTCTTTTATTGATAAAAATAGTAGAGTCGGGGGTTTGGAGCAGGGGCGGTCGGATTAGCGGAAACACGGCTGTTTTTTAAGGCCTTATTAAGTATTAAAATTATATAAATCACTGGATTTACCTGTACATCTCGCACTGTTTGTGACATATTTTTTCTTTTTACTGGTTGAGTTAACTAAAGAACTAGCATGATCTCATCAAGAAAACATTCCTATACCCTCTCGAATCCCAATTTTACATATCAAAACCGTTGTTCGCATGCGTACACGTTATTTTCCTCACATGTGCTCTACAACATAGATTTTGGGTTCTCGTTAGAACCGAATTGTCATAACAGTTCTAACGAATATACAACATTTATGTTTGTCAACGTTTATGTTTTGAACAGATGCGTATGAAGAATATATAATTGTAGAACTTACATTTTATTTGCAAATGAACTTATATGATTTGGGTACTCGTTAGAACCGAATTGTCATAACAGTTCTGACGAATATACAACACTGATGTTTGCCAACGTTTATGTTTTGAACAGATATGAAGAATATATAATTGTAGAACTTACATTTTATTTGCAAATGAACTTATATGATTTCTTATCTACTACATAGTGCCGATCAGGTTAACAAGTCCGTATAATGTACATAGTGTACACCCATATAGAGTGCCTTGATATAGAGAATACTGGGGTTTACAGAAATTATCATCATATACGTCGATAGAAAGCCCTATAGGACTTGTTGAGAATAGGGCAACATGGATTGCACGCACTCGTTAGTGCGGTTAAAATTAACGAGCAACCATAAACTATGTCTATGATACAAAACAGAAAATAAAAATCATGGCTGCATGGATATTGGTCCAAATATGTGAAAGGCGCCATTTTAGCGCATGGACGTGTTATCGAAATGCACACACAAAATATCGTCTTCTTCGTCCGGAAAAGGTCAGGAGTCCTAGCTAGTCTGGCCCCATATTTTTCAGTTCTGTGGTGTATTCCTTGATTCCAAAGGATAACCCTTTTATAGAACATATTTAACTTCACTACAGCTGGTGTGTGGGAATGTGTGGCGGCGGTAAAACGTCTCCCTGCCCTACATCATAGTGTAGATTATATTTTCTTGTCCTTTGGGATCATTGATTCCATTGTGGAATTTTGAAAATATCTGAGGGTCACTGATGAGGCCTAATTGGCCGAAACTAGCTAGTCTGGTCCAGAAAACATGCACACTCCATATTTTTCAGTTCTGTGGTGTACCCGTTGCTTCCAAAGGATACCCCTTTTATAGAACATATTTAACTTCACTACAGCTGGTGTGTGGGAATGTGTGGCGGCGGTAAAACGTCTCCCTGCCCTACATCATAGTGTAGATTATATTTTCTTGTCCTTTGGGATCATTGATTCCATTGTGGAATTTTGAAAATATCTGAGGGTCACTGATGAGGCCTAATTGGCCGAAACTAGCTAGTCTGGCCCAGAAAACATGCACACTCCATATTTTTCAGTTCTGTGGTGTATTCCTTGCTTCCAAAGGATAACCCTTTTATAGAACATATTTAACTTCACTACAGCTGGTGTGTGGGAATATGTGGCGGCGGTAAAACGTCTCCCTGCCCTACATCATAGTGCAGTTTATATTGTCTTGTCCTTTGGGATCATTGATTCCATTGTGGAATTTTGAAAATATCTGAGGGTCACTGATGAGGCCTAATTGGCCGAAACTAGCTAGTCTGGCCCAGAAAACATGCACACTCATATAAGAAAAACAACGCAGTGAAAACAATCAAATGTCATCTCGTAGTGCATTCTTTCATTTTCTCCAAAGTGACTACTTTTCCGACCAAAAAAGAAAAAAATGATATTTGTCTTATTTATACTCCGATCATACATTGTCTCTGCTCTTTAGAACTGCCTCATTGTGGCGGTTATAAAGAGTACCCACAACCTATGTCTTGGATCAGAAATAAGCATATAACATATACCTCTTTAAATCTCAATATTCCCTATATAAAGCGGGGTTTAGGGGCGGTATTATTTTCTCGGACTTGTTAACATGATGTGATTTTTTGTTATCATTTGAGTTTCTCAAACTGAGCATAATTTTCACTTTATCCCATTTTTTACTTACATGCTACTGATTTGGCCGTGCAAGCAAACCAATTATACTCGCTTCTCATGGTACCAAGGGTTCCATGGTACCGGGGTAAACAATATTTTGCTGCACTTTGGATCTTGCAAACATAGTAAATATACAAGCATTAAACTTGTGGATCGAAATTGCTATGGGCCGAATTGTCCAGGGACCACACACACATGAAGGAACCACAGCAAAAGCACCGACTTGGAACAGTGTCACCAGTAACAATAGGAGCTTTTTTCGTGACGTACTTCCGGTTATAAAAATAGAACAGGAAAAGCCCTGGCCGTCATCTGTCGTATTGCTTCAAAGGCAGTGGGACAGATAACGTGTTAATTTCAGCGTAAAACAGTGGTATTCTTTTAAACTTTTGGCGAATTCTAATGTAAGATAAAGGGAGAAACGCCGATATGCTGCCAAATGTGAAATTTCGCACTACGAAAATGATATATTGTACATACGACCGAACAGGGTCCACTTCTCTCTCTCTCTCTCTCTCTCTCTCTCTCTCTCTCTCTCTCTCTCTCTCTCTCTCTCTCTCTCTCTCTCTCTCTCTCTCTCTCTCTCTCTCTCTCTCTCTTATAGCGCACCAACAATTAAATTAGCGAGCGCAGGCAAATGTAAATTACAGTTTGTCGTTAATGACGCCACGTCAACCGACATGTAGCGTGTCAACAATGTCGTGTCTACATCAAACCAACTTCAAAGCGATGCATTGAATTTGACATTGCAACGTCGATGAAACGTCAGAACGTTGTATTGTTGATAATACGGCGTTGCTGAATAAAATGTTATTTGCCCAGTGCTCGGACCCATCAAGTGGGATTGGAAAATTAAATTCAAAACAAAGGTAGAACACCCTTTCAGTCCATAAGAATGAAACTCTCCTTCGCAAGTGCAAGATTTTACAGTAAAATCTGGTAGACTTGTAGATTGGTGCAACCTGCCCAGCCCTTAGGTCTACATTAACCCATTTGGTACCGGAAACCCCAAAAGGGGTAAGTGACAAACAGTGCAGGCCCAGATCAGACGCCGCAGAACCGGGCGTCTGATCAGGGCCTACACTGTTTGCAAAAAGTTCGGCCATTTTCCAAATACAAGGGGGGAAACCTACGTCACGATGACGTCACACAGAATGACAATGGCAGCCGCCATCTTGAAAGTACCTCTCGCTTCGGTAAGTGTTTTTGTGTTAAACAGATGATTTAAGCACAATCTTGACACAATTTTTATCGCAGAGTACGGGCGAAATAACAATGTTTTGTCTGCAAAAAGAAATTTGTGCAGGCTTTCAGTAGTATGGATAAACACGTTAGATTTAGCTCATTTCAGCGATCCATTCGTCAACACTCTGGATATGAAAATCATTCATATGAAGCAGCGCAGTGTTTTCATTAATCCTCTCATAACGAGTACACGACTTTTTCAGAAGAAAATACCATAGTAGTGTTTATTAGTATAAAAATTAAAATTTTTGAACTTTATAAGACGTTTTCAGTAAATGGTATCGTTAACACTCGATCAGAAATGAGATACGTACACACTCTGAAAACCAGCATATAGTTGTTTGTTTTGTTTTTTGTTTTTTTGGTCTTACGGCCCTTTCAAGATTATTTCACTCATATCGAGCCGATCGCTAATCAGAAGTGGGCGAAAACGCGGAGTACCCGGAGAAAAACCACATGACCTTCCGTCGCAGAACTTGGCGTCTCACATATGACCCGAGCGAGGCTCGAACCACAGTCAGCGCTCTTTACCAATAGGCCACATATAGTTGTTTCTCGTAACAACCTGAAAAGCAGGGTAACAAGTATCTTTGACAATAGTGTTGGCCAGATGAACAGCCGATCACAATTTCCACTCTCATGTCACTTAAGAAGACATTGCCCAGTCTAGAACATTGTCGCACTTGAACTATTTACAATGTTGCGCCGAGTTGCGAAAAAAATGACGATAAAACAAATGGTTCAGATTTAAAATATCTGTAAAAACAAGAGGCCATTGGGCCACTATACTCACCATAGTTCAGTTGGGTTCTGCCCCATGGAAGACATGCGTTTCATTAAGCTATTAAAGGTGCATTATTGAGCTATCTGGAAAAAATGCTTCCAAAAATAAAATACATATAGCCGGTATTTTTCTTTAAAACAATACAAATAAATGCATTTTATGCAAAAAAATGCGAACAATTATGATGACAGGTAAACGAGTTTGAGAGGGATTCCCTAACTAGGTTTCGAACACTAGTTAGATCTATTTTTAGTTCGTGACAAAAATAGAATCCCCATATATGACGTTATGCGACGTTCATTTTGGCCTTGTTTGCTTAGGCCATGCCTGAATCGGAAAAAAATATGACGCTGAATACCATGCCATAAGTAACGACACTCAGAGACGATACTGTCGCCATGAATGTGTAAAGTGACAGGTTTATTTTTAGAACAGAAATTCCGAACACATGTTCAGAGCGAAGGGTAAACACGAATGAAAACGACCATTTTCACAAAGTTCTGAAGCTGTATTTGGCTAAAAAAGTGTACACATGACAAAGGAGTATGCATTGAAGATAAAAACCAGAAAAAAAATGAGACCCGGTAGCTCAAAAATGCACCTTTAAGGCTAGAAAAATCCAAGTAGAGGCCCACCCAAGGACTATGCTGCGAAATTAGGTTTCTAGCTTTTCTTGTTCTTGTGAAAACATTGACAAAATATTAATATTGGCCTTATTTTTGGGAGAAGATTTAAAGAATAGATGAACAAATAAGCTGAAGATGCTTATTGCCTTTTATACAATATAAGCCATCATTATTGCATTGCATACAAATGTTCTAGAAAAGGGTAATCCCTTTGAAGCAAGGACTACAAGACAGAACTGAAAACTGTGGAGTGTACACGATTTTTTTTATGGGCCAGACCTGCTAGTTTCAGCCAGTAAGGCCGCATCACTAACCCTCAAACATTTACGAACCCCTGCAGTGGCATCAATGATCCCAAATGACTGGAAAATAAATCAACACTTTGATGAAGAGCAGGTAAACATTTTACGGACGCCAACTATTCCCATAACACCAGCTACGGTGAAATATATTACTTTCTAGAAAAATGTAATCCTTTGGAAGCAAGGGCAACAAGAAAATAAAAATAAAGGCACACTATGATAAAGATTGAAGTTTCAACATTTTATAGTTCCTAGGAAATTCTTGATGAAATTTAACTTAGACCTATGATAGAGAGAAAGAATTAAAGTAAAGATGAAATGGGATGTCAAGAAAAACACTGCCTCTTACACTATGTAAGTTATCATCCCAACTGCATATGAAAAATAGAAGTGAAGGCAATGATTAGGAATCGATACAATTAACCCACTGCTCCCATCAGAGACACCAAAGGGAAAGAAACACAAGCATGAAATAACTAGGCTCTAAACATCACTAGCGGAAAGCCAAAAGGACAGTTTCTTTCCAACAAAATGGCCAGTTGGCTGTCCAAAACAAAAGGATACTAGAGCCAGTGTTTATGAAACACAATGCCCCCAACTGCTTGACCCTAACACTGCTTGTCCCTAACAGTAATTGAGATATCTTGTTTTTATGTGGCTGTAATGCTGAAATTACACAAGAAAAGCTGTAGTTAATCATCTACTCATCATCCCTGACCAGTCTGTGAAGTTTCGGGGAAAAACCTAAAATAGTTTTTTAGATATCTTGCTTACAAACTTAAAACGCGAAAAATTTCAAAGGGCCATAACTCAAGAAAAAAATTTCGGATTTTTTTCAAAAGTTAATCAGTTCATCTACTCATCATCCCCAACCAGCCTGTAAAGTTTCAGGGCAATAGCTCAAACAATTTTTGAGATATCTTGCTTACAAGCTGAAAACACGAAAAAAATCAAAGGGCCATAACTCAAGAAAAAAAAATTGGATTTTTTTCAAAAGTTAATCAGTTCATCTACTCATCATACCCAACCAGTCTGTGAAGTTTTGGGGAAAAACCTCATATAGTTTTTGAGATATCTTGCTTACAAACTTAAAACGCGAAAAATTTCAAAGGGCCATAACTCAAGAAACAAATATAGGATTTTTTTTCAACAGTTAATCAGTTCATCTACACATCATCCCAAACCAGCTTGTAAAGTTGCAGGGCAATCGCTCAAACAATTATTGAGATATCTTGCTTACAAGCTGAAAACACGAAAAAAATCTAAGGGCCATAACTCAAGAAAAAAAATCGGATTTTTTTCAAAAGTTGATCAGTTCATCTACTCATCATCCCCGACAAGTCTGTGAAGTTTCGGGGAAAAACCTCAAATAGTTTTTTAGATATCTTGCTTACAAACTTAAAACGCGAAAAATTTCAAAGGGCCATAACGCAAGAAAAAAATTTCGGATTTTTTTCAAAAGTTAATCAGTTCATCTACTCATCATCCCCAACCAGCATGTAAAGTTTCAGGGCAATAGCTCAAACAGTTTTTGAGATATCTTGCTTACAAGATTTCATAGTATTTTTTGCAAAGGGGCATAACTCAAAAAAGGGGCATAATCCTGACGAGAAAAAAAACACAGGTCAATTATTTTTTCATGAGGAATCCATATATGAAATTTCAAAAACCTAGCACCCATGGTTCTAAAGTTATGCTATGCAGTAAAAAGTGGGACGGACGTAAGGACGGAAGGACGGACGGACGAACAGGGCAAAACCAATATGCCAAAACGCGAAAAATTTCAAAGGGCCATAACTCAAGAAAAAAATTTCGGATTTTTTTCAAAAGTTAATCAGTTCATCTACTCATCATCCCCAACCAGCCTGTAAAGTTTCAGGGCAATAGCTCAAACAATTTTTGAGATATCTTGCTTACAAGCTGAAAACACGAAAAAAATCAAAGGGCCATAACTCAAGAAAAAAAAATTGGATTTTTTTCAAAAGTTAATCAGTTCATCTACTCATCATACCCAACCAGTCTGTGAAGTTTTGGGGAAAAACCTCATATAGTTTTTGAGATATCTTGCTTACAAACTTAAAACGCGAAAAATTTCAAAGGGCCATAACTCAAGAAAAAAATATAGGATTTTTTTCAACAGTTAATCAGTTCATCTACACATCATCCCAAACCAGCTTGTAAAGTTGCAGGGCAATCGCTCAAACAATTATTGAGATATCTTGCTTACAAGCTGAAAACACGAAAAAAATCTAAGGGCCATAACTCAAGAAAAAAAAATCGGATTTTTTTCAAAAGTTGATCAGTTCATCTACTCATCATCCCCGACAAGTCTGTGAAGTTTCGGGGAAAAACCTCAAATAGTTTTTTTAGATATCTTGCTTACAAACTTAAAACGCGAAAAATTTCAAAGGGCCATAACTCAAGAAAAAAATTTCGGATTTTTTTCAAAAGTTAATCAGTTCATCTACTCATCATCCCCAACCAGCATGTAAAGTTTCAGGGCAATAGCTCGAACAATTTTTGAGATATCTTGCTTACAAGATTTCATAGTATTTTTTGCAAAGGGGCATAACTCAAAAAAGGGGCATAATCCTGACGAGAAAAAAAACACGGGTCAATTATTTTTTCATGAGGAATCCATATATGAAATTTCAAAAACCTAGCACCCATGGTTCTAAAGTTATGCTATGCAGTAAAAAGTGGGACGGACGTAAGGACGGAAGGACGGAAGGACGCCAAAACGCGAAAAATTTCAAAGGGCCATAACTCAAGAAAAAAATTTCGGATTTTTTTCAAAAGTTAATCAGTTCATCTACTCATCATCCCCAACCAGCCTGTAAAGTTTCAGGGCAATAGCTCAAACAATTTTTGAGATATCTTGCTTACAAGCTGAAAACACGAAAAAAATCAAAGGGCCATAACTCAAGAAAAAAAAATTGGATTTTTTTCAAAAGTTAATCAGTTCATCTACTCATCATACCCAACCAGTCTGTGAAGTTTTGGGGAAAAACCTCATATAGTTTTTGAGATATCTTGCTTACAAACTTAAAACGCGAAAAATTTCAAAGGGCCATAACTCAAGAAAAAAATATAGGATTTTTTTTCAACAGTTAATCAGTTCATCTACACATCATCCCAAACCAGCTTGTAAAGTTGCAGGGCAATCGCTCAAACAATTATTGAGATATCTTGCTTACAAGCTGAAAACACGAAAAAAATCTAAGGGCCATAACTCAAGAAAAAAAAATCGGATTTTTTTCAAAAGTTGATCAGTTCATCTACTCATCATCCCCGACAAGTCTGTGAAGTTTCGGGGAAAAACCTCAAATAGTTTTTTTAGATATCTTGCTTACAAACTTAAAACGCGAAAAATTTCAAAGGGCCATAACTCAAGAAAAAAATTTCGGATTTTTTTCAAAAGTTAATCAGTTCATCTACTCATCATCCCCAACCAGCATGTAAAGTTTCAGGGCAATAGCTCAAACAGTTTTTGAGATATCTTGCTTACAAGATTTCATAGTATTTTTTGCAAAGGGGCATAACTCAAAAAAGGGGCATAATCCTGACGAGAAAAAAAACACGGGTCAATTATTTTTTCATGAGGAATCCATATATGAAATTTCAAAAACCTAGCACCCATGGTTCTAAAGTTATGCTATGCAGTAAAAAGTGGGACGGACGTAAGGACGGAAGGACGGACGGACGAACAGGGCAAAACCAATATGCCCCCACAACTTCTTCGAAGTTGGGGGCATAATAAGCGAATACTGGTAATCACTTAGAGGGTCCAAATTAGAAGTAGAGGCAATGATCAGGAATCGATACAATTAACACACAGCTCCCATCAGAGACACCAAAGGGAAAGAAACACAAACATGAAACAACATACCCCAACGGAAACACCAACAGCGGAAAGCCAAAAGGACCGTTACTTTCTCACAAAATGGCCAAAAGGCTATCCAAAATAAAATAAAACAAGCGACACAAACACCCAAAGACCCAAAGCCTGCCCAGGAAAAGTGGTGCGAGTTGGACCGTACATGTGTATAAAATAGAAGTACATGTAAATGCAATGGTCAGGAATCCCTATTTGTTTCAATGAATTAAGGCATTGCTTGAGATGTCATTTCATCTTAATGTTGGATAGAAGTTCCGAAAAGATTGGAAGTAACGTCTCGAAAATGACCGAAGTGCTGTTGACGGGGCCGTTCAACCTCAATTTCACCAAACAGGCATCATCATTTCATATGTTTATGTCGTTCGTAGTTTTTTTGCGTATCGCGCGAAAATAGTAGACGTTTTTCTTTTATCTTTGTAGTTGACACGTTATTTGTTTTGTTTTTGTCAATATATCAGCCGGTGCAAGACAAATGCTAAAATATGACATGTGCGACTAGTGAATCCCTAGACCAGTCCATGCATCTGATCGGTGTAATATTTCGCTTTTGAAACAATAGTGAGCTATTACACTACTCACACCTGCTCGTTGTACGGACGATTCTTAATCCTAACCAACCGCACATGTCCAACAGCAGATCCTGAACAGCGTAACGAGAAAAAAATGTCATTGAGGCCTCGATAAGGATCGGTTTATACACCAAGCAGGTGTGGGAAGTGTCAAATATTACTACTTTTTTTAAAACTCAAAAATACACCGATCAGACTGCCCGGGTATGCAAGCTGATCTGGGTAGTCTATCGTCGCACATAAATTGCCTTATTGTAGCTTTTTTCTTGCACCGGTTCATTAATTAAAAAAATAAATAACGTTGAATCTACACAAATTTTAAATGCCTACTTTTTGTGGGTGTTATGCCGAATACTGCATCGAGTGAGGTAAATGTCAAATTAACGTTACAAAAAGTGTTACACTTTTCATTAAAACTGTGCTACAGTGTACAATATTGTTTTTTGGTCGACAAAAGTTACTAAGCAATGGAGCTTTTTTTTTTCAAAATAGTGCTTAAGTCCACCTGACCATCACTAAAGGTAGCTGTTATTTATAGAAAATAGCCGCCTTATTCTTATAGCTGTGAGGACGGAGTATTCAATAATATGGTTATCAATAGAATCTGGACTAAAATCGTGTTTTGGGTTTAGCAAACAGTGTAAGCAATAGCAAGACGCGACAGAGCGCGGCATCTGATCAAGGTCTACACTGTTTGCTTTTTGTACACGGATGTAAGGAATAAACAAATGTTTACAGTCTAAGTCACCGTGTATTTTTCAAACCTACCCAAGAGACGGCTGACCCACCGGTTCTATTACTACTTTGATTAAAGTAAGTTTGTTTGTTTGTATTGGAGTTTAAGGGCCCAGTCAACAATATTTAGGTCATTTTTATCCCGGTCAGTTTACCTATCCACACTTTTTCTGTGCAGGCTTATACATTAACCAGTACAGCGCACATTCTATCGCCAGAAACTGACAACTGCCCTTCTTGGATCAGCGGAAGGGAGAGACTGACCATAGAAAAGATTGATTTCCAGACACCTCGGCCCCATTACCACCTCGGCCCCTAGACAGGTCGGCCCAAAACCAAGTCGTCCCTAGACACCTCGGCCCCACTGTCACCTCGGCCCCACTGTCACCTCGGCCCCACTGTCACCTCGGCCCCAAAGACACCTCGGCCCCACTTTTGAAATCTGTTAGGGTAAGGGCATTTATATCATGTTAAAATCGACCCCGCCCATTGGGACTTCAAGAAGCCGACAGTCTGTGGCATGAGTACTGGTAAATCGCTTAGAGGTTCTAAAGTGGTGGGAGTCGGACCTTTCATACCTATAAACCATATTGGTTTCACTGGTCTGCAGGGCTTGAGATGTCATTTTTTTTTTTTTTTTTTTTTTTTTGGTTTTACGGCCCTATTAAAATTATGTCACTCATACCGAGCCGATCGTTAATCAGAGGCAGAGGTGGGCGAAAACCGGAGTACCCGAAAAAAAAAAACACCTGACCTACCGTTGAAGAACTTGGAGTCTCACACGTGACCCGAGCCATGTCCGAAAATACGTCCGTACGTCTATCCATCCATCCACCGATCCATCCAGATTTCCATCCAATTAATAAGGATAATTAGATTTCATATTCGTATTGAAATTTATTTAAAAAGTATTTTAGAGGTGTGAAATATGATCAAAAGAGCAGAAAAGTAAAAAAAAAAAAAAAAAAGATCCTGTCATTATATTAATCTTTAGAGAATGCCGCAATGCAATTAGAACTAGAGCGCGCAGTCGATGGCAAGCCATCGCAAATCCCCACGTTTTCTCCACAGTAGGTCAAATTTGACCTTTTGACCCCTCCCCAGGGCCCCTGGGAGCGGGGACAAAAAATGTGCTCTTGCGCAAGCCATTCATGTAAGCAACTCGCATACCAAATTTGGTTGAATTCCGGCTAACGGTTTAGGAGGAGATAGCCGGACAGACAGACGGACGGACAGACAGACGGACAGACGGACGGACGGACGGAGGCGATAACAATATCCCCACTTTTCCTTGAAAAACGTGGGGATAATTATATATATATTGAAATAAAAGAGGGGAATTTCCAAATGTATCTTCCTTTCTTCTTTAATGGACATATAGATTTTCTATTTAGTAACGTTATAATTAATAATAAGTCTATAAACTATAGGTTCAGGTAGTCGTGGCTCCCCATCAAAATAATCAAATCAGCAATAAAAATAAAACAAAAACCTCATCGGGCATCCAACCCGATCTCCTATTTAAGTGGAAGCCCCGTGAGAAGCAAAGTGGGGCCGAAGTGTCTAGGTATATGGGGCCGACGTGTCTAGGGGCCGAGGTGTCCAGGGGCCGACCCGTCTAGGTTTTCAATTTTATGTGGGGCCGAGGTGGTTTTGGGGCCGAGGTGTCTAGGGCAGAACTTGTGGCCCGACCCTGTTGCTTGATTTATGATGCAATAAAATATGTTTATACTAGGGGCCGAAGAGTCTAGGGGCCGAGGTGGTTTTGGGGCCGAAGTGTCCTGTAACCGAAAAGATTCCATGATCAATCTCCACGAAAGAATGTTGCCGACCCTGGCTGGTAACGAAGCCGCGTCCTCCTGATCACCAGTCAGACGCGCATCCAACTCAGCAACCGAGGCCGGCTTAAATAAAGTAAGATAATGCCTTTTGATAACGAGCAGATCATTGCAAGAAGTTTAGTTCTCAGCCACGACAGTATTTTTCTGCTCATGTAAGAGACCATTGAGGACCTCAAGAGATGTCTGCCTATTCTTCGTTAGCCTGTATGACTCTTTTTATTTTCAGAGATAAATGTAAACCTAATTCTGTTGTTTTATACCTCAACGCAAGTACGACAATGCTCCAGGCTGGGCTATATCTTCCTAAGTGACAAGGGAGCGGACATTACAACTGCCTGTTCATCTGGCCACCATTATTGTCCAAGATACTTGTAACATTTAGAGAATTTGGCGCCTTTCACCCTGCTTTTCAGGTTGTCACGAGAAACAACTATATGCTGATTTTCAGAGTGTGTACGTATCTCTTTTCAGATCGAGTGTTAACGATACCATTTACTGAAAACGTCTTATAAAATTCAAAAATTTTAATTTTAATAAAAATAAACACTTCTATGGTATTTTCTTCTGAAAAAGTCGTGTACTCGTTACTTGAGGATTAATGAAAACACTGCGCTGCTTCATATGAATGATTTTCATACCCAGAGTGTTGACGAATGGATCGCTGAAATTAACTAAATCCGACGTGTTTATCCATACTACTTAAAGCTTGCCTAAATTTCTTTTTGCTGACAAAACATTGTAATTTTGCCCGTACTCTGCGATAATAGCTATGTCTAGATTGTGCGTAAAATATATGTTTAACACAGAAATACTTACCGAAGCGAGAGTTCCTTTCAAGATGGCGACCGCCTTGGTGTAAAATTGTGACGTCATCGTGACGTAGGTTTCCCCCCTTGAAATAAATTTTGAAGAAAACACAACCTGACACCCCTATATTTTGAAAATGACTCCTGCTATATATAAGGACGAAGATTCCATTTGGTACAACAAGGTTATGGGCTTCTTGGATACAGGGATCAGTCAAACCTCTCTCTCATCTCAACGGTCACGTGACATTGAAGTGAGTTGGAGTGGTTGTCGATGGCATGACGTCGAGCCAACGTTGACTCGACGCCCGTCTGTAAGTCCACTCATTGGTTGTTTTTTTTTTGTTTTTGTTTTTTTGACTGTCAGTAGGTTTATTTTTCTGTCTAACAGTCCGTCCTTTCACCTCCTTTCGTCTGTTAGTCAGTCATTCAGTCAGTCGGTCTGTGAGTCATCTGTCTGTCTGTCTACTGTCAGTTTGTCACTCAAACCTCTCTCTCTCTCATCTATCTATCTATCTTCCAATACGGTAGCATTACACTAAATACTGGGAGGTATCGGGTTTTATCAGTTTGGGACAGAGCTTTTAGTTGCGTTCTAAATACCAGACTTGCTTCCATTGGATATATATCCCATGTTTTATTTCAATGTGAGAAAATGATAGGTATAAGGGACTAAAATGATGCATGTTTTATAAATATATCTGCAAGCTCAAAGAAATTTTTTGCTGATTTTATATGGTCACCCCTCCTTTAAAAATGTTGGTTTTATTTACTCCGTTCTAGCAGGTCAACAAACATGGTTGATTGTAACTTGAAAATGAGCCGGACAACATGTGGATTTTTTCTCATTAACTTGTTGGGCTAGGATGGCTCTATAAACAAGTAAGGTTTGAAAAGTTTTGTATGTGTAGTTTTTGTGGGAGCAGGTAAAAGGTTACTATTGTCGCCTATGGAAAACATTTAGTGGAAAGCTACCATACATCTTAACCTCCTTGGAGGACTTCAGATGGTGATTCCGGTAAAACCAAGAGCTAAAGGGGGTTAGTCGAACAAAAAAGGGGGGATAGAAAAGTGGGTGAAATGAGTTTGTACAGTGCGAGTGAGAGTGTTAGTATAGTTAAAAGATAAAAACAGTAACTGGCGTTTAAGGTGATGAGTGGAATACCTGGCAAACAGCTGTACTAAACTGTGCCACAGTAGGGAGAACTGGTATGTGGGCTGGTAGGGCGTTCCAGTGGATGATTGTTCGGGGGAAAAATGTGTACTTATAGTAGTCCTTTAGAGTCGTTATCTGTCTGTATGCTAGAGAATGATTTCTTGCAGAGGAGCGGGTGTTCCGGATCAGGTAGTCAGTAGCAGGTATGGCAACAAGGTCATATGTGACCTTATATAGGAGGACCAGACGGCTGTCTATGCGCCGCTGGTCAAGGGTACGCCATTTGAGGTCATGAAGCATTTTGGTGACGCTAGACGGGTACTGATAGTCTCTGGTTGCCCATCTAGCAGCCCTACGCTGGACTGCTTCTAGTTTATAGATGTCAGAAGCAGTATGGGGGGACCACACAGTAGAAGCATATTCTAACTGTGGGCGGACAAGGGTTTTGTAAGCAGTGGATTTCAGGTCCCTGTTGTGGACCCGAATATTCCGTTTTAAAAATCCTAAAGTCTGATTGGCCTTTTTGCTGATATTGTTAATGTGGTCTGTCCATCTGAGGTCTTCCGAAATGGTGACCCCAAGGTATTTAGATGAGGGTACAATTTCAAGGATACAGCCATGCAGGTGATATACAGTTTCAAAGGGGTCTTTACGTCGGGTCACATGAATGACCTGGCATTTAGAGGGGTTAAAACTCATATCCCAGAGTTTTTCCCATGATTCAAGTGACTTAAGGTCTTTTTGGAGGGTCTCAGAGTCATTTTTGGCATCAAGGGCTAGGTACATGGCTGTGTCATCGGCGAATAACCTTACTCTGGATCTAACCTGATCCGGTAGATCATTAATATAGGCTAAAAATAACATGGGTCCGAGAACCGAGCCCTGTGGGACACCTGAAGACACTGGAATGTTATCCGAGTTGGAACCATTGAGTAAAACTGATTGAGTCCTGTTATCAAGAAAATCTTTTATCCAATTTAGAGTTGTCCCCCTTATGCCATTAAAGGGTAATTTCTGGAGAAGTTTTTCGTGAGCCACTTTGTCAAAAGCCTTGCTAAAGTCAAGGAGGACAAGGTCTGTTTGCTTTCCTGGTTGCATGTTTTTTGCGAGTTCGTCAATGAGCATAATAAGTTGTGTCTCATAGGATCTCTTATCTCTGAACCCATGTTGCAGTTCATACAGTATATTTAGATTGGTGAAATGTTTGGAAATGTTGGAGGCCACAACATGCTCAAGCACTTTGCAGAGGACACAGGTTAGGGAAATTGGCCGGTAGTTGGCAGGGTCTGTTTTATCCCCTTTTTTGAAGATAGGGGATACATTAGCTTCTTTCCAAATGGATGGAAGCTTACCAGAATCTAAGGATCTCTGGTAAATCAATTGTAGGATGGGGGCGAGTTCTTTATGGAGGGTCTGAAGGACTACGGGCTTGAACTTATCAGGGCCTGCAGCCTTATGCGGGTTGAGACCTTGAAGCAGTTTTTCTATGCCTTGGGATGAAACATGTATGTCAGGCATTTTGGGGTGTGGGCTGGGTGTGAAGCTGGGTTTCTTATTTGTTTCATATAAATTCTGGGGTCCTGTGTGTGGGTGGGGCGTGGAGCAAGGGTTCATACCAGAATCATATGCATCTTGGAGGGCCCTCTGCGCAAGTTGCCTGAGGCTTGTTGGGCTTTTAGGGCTAAAAACTGAATTAAACTGTCCATTTAGGGCATTGGCCTTATCAAAGTCTATGGAGTAAGTTTTGTCATTGGCCTTCAGTGTTGTGATCCCACCAGAGTCCTGTTTTGAGTGTTTTAGAAGGGAATACAACTTTTTCGTTTTGACCTTGGGAGGGGCATCTAGGTCATCTTCACCATCACTGACTCCTAAGATGTCTGACAGGTACTTCTGGTAGGCCCTATCTGATACTCTCCGTACTAGGTGTTTTTGGTCAAGGAATTTTTTCTGGTCATCTGAGCGACCAGACCGAGACCAATGCCAACGGTCATGTGACAATGAAGTGAGTTGGAGTGGGTGTCGACGGCATGACATCGAACCAACATTGACTCAACGCCCCTCTGTCAGTCCACTCATTAGTTTATTTCGACTGTCATTTAAATTGCACATGTAGACAGATCGTTGGACAGATTTCTCACAGATAGATAGATAGATTGATAGATAGATAGATAGATAGATAGATAGATAGATAGATAGATAGATAGATAGATAGATAGATAGATAGATAGATAGATAGATAGATAGATAGATAGATAGATAGATAGATATACTTGGATAGCAAATAAAACGAAAGTTACGTAAAAACTTATTTTGTAAGTAAGCTTTCGTGAATATAGGTATCTCAAGCCATTGACATGGGTCATTCACGAAAAGATTTTCGTCAATTAAAAACAGATTTAGGATAAATGAATTTCGGTTATAAAAGCGAAATATCATTCTTTCCTTCTCGAGGCATTATTTCAATGAAAACGGGAATATTTTCTCTCAAAATGTCTGAATATTGTTAGCATTTTAAGTTCCGCCAATACATTTGAATAGCGATGGCTGTTTCAATTGACGGCCAGTATTTTGCGCATGCGCAAGAATGACGTCATAAACGGAATTCCTAAAACCTCATATTCAATTCTGATTTCTCTTCAGGTGTATCAGAATGTGTAGATTTTTACCTGTTCAAAAAGGAAAAGTGAGAAATAAGGAAAACTACACCAAGGAAACAAAACAAAACACACACACAAAAAAAAGAGGACCAAATGGATGGGCGGTCAGTGCTCAGGTGAGCGATCTGGACCCCATGGTCCTCTTTTTTTTTCTTGAGACGAGTAGTTTTGTGAGATTTTTGTACTGGTGATGGTTGTGTGAGACCACAAGATTCCTTTTGATTGCGACATAAGAATGTTCGAGGAAAAACCACGATAATACTGGTTATATTGGTTAGATTCCATGGAAATTAATTAGTCATAGAGTAACAGTTTATTGTTATTCAGTAAACATCGAATTGGTCCTATGTAGTGTAATTTTTGGTAAGAAAATTAGTCTTGTGATTCCTGTGACAGTCCGATATGATCCAAATTTCGCATGGAACTAGATGTCGACAGTTGCAGCTTTACATAATTTATCAAAGAACATGTCAGATCTATAAGTTTTAATTAATTAGAGCTATAGAAATATAGGAATTGAGACAGTTCCCTAAGAAGACATCGCTTGAACAAGTCAGTGAAACATCCCGATTAACCCCACTAATACAGAGAAAACCTGGGTTGATCATGTTGATTGATTGATCAGAATCAGAATTGTTACGGTACTTGTGACACATCAGATCACATTCATACACCATGACCTGTGATAATGGAAGTTAGTCCCTTACTCTCACCTTCATATGTTGAAATAATCATATTGGGAAGGACATTCCAATCTCTAATGGTTTGGGGGAAGAATGATTCTTTATTTTTATTTTTTTTTTTTTTTGCTTTGGGTTTTACGGCCCTTTCAAGATTATTTCACTCATATCGAGCCGATCGTTAATCAGAGGTGGGCGAAAACCGGAGTACCCGGAGAAAAACCACCTGACCTTCCGTTGCAGAACTTGGCGTCTCACACGTGGCCCGAGCGAGGCTCGAACCTACGGCGGTGAGAGACCTAATGACTAAGAGTCAGCGCTCTTATCCACTAGGCCACGGAGGCCCGTTAATGATTCTTTATAAATGTCAGTTCTTGCAGTAAGGGTGTGAAACACCAATGAATGATTATTTCTACAGTGCCTAGCTGGAGGAACGAGGTCATCTGTTGGAATGCTGTCAGCACCCTTTAAACCTTTGTATAAAAGTCTTTTCTCCTTTTCTTGAGAGACTCCCATCTTAATTTTCCTAATATTCCAGCGATGCTCCCAGTTTCAAAGCAGTAATTGCTTGTTACAAATCTAGCAGCTCTATTCTGAACTTTTTCGATTTCTTCATTTAAGACCACTCCACTGGAATATTTATTTTTTTAAAAAAGATAGTTGCCCAAACAAGTTCGTGAAATGAATACCCCCTAAACCCCACTTTATATAGCAAAAACTGGGGTTTATGAGGGTATACATTATTTTTCTTATTTCTGCTCGAAAACATATAGGATGTGGGTACTTGTTAGAACCTCTTCATTGAGCACCCACAACCTATGTTGCAGTATAAATAAGAAAAATATCACAGGCTTTCATCACATTAGCCATTTTGGAGATGTGAAAAATGCACTTAGTTGCACAGTGTGTCATCGTAATGCAGTTCCCTGACAAGGTTTTTGGAGACAGTTCCCCGAAAGATTTTAAAACAGTTACCCGAAAGATTTTAAGACATTTCCAGGACTATCTATCAATCACCCTCATAGTGTAATATTACTTCTGGGCATTCGTTCGTCCGTTACGCTTTTTGATGCATAGCATATAACTTTAGAACCATGTATGTAAGGGTTTTAAAATTTCATATATGGATGCCTTATGAAAAATAGCTGACATGTATTTTTTTCTCGTTAGGATTATGCCCCTTTCCTGAGTTATGGCCCTTTGAAAAAAATTGTCAGCAAAATATTTAAAAAACAATTAAAGCTAGAGCCTTGAAAGCTGATGAGTGGATTGCTACTGATGAGTAGCTGACTTGATTACTTTTTGAAGAAATTCTGAAAAATACTTGAGTTATAGCCCTTTGTAACTTGGGCATTTGTACATTGCATGCTTAGTGATGCATAGCAGAACTTTGGAACCATGCTAGGGTTTTGAAATTTCATATACATGTGTATGGATTCCTCATGGAAAATAGCTGAAATGTTTTTTTTTGTTTGTTTTTTTCATGTCAGGATTATGCACCTTTCCAGAGTTATGGCCTTTTGTAAAAAAAAAAATGGATGAAATCTTGTCAGCAAAATATTTCAAAAACTATTAAAGCTAGAGCCCTGAAAGTTGATAAGTGGATTGCTAGTGATGAATAGATGACCTGATTAACTTTTGAAGAAATTCTGAAAAATACTTCATGAGTTGTGGCCCTTTGTAACTTTGGGCATTTGTAGATTGCATGCTTTGTGATGGATAGCATAACCATGTATGTTTGGGTTTTGAAATCTCATAAGGATTAAGCCCCTTCACTGAGTTATGGCCCTTTGAAAAAATATTGATGAAATCTTGTCAGCAGAATATCTAAAAAAATATTAAAGCTAGAGCATCGAAAGTTGATGAGATGAATCGATGACCTGATTAGCTTTTGAAGAAATTCCAAAAGCACTTGAATGAAATCTTGTTCCTCAGTTATGGCCCTTTGAAAATTTTGGCATTTAGGGGCAAGCATATTATAGTGAGGGCTGAAAGAATGATAGTGAGGAATGAAAAAAGATGATAGTGTTTAAAAGCAGATTAAAACAATATTTATCATATGACGTCCCATCTGAGAGTGTAATAACACCATGTAATAAATTCGATAATCCACTAGTGGATTAAGTATGCAAATTAGTTAGATACGTCCTGTAACGTTACATGTACGATGTCCTTAACGACATCGTGTTTACTAATGGCGGAATATTGATATTTTTGTAAACAGTCGTGAATAAAATGCGTTTTAAATGTCATATGATAAATAGACTCTTGCATTCGTGCTCATGTATTATTGAATTTATTAAACTCGCATTTTATCCCTTTTCCTCAACTCGTTTAATAAATTCAATAATACATGGACTCATGTAAGATCCTCTATTACTTTCTATGGCTTGAGTGATTGATCTTGCTCACTTCTCTCTTGAAGGAGTGAAGATCGCTTAGAAGTACAACATCTGCAGGGAGCCTATTCCATGGGAAACTGAAAATGAGAATTTTAATTCTGGTTTACTTTCATTTGGAGCCATGGCTCTTTGAACATTGAAAATAGTCATCTCCGTCACGTATTCCTGTCAACTTTATTAAGGGAAAGAGTAATGCATCCTTACTTTGAATTCCTTTTTCACTGTGATATGGCACTTGCTTGATGTAATTGTAGTGGCGGGGCATCATGCAGTGCTTGCAGCTTTTATTTTTTGGCCTTATTTTTTATTTCTGAAATTGACGATCCACCAAAATAAAAATTGTCCAAAAGGTTACTCATAAAAACCGCCAAAATTTGCTGCGGCCTACAGTAATGTTAACACACTTGTGTGATAAAAAAAAAAGACGTCTCTCTTATCTCTGAAACTAGAATTTTTCAGATGAAAATGTTTGATATTTTTCTTACTTTTAGTCCAAACGTAGATTGTTAGGTTCCTTAGAAACTCTTCAATGTGTTAACCCGATAGGTGTGGTGGTAAAGCACCAGACTCAATACAGTAAAACCTCCACTAATGGTCTTCTCTTTTAAGCAGCCACCTCTCTTCAGCAGCCACAATAATTCCTTCCATATCATTTTACTATATATTTTACCTCTGCTCAGCAGCCACCTCTCTCCTCCAGCCAACAGCCACTTAACCAAGTCTAAATTCCCTCTATTAAACAGCCAGAGTTAACTCAATAGCAAAAGATTGGGTGTAAAAATAGGAATTTCTCTTCTTCTGGTGTATTTGAAAATTTATTTTTATCAAAACTACCATTGTGATATAATGCATAAATACAATATAAGCAAGTAAAAAGAAACATAAATGATGGTGACACCTCTCCATCATTTACCGTATTCGCCCTAATTACCGCACATGCTCCTATAAGCGCACACCAAAGATATTTTTGAAAAGGAAATGCATAAGCTCAAACTTTACAGTAACCTCCCCCTGGAAGCTCTAACAATAAATCGCTAAAAAACTAACCGTTATTTCTTCAACAGTGAAGGCAATGCTTTAGTATCATTTTCCGTCCCATTAAATATCAGTATGCATAATCTCGGGGGCTATTGTTTTTGCATCGAGTGTGCCCTAATTAGGTAGATTTTTGACTGTGATTTTTTGACATGATTTTGAAAAAACTAAGCGCCCGGTGTGGTAATTAGGGCGAATACGGTATTTTTCTTTTTTTACATCCATGTTGAGCTGTCTTCAATAATCACATTTTTGTCTGTTGATAACAAGTTATACATCATCTCAGACATTTCCCTCTGTTGAACAACCACCTCCCTTAAATAGCCAGTTTTGGAGTTTTCCCAGGATGGCTGTTTAATGGAGGTTACACTGTAGTTTGATTCCCATGGGTGCCAAGTGTTGTGTCCTTGAGCAGGAAAGAATGTATGCAAGGGCATATGGCAGTATAATGTAGAACCGCTATAAGATATTCTTGCCTTGATGGCACAAAGATCTGGCCCTGATGGCATGAAGCTCTCCAGTGTAGTCTTCTCTTCTACATCAAACTTCAATGGCTCAAACATCTTTTGGACCTGGAAAATCTGTTCGAGACAGGGGTAGTTTGAGTCACTGAGGGTTTCTGCCAGGAGGCATAATGAGATACTTTTGGACATTTTTTTCGGTGTACTATAATGAAAATGTGTGTTGTATGTACGCATTAGAATCACCTCACCGAGGTGATTCTAATGAGTACACACTGGATCCATTTGCAAGATAAAAGACGAAAATCTCCCAAATTATCCCCCACTATTTCTTATGTAGAGAATTTCCCTAGGGGCTCAAAAATGGGTTTGACTCAGCCATAATAAACAAACCATCAGTGTTTGAGTCATAGATGTTCTATTCTACTGTACATTTCTTCTTCACTCTTATAACTGTTCTCAAATGTACTGTTCAAAGTAACCAGAGTCTTCTTTGTCTGTTCAAATATTTTTTTGGCTTGACAAAGCCACCAAATCAAAAAATAAAACAGGCTTTTTTCATCAGAGAAGGCTCAGATTAAGTTCAAAGATGACAGAATAGCGGTCATGGACTTGAAAGAGCTTCTGGGGCATAGGTGAATCTTCCTGTGACCCTGATGTAATCAGCTATCTCCCCTCTGATTGTTTGTTTATACTCTGGAATGTTCTCATTATCCTTGGAGCCAAATGACTCTTTATGCCCCTGCCTGGAAGGGCATTAAGTGTTACCCCCGTCTGTAAATACGTCCGTCCATACTTCTGTCCCGGGGGAACATGTCAGGCAGGTTTAGGGGCTAGTGTTCAGATTGATAACAATAGAAAATGATTGGAAAATGATAGATTTATTCCATAAATAAAAGGTTTAGGAGGTTAGCCCCTAAACCAAACAAAAGAAAATAAAAGAAATAGCCCTTAAACCTGACATGTTAGAACGTTAGTTCGTCCGTCCATCCCACTTCGTGTCCGGGCCATAACTCCTAAACTGTATGGAATATATTATGAAACTTTACAGGTACATGCATGGTGTTGAGACAGTGTGTCATGAACAAGGAAGACAACTCTTGCTTTTTTGTTTTTTTAATTATCTGCCCTTGACTTACCGGTAGTTCCTTATAGTAAACTGTAACCGAGCCATAACTCCTAAATAGTATGGAATATATTTATGAAACTTTACAGGTGCATGTATGGCTTTGAGACAATGTGTCAGGAATAAGGAAGACAACTCTTGCTTTTTTTGGTTTTTGAATTATCTGCCCTTGATTTAGTTCCTTATAGTAAACTGTGTCCGGGCCATAACTCCTAAACCGTATGGAATATATTTATGAAACTTTACAGGTGCATGCATGGCATTGAGACAATTTGTCATGAACAAGGAAGACAACTCTTGCTTTTTGGTTTCGGAATTATCTGCCCTTGACTTAGTTCCTTTTAGTAAACTGTGTCCGGGCCATAGCTCCTTCTAAACTGTATGGAATATTTTTATGAAACTTTCCAGGTGGATGCATGGCATTGAGACAATGTGTCAGGAACAAGGAAGACAACTCTTGCTTTTTTAGTTTTTGAATTATCTGCCCTTGGCTTTGTTCCATATAGTAAACTGTGTCCGGGCCATAACTCCTAAACCATATGGAATATATTTATGAAACTTTACAGGTGCATGCATGGCATTGAGACAATTTTTCATGAACAAGGAAGACAACTCTTGCTTTTTTGTTTCTGAATTATCTGCCCTTGACTTAGTTCCTTATAGTAAACTGTGTCCCGGCCATAACACCTAAACCGTATGGAATATATTTATGAAACTTTACAGGTGCATGCATGGCATTGAGACAATTTGTCATGAACAAGGAAGACAACTCTTGCTTTTTGGTTTCGGAATTATCTGCCCTTGACTTAGTTCCATATAGTAAACTATGTCCGGGCCATAACACTTAAACCGTATGGAATATATTTATGAAACTTTACAGGTGCATGCATGGCATTGAGACAATTTGTCATGAACAAGGAAGACAACTCTTGCTTTTTGGTTTCGGAATTATCTGCCCTTGACTTAGTTCCATATAGTAAACTGTGTCCGGGCCATAACACCTAAACCGTATGGAATATATTTATGAAACTTTACAGGTGCATGCATGGCATTGAGACAATTTGTCATGAACAAGGAAGACAACTCTTGCTTTTTGGTTTCGGAATTATCTGCCCTTGACTTAGTTCCTTATAGTAAACTGTATACCGGCCATAACACCTAAACCATATGGAATATATTTATGAAACTTTACAGGTGTATGCATGGCATTGAGACAATTTGTCATGAACAAGGAAGACAACTCTTGCTTTTTGGTTTCGGAATTATCTGCCCTTGACTTAGTTCCTTATAGTAAACTGTGTACCGGCCATAACACCTAAACCGTATGGAATATATTTATGAAACTTTACAGGTGCATGCATAGCATTGAGACGATGTTTCATGAACAAGGAAGACAAGTCTATATAATGAACACCCCCATAAACTCCACTGTGTATAGAGAAAACTTTGGGGGGGGCAGGGGGGGGGGGGGGGGTGTGGTATACATTCTTTTTCTTACTTCTGCTCCAAGACATAGGTTGTGGGTACTTGTTAGAACTGCTTAAATGTAAAAATACATGCACAACCTACATGTTTTGCGTAGAAGTAGGAAAACTTTAACACATTTTCATCAGAAAATTAACCATATTGGTGATACGAAAGAATGCACTATGTTACACAGATGTGTTACCTTAATGACATTAAACAGACTCCAAAATATTGCATCCTTTTTTGATGTCATTATGAAAACACGCCTATACAAATACATTGTAACCTTTATCGCCAAAAATAAAAATTTTAAGTAGAAAAATTGTGATATTTTTCTTATTTCTACTCAAAATATAGATTGTGTGTACTCGTTAGAACCGCCTCATTGAGGCGGTTCTAACAAGTATCCACAATCTATATTTTAGAAAAGAAAATAAGGTTTACCCCCTGCAAACCCCAATTTTACTGTATAAAAGGGGGGTTCAAGAGGGTCAAATTGTATATGCGTGTTTTCGTGATGTAAATATATTTCTTGGAAAAGTACTGGGGCCAGTTGTTCAAAACTAATGATTCTGTTAGTTCATGTATTGTTAAAACATTTATCATTAAATAATGCAAATATACTGATATTTTTGCAGAAAGAAAGTCAGCAGCTGCTCACATTTTTTCAGCAAAAATACCAAAGTTTTAGATATTGTACTTACTAGTACAGTTAACAGTTTGACAACCAACGAGGCAAAGTGGTGCGAGTCGGCCCGTCCATGCTTATAAACCCTATTGGTTTCATTGGGCGACAGGGCTTGGGATGTCATTTCATCTCAATGTTGGGTAAAAGTCCCACAAAATTGGAAGCAACGTCTCCAAAATGACCTATACAGTGTTGACGGGGACGTTAAACTTCAAATCAAACAAACAAACAAAGACAACCAACGAGCTTGTTAAGCTAACAATGCTTTGAACAACTGGACCCTGGTATGTGCCTATAAGAGCATATGCAATTATTACAGAGAATATGAGTCAGTACATGACAAAACCTAAAATAAGACATGTGCGCCCAACGAAGACTCAGATCAGCCTGCGCATCTGCACAGTCTGATCAGAGTCTTTGTTGTGCACTCTTAGGATAGCTAAGGGTCCAGTGCTCCTCCATGCAACAAGAGAAGTCTCTGGTTAGACTATATGGATGCGCAGGCTGATCCGAGTCTTTGCTGAGCACACATGTCTTATTGTAGGTTTTGTCATGTGCTAGCGTATATGGTAATCTGATTGCAGAGTGAAGAAACATACAAGAAGAGATGCGAGATTTGTGTCAGCTGAAGAAAGACTTCTCACAGTTGGTTCTTCAGGTTCCACACTGGACCTTGACCCAGTTTGTCCTGTGGCTTGACCTCAAGGTTGCTGAGTACAAGGTCAATGGATATATGAATCTAGGTTTGTACCTGCTTATATATGGTGATAGGTTTGTTACTATACCTGCTTAACTCTTATCCTGCTGAACACAACAGCCCCTAGGGCTGGCTAATCAGAGTTGAACAGATAATCGATAATCAGTGATGCCATTGCGATCGATAATCGATTAGTAATCACTGAAGGTTGTATCATAATTTTACCTATCTAGCTTTCTGCCAGAGCATGACTCTTACCATATGTTGTACTGTACTGTATATTTTTGGACATTCAGGCATGAGTAAACAGTGTAGACCCAGATGAGATGCCGCAGAACATGGCGTCTCATCAGGGTCTGCACTGTTTGCCAGTCATCCAGCAGATAGTCAGGAATGGATGTTGCCAAATTTATTTATGCAGCAGGATAAGGGATAGACGGATTATAACAAGAGATTAGATGGGTATTTGTCAAATTACATGTATTTGGTGATAAATGAAGAATAATTATCCTTTTTTTTGTCCATAAACCTAAATTGTGGGTATCCAACCCACGGCCATATCACATGGGCCCAGTTGTTCAAAGCATCGTTAGCTTAACAAGCTTGTTAGCGGTCAAATTGTTAACTGTTCTAGCAAGTTCAGTATCTATAATTTTGGTATTTTGGCTGAAAAAATGAGATCAGCAAATGCGGCTTACATTTTTTCAGCAAAAGTATGAGCATATTTGCCATAATAAATGATCAAAGGTTTAACAATATGTTAACTAACAACTGGCCCCAGTACTTTAGACCCCAACAAGAGGTAACGATGAACTCAAAAACCAAACAATTGCTATACAATACAGTAAACTTCCGTACTGATCCTTAGTATTGGGACAGATAGGCCTAAGCAAACAATGCAGACCCAGATCAGGCTGCTTGTGAAGGAGCAGTCTGATCAGGGTCTATGTGGTTTGCCATTCCATCTGCACATTTTGGACTCCTTACTGGATTCTGAAACAAATTTGTTAAAATTTTAAGAGAATTACAGTCAGTTGTCAAGGTGTCCTAAGTTTTAGGATTTTGATGGTATTTCTATGTTTTAAGCAAGTCCCCATTCAGTTATGGAAAAAGGCAAATGCATATAAAGCGAGCTGAAGCTGTGGGTTCCAGCCTGGCTAGGGTCACATGTGAGACGCCGGGTTCTGCAACGTAAGGCCAGACGTATTTTCTCCGGGTACTCCAGTTTTCACCCACCTCTGATTAAAGATTGGCTCAATAGGAGTGAAATAATCGTGCAAGGGCCGTAGAACGAACCCCCCCCCCCCACCACCACCACCAAGAAAAAAGCAAAATAACAAGCTGAAGCACCTGTCTCAAGGAAACACATTCCATCACCCCTAAGCTGCTTCTTATACAAGTTATAATGCATGTATGTATTGCCATACACTTTTTGTATATACATGTATATACATGTAAATATGTAATGAGTTCTATATTTAACAAAGTCAAAATCACCTGTTTCATTTTGCAAATAGATTTGACCAGCAACATGAACGTACGTCAGGAGACTAAAAGACTTTGAAAGCAATAGCAGCCTGTCAAAATTTGTAAAAATCACTGGTAGTTTGATATCTGATTAAAGACATGTGCTCCAAAAGCTCTTGAACACCCAATATGTATTAAATATGGTACATAATGCAATGCAGTACATTACAAAAGATATCATTCAGCAAAGATTTTGTGACTTTTGGACTTCGAAAAATTTGGGGAAAACTAACACGGTTTCTGCTTTGGACCCCAACAGCAGCATTATATATATATTATAAAAGCGTTATCAAATTTTCCCCTGACTTGCAGATGACACAAGAAAAGCATTACCACGTTGGATTGAATCTGATATCCTTGAAACAGATGAAACTGCACCAAGGCACAAGCAACATCGACCATGTTCTCACAGACATGTAAGTTACCTTAAGGCAATTTCATACACCTTCAGGGGAGGCAACTTTTGATAATTCATTTGTTGACCCAATAAACAGTAGTCAGCTCTTAAAGGAAACATTCTTTCCAGCAAATTCTTTCCTTTAAGAGCAGACTTGTTTGGAGAAGATTTTGGTGTACTTGTCCCCAAAAAGAAGATAAAGAAGTTGTCTTCCTTTTGTTTTTGTTTGATTTGAGTTTTAACGTCCCCGTCAACACTATAAAGGTCATTTGGAGACATTGCTTCCAATTTTGTGGGACTTTTAGACACTGAGATGAAATGAAATCTCAAGCCCTGCCGCCCAATGAAACCAATAGGGTTTATGAGCATGGACGGTCTGACATTCGTACTGCTTTGCCTGGGCAGGCTTAGATCCTCTTAGTGGTTTACCAATACTCGTGTGCGGGTCCGTTTCAGCTCTGTGTGGAAGCATCATGCAGCCATCTATTTCTTCAAGCCCCGATGGGCGGGGGCTGTGTCTTCTTTTTAGCTCACCTGTCATGTAATGACGAGGTGAGCTTTTGGGATCACTTTTCGTCAGTCCATGCGTCCGTGCGTCCGTCCGTCCGTCCGTAAACAATTTCTTCAAACGACATCTCCTCCTAAACCACTGATCGGATTTTGACCAAACTTCACAGGAATGATCCTTAGGTGGTCCTCTTTCAAAGTTGTTCGAATGGTTCCGGTCCGTTGCACATCTAGGTCACAGGAGCCAAAAATAGATTTTTTTCACCAAAAACTTTAAAAATCTTCTTCTCTGAAACCACAAGGCCCAGGTCTATGATATTTGGTATGAAGCTTCATCTAGTGGACCCCTACCAAGATTGTTCAAATTATAGTGCTGGGGCCAAAAATGCCCCCGCCCCGGGTCCCTTTGGTTTTACATAGGATTATATAGGGAAAATCTTTAAAAAATCTTCTTCTCTGAAACCGCAAGGCCCAGATCTTTGATATTTGGTATGAAGCTTCATCTAGTGGACCCCTACCAAGATTGTTCAAATTATAGTGCTGGGGCCAAAAATGCCCCCGCCCCGGTTCCCTTTGGTTTTACATAGGATTATATAGGGAAAATCTTTAAAAAATCTTCTTCTCTGAAACCGCAAGGCCCAGATCTTTGATATTTGGTATGAAGCTTCATCTAGTGGACCCCTACCAAGATTGTTCAAATTATAGTGCTGGGGCCAAAAATGCCCTTGCCCCAGGGCCCTTTGGTTTTACATGGGCTTATATAGGGAAAATCTTTAAAAATCTTCTTCTCTGAAACCGCAAGGCCCAGGTAATTTGGTATGAAGCTTCATCTAGTGGACCCTTACCAAAATTGTTCAAATTATAGCCCTGGGGCCAAAAATGCCCCCGCGCCGGGGCCCTTTGATTTTTAGCTCACCTGTCACGTAGTGACAAGGTGAGCTTTTGGGATCACTTTTTGTCCGTCGTCCGTCGTGCGTCCGTGCGTCCGTCCGTGCGTCCGTCCGTAAACTTTTCTTCAAACGACATCTCCTCCTAAACCACTGATCGGATTTTGACCAAACTTCACAGGAATGATCCTTAGGTGGTCCCCTTTCAAAGTTGTTCAAATGGTTCCGGTCCGTTGCACATATAGGTCACAGTAGCCAAAAATAGATTTTTTTCACCGAAAACTGAAAAAATTATCTTCTCTGAAACCGCAAGGCCCAGGTCTTATATATTTGGTATGAAGCTTCATCTAGTGGACCCCTACCAAGATTGTTCAAATTATAGTGCTGGGGCCAAAAATGCCCCCGCACGGGGGCCCTTTGGTTTTACATGGGCTTATATAGGGAAAATCTTTAAAAATCTTCTTCTCTGAAACTGCAAGGCCCAGATCTTTGATATTTGGTATGCAGCTTCATCTAGTGAATCCCTACCAAGATTGTTCAAATTATAGTGCTGGAGCTAAAAATGCCCCCGCACAGGGGCCCCTTGGTTTTACATGGGCTTATATAGGGAAAATCTTGAAAAATCTTCTTCTCTGAAACCGCAAGGCCCAGGTCTTTGATATTTGGTATGAAGCTTCATCTAGTGGACCCCTACCAAGATTGTTCAAATTATAGTGCTGGGGCCAAAAATGCCCCCGCACAGGGGCCCTTTGGTTTTACATGGGCTTATATAGGGAAAATCTTTAAAAATCTTCTTCTCTGAAACCGCAAGGCCAAGGTCTTTGATATTAGGTATGAAGCTTTATCTAGTGGACCCCTACCAAGATTGTTCAAATTATAGTGCTGAAGCAAAAAATGCCCCCGCACGGTGGCCCTTTGGTTTTACATGGGCTTATATAGGGAAAATCTTGAAAAATCTTCTTGTCTGAAACCGCAAGGCCCAGGTCTTTGATATTTGGTATGAAGCTTCATCTAGTGGACCCCTACCAAGATTGTTCAAATTATAGTGCTGGGGCCAAAAATGCCCCCGCACGGGGGCCCTTTGGTTTTACATGGGCTTATATAGGGAAAATCTTTAAAAATCTTCTTCTCTGAAACTGTAAGGCCCAGGTCTTTGATATTAGGTATGAAGCTTTATCTAGTGGACCCCTACCAAGATTGTTCAAATTATAGTGCTGGAGCTAAAAATGCCCCCCCGCACGGGGGCCCTTTGGTTTTACATGGGCTTATATAGGGAAAATCTTCAAAAATCTTCTTCTCCGAAACCTCCAGGCCCAGGTCTTTGATATTTGGTATGAAGCTTCATCTAGTAGACCCCTACCAAGATTGTTCAAATTATGGTGCTGGGGCCAAAAATGCCCCCGCACCAGGGCCCTTTTGTTTTACATAGGCTTATATAGGGAAAATCTTTAAAAATCTTCTTCTCTGAAACTGCAAGGCCCAGGTCTTTGATATTTGGTATGAAGCTTCATCTTGTGGACCTCTACCAAGATTGTTCAAATTATAGCCCTGGGGCTAAAAATGCCCCTGCTCCGGGGCCCTTTGGTTTTACATAGACTTATATAGGGAAAATCTTGAAAAATCTTCTTCTCTGAAACCACAAGGCTTAGGTCTTCGATATTTGTTATGGCACTTCAGCTAGTGGACCTCTATAAAGATTGTTCAAATTATAGCCCTGAGACCAAAAATGCCCCCGCCATGTGGCCCTTTGGTTTTACATAGACTTATATAGGGAAAATCTTTAAAAATCATCTTCTCTGAAACACAAGGCTTAGGTCTTTGATATTTGTTATGAAGCTTCAGCTAGTGGACCTCTACCAAGATTGTTCAAATTATAGCACTGGGGCCAAAAATGCCTCTGCTCCGGGGCCCTTTGGTTTAACATAGACTTATATAGGGAAAATCTTGTTTTACATAGATTTCTATATGCAGGGTAAACCTTTAAAATCTTTTTCTCTGAAACCAGAAAGCCCAGGTCTTTCATATTCGATATGAAGCTTCATCTTGTGGACCTCTACCAAGATTGTTCAAATTTTAGCCCTGGGGCCAAAATTGACCCTGCCCAGGGCCCACTTGTTATGCTTTGGATCAGGTGAGCGAACCAGGGCCCTCTGGGCCCTCTTGTACATGGGCTTATATAGGGAAAATTTTTAAAAATCTTCTTCTCTGAAACCGCAAGGCCTAGGTCTTTGATATTTGGTATGAAGCTTCATCTAGTGGACCCCTACCAAGATTGTTCAAATTATAGTGCTGGGGCCAAAAATGCCCCCACCCCTGGGCCCTTTGGTTTTACATGGGCTTATATAGTAAAATCTTCAAAAATCTTCTTCTCTGAAACCACAAGGCCCAGGTCTTTGATTTTTGGTATGAAGCTTCATCTAGTGGACCCCTACCAAGATTGTTCAAATTATAGTGCTCGGGCCAAAAATGCCCTTGCCCCGGGGCCCTTTAGTTTTACATGGGCTTATATAGGGAAAATCTGTAAAAATCTTCTTCTCTGAAACCGCAAGGTCCAGGTCTTTGCAATTTGGTATGAAGTTTCATCTAGTGGACCCCTACCAAGATTGTTCGAATTATAGTGCTGGGGCCAAAAATGCCCCCGCCCCGAGGCCCTTTGGTTTTACATGGGCTTATATAGGGAAAATCTTTAAAAATCTTCTTCTCTGAAACTGCAAGGTCCAGGTCTTTGCTATTTGGTATGAAGCTCCATCAAGTGGATCCCTACCAAGATTGTTCCAATTAAAGTGCTGGGGCCAAAAATGCCCCTGCCCTGGGGCCCTTTGGTTTTACATAGGCTTATGTAGGGAAAATCTTTAAAAATCTTCTTCTCTGAAACTGCAAGGCCCAGATCTTTGATATTTGGTATGAAGCTTCATCTTGTGGACCTCTACCAAGATTGTTCAAATTATAGCCCTGGGGCCAAAAATGCCCCCCCCCCCCTCCCCCTCTCTGGGGTCCTTTGGTTCTACATAGACTTATATAGGGAAAATCTTTAAAAATCTTCTCTGAAACCACAAGGCCTAGGTCTTTGATATTTGGTTTTGAGATTCAGCTAGTGGACCTCTTCCAAGATTGTTCAAATTATAGCCCTGAGGCCAAAAATGCCCCCGCCCGAGACCCTTTGGTTTTACATAGACTTATATAGGGAAATCTTTAAAATTCTTCTTCTCTGAAACTGCAAGGCCCATGTCTTTGATATTTGGTATGGAGCATCATCTAGTGGACAATTATAGCCTTTGTTGATATTTGGTATGAAGCTTCACCTTTTTAGACCTCCCTGAACATTATGCACATTATAACCTTGGGGTCAATAATGGCCCTCCCAGGGGCCAACTTGTTACTCTATGGATCAGGTGAGCGATCCAGGGCCATCATGGCCCTCTTGTTAAAAATGTCAGAAATACATAAGGGGTATCCCTTAACCTTAATTATCAGGGCAAAGGCCCAGTTGTTCAAAGTATTGTTAGTTTAAACAAGCTTGTTAGTGGCCAAAATATTAACTGTTCTAGCAAGTACAATATCCAATACTCTGGTGTTTTTGTGGAAAAAAATGTGAGTAGCTTTTGCATTTGGAAAAACTATGCAATTTTTTTTTTTCAGCAGCAAAAAAAGATCAAAGTTATAATAATATATTAACTAATGACATTGTTAGTTTTAAACAGCTGGGCCCAGTTATTTAAAACTTATGCTGTCAAATTGTTAAAATTTTGATCATTTAATATGGCAAATACGCTGTACTGCTCACATTTTTCCAGCAAGAATACCAGAGTATTAGGCACAGTATTTGCTGGAACAGTTTACATTTTGACCAATAACAAAATCGCGAAGCTAACAACGCTTTGAACATCCGGGTTCATGTGTAGCCCTTAACCATGATTAACGTAAAAATCCTAAAAAATCGAGCACCTTGGGGACTTGCTGTAATTTGCTTAAAATTTTAACAATTTGTTGCATGATCCAGCAAGAAGTCCAACAGTTGCAGATGGAATAGCAAACAGTGTAGACCCCGATCAGACTGCTCCATTAGGAGCAGTCTGATCTGGGTCTGCACTGTTTACTTAGGCCTGTCTGTCCCAGTCTCGGGATCATTACAGTAGCCTGAAGATGCCAGAAAAAAAAAACTGCATCTGAAAATGTTGTTTGTTTATGTCATCTACTGCATATTCTTGCAAACTTTAAATTGCATTTTTTCAAACAGACAAACAGTATGGGCCCCTGATTAGGGTCCACACTGTTTGCAAAAATGACTTATAGAGTAACTAGCAGATAACAAAACAGACAACAGTGGTTGTGTGTGTGATAGGCCCCCAGCCATTGGGGCTTGGGGAAATAGCTTCCATTCAGAGCCGTAACTGACCGCACATGAGTACTGTAAAACAACCTCCAAGAAGGTCTAAGCCTGCCCAGGCAGAGTTGTGTGAGTTGGACCGTCCCTGCATATAAACCCTGTTAGTTTGTTTGGATGGCAGAGCTTGAGATGTCATTTTGGGTAAAAGTCCCACGAAATTGGAAGCAATGTCTCCAAAATGACTTAAAATGTGTTGACAGGGACGTTAAACATCAAACAAACAGAGGTTGTGACTGATGCCTTAAGGGTTGGTTAATATCCATTAACCTTATCTTTTCTGATTATTTTGACACCATCTTTACAGTTAAATGTTAATCTGCTGAATTTAAATATTGACAATCAACATTATATCCTTTCCACTACCATAGCGTATTTTTGCGTAATTGCTGCCAAAAACTTTTTGAACGACCCTCATTCTTTCCCATATTCAACCATACTTTTGATAAGGATGTTTTTGGATAGGGTATTCCAACAACTGTTCGCAACATGCATATCAATCCTCTAAGAGATACTGGAACAGGACCAGAGGCTTCCAAACCTGGCAAAAAGTCGAAAAAATTAGCCTCTGAAATTGCCATTCTGCCCCATGTTCTTTGAGACGGCGTGCTGTCTGTACGAAACAAGTGTGGCCAAAACAAAGACATGTCGAGAATAGGTACAAAAGAGTGAAAAGTACATAAGGTAACACGATAGAAAACGAGAGGAAAATAAGGTTGAGAAAAACGAAAAAAAAAAAAAAAAAAAAAAAAAAAAAGAAGTCCGTGAGCATGTTTTAGCATAGCGTGACCCCTGCGCCATGACCTATGACGTCATCAGAAAGTTTGTTTTCACATACCGAACAGTACATTTTGTCTCCTATTGAAAACGGGCGAGACAAGACTAAATGAACCAAAAGATCGGGTTCTAGGGCGAAATGTTCTCCCCTACCCCCATTTTAGTCATGGTTTCAAAAATGCCCGGCAGTCCTAAGGATATGGTGAAAAAGTGAAAATCCCTGTAAATTGCCCCGATTTCCTCATATTTCGACAGAATATGTCGAAAAATAAAGATTTCAAGTTTAAAACGGCTAGTTCCGCTGTTCTAAATAACTTCACCATATCCTTTCCACTACCATAGCGTATTTTTGCGTAATTGCTGCCAAAAACTTTTTGAACGACCCTCATTCTTTCCCATATTCAACCATACTTTTGATAAGGATGTTTTTGGATAGGGTATTCCAACAACTGTTCGCAACATGCATATCAATCCTCTAAGAGATACTGGAACAGGACCAGAGGCTTCCAAACCTGGCAAAAAGTCGAAAAAATTAGCCTCTGAAATTGCCATTCTGCCCCATGTTCTTTGAGACGGCGTGCTGTCTGTACGAAACAAGTGTGGCCAAAACAAAGACATGTCGAGAATAGGTACAAAAGAGTGAAAAGTACATAAGGTAACACGATAGAAAACGAGAGGAAAATAAGGTTGAGAAAAACGAAAAAAAAAAAAAAAAAAAAAAAAAAAAAGAAGTCCGTGAGCATGTTTTAGCATAGCGTGACCCCTGCGCCATGACCTATGACGTCATCAGAAAGTTTGTTTTCACATACCGAACAGTACATTTTGTCTCCTATTGAAAACGGGCGAGACAAGACTAAATGAACCAAAAGATCGGGTTCTAGGGCGAAATGTTCTCCCCTACCCCCATTTTAGTCATGGTTTCAAAAATGCCCGGCAGTCCTAAGGATATGGTGAAAAAGTGAAAATCCCTGTAAATTGCCCCGATTTCCTCATATTTCGACAGAATATGTCGAAAAATAAAGATTTCAAGTTTAAAACGGCTAGTTCCGCTGTTTTAAATAACTTCACCATATCCTTTCCACTACCATAGCGTATTTTTGCGTAATTGCTGCCAAAAACTTTTTGAACGACCCTCATTCTTTCCCATATTCAACCATACTTTTGATAAGGATGTTTTTGGATAGGGTATTCCAACAACTGTTCGCAACATGCATATCAATCCTCTAAGAGATACTGGAACAGGACCAGAGGCTTCCAAACCTGGCAAAAAGTCGAAAAAATTAGCCTCTGAAATTGCCATTCTGCCCCATGTTCTTTGAGACGGCGTGCTGTCTGTACGAAACAAGTGTGGCCAAAACAAAGACATGTCGAGAATAGGTACAAAAGAGTGAAAAGTACATAAGGTAACACGATAGAAAACGAGAGGAAAATAAGGTTGAGAAAAACGAAAAAAAAAAAAAAAAAAAAAAAAAAAAAGAAGTCCGTGAGCATGTTTTAGCATAGCGTGACCCCTGCGCCATGACCTATGACGTCATCAGAAAGTTTGTTTTCACATACCGAACAGTACATTTTGTCTCCTATTGAAAACGGGCGAGACAAGACTAAATGAACCAAAAGATCGGGTTCTAGGGCGAAATGTTCTCCCCTACCCCCATTTTAGTCATGGTTTCAAAAATGCCCGGCAGTCCTAAGGATATGGTGAAAAAGTGAAAATCCCTGTAAATTGCCCCGATTTCCTCATATTTCGACAGAATATGTCGAAAAATAAAGATTTCAAGTTTAAAACGGCTAGTTCCGCTGTTCTAAATAACTTCACCATATCCTTTCCACTACCATAGCGTATTTTTGCGTAATTGCTGCCAAAAACTTTTTGAACGACCCTCATTCTTTCCCATATTCAACCATACTTTTGATAAGGATGTTTTTGGATAGGGTATTCCAACAACTGTTCGCAACATGCATATCAATCCTCTAAGAGATACTGGAACAGGACCAGAGGCTTCCAAACCTGGCAAAAAGTCGAAAAAATTAGCCTCTGAAATTGCCATTCTGCCCCATGTTCTTTGAGACGGCGTGCTGTCTGTACGAAACAAGTGTGGCCAAAACAAAGACATGTCGAGAATAGGTACAAAAGAGTGAAAAGTACATAAGGTAACACGATAGAAAACGAGAGGAAAATAAGGTTGAGAAAAACGAAAAAAAAAAAAAAAAAAAAAAAAAAAGAAGTCCGTGAGCATGTTTTAGCATAGCGTGACCCCTGCGCCATGACCTATGACGTCATCAGAAAGTTTGTTTTCACATACCGAACAGTACATTTTGTCTCCTATTGAAAACGGGCGAGACAAGACTAAATGAACCAAAAGATCGGGTTCTAGGGCGAAATGTTCTCCCCTACCCCCATTTTAGTCATGGTTTCAAAAATGCCCGGCAGTCCTAAGGATATGGTGAAAAAGTGAAAATCCCTGTAAATTGCCCCGATTTCCTCATATTTCGACAGAATATGTCGAAAAATAAAGATTTCAAGTTTAAAACGGCTAGTTCCGCTGTTCTAAATAACTTCACCATATCCTTTCCACTACCATAGCGTATTTTTGCGTAATTGCTGCCAAAAACTTTTTGAACGACCCTCATTCTTTCCCATATTCAACCATACTTTTGATAAGGATGTTTTTGGATAGGGTATTCCAACAACTGTTCGCAACATGCATATCAATCCTCTAAGAGATACTGGAACAGGACCAGAGGCTTCCAAACCTGGCAAAAAGTCGAAAAAATTAGCCTCTGAAATTGCCATTCTGCCCCATGTTCTTTGAGACGGCGTGCTGTCTGTACGAAACAAGTGTGGCCAAAACAAAGACATGTCGAGAATAGGTACAAAAGAGTGAAAAGTACATAAGGTAACACGATAGAAAACGAGAGGAAAATAAGGTTGAGAAAAACGAAAAAAAAAAAAAAAAAAAAAAAAAAAAAGAAGTCCGTGAGCATGTTTTAGCATAGCGTGACCCCTGCGCCATGACCTATGACGTCATCAGAAAGTTTGTTTTCACATACCGAACAGTACATTTTGTCTCCTATTGAAAACGGGCGAGACAAGACTAAATGAACCAAAAGATCGGGTTCTAGGGCGAAATGTTCTCCCCTACCCCCATTTTAGTCATGGTTTCAAAAATGCCCGGCAGTCCTAAGGATATGGTGAAAAAGTGAAAATCCCTGTAAATTGCCCCGATTTCCTCATATTTCGACAGAATATGTCGAAAAATAAAGATTTCAAGTTTAAAACGGCTAGTTCCGCTGTTCTAAATAACTTCACCATATCCTTTCCACTACCATAGCGTATTTTTGCGTAATTGCTGCCAAAAACTTTTTGAACGACCCTCATTCTTTCCCATATTCAACCATACTTTTGATAAGGATGTTTTTGGATAGGGTATTCCAACAACTGTTCGCAACATGCATATCAATCCTCTAAGAGATACTGGAACAGGACCAGAGGCTTCCAAACCTGGCAAAAAGTCGAAAAAATTAGCCTCTGAAATTGCCATTCTGCCCCATGTTCTTTGAGACGGCGTGCTGTCTGTACGAAACAAGTGTGGCCAAAACAAAGACATGTCGAGAATAGGTACAAAAGAGTGAAAAGTACATAAGGTAACACGATAGAAAACGAGAGGAAAATAAGGTTGAGAAAAACGAAAAAAAAAAAAAAAAAAAAAAAAAAAAGAAGTCCGTGAGCATGTTTTAGCATAGCGTGACCCCTGCGCCATGACCTATGACGTCATCAGAAAGTTTGTTTTCACATACCGAACAGTACATTTTGTCTCCTATTGAAAACGGGCGAGACAAGACTAAATGAACCAAAAGATCGGGTTCTAGGGCGAAATGTTCTCCCCTACCCCCATTTTAGTCATGGTTTCAAAAATGCCCGGCAGTCCTAAGGATATGGTGAAAAAGTGAAAATCCCTGTAAATTGCCCCGATTTCCTCATATTTCGACAGAATATGTCGAAAAATAAAGATTTCAAGTTTAAAACGGCTAGTTCCGCTGTTCTAAATAACTTCACCATATCCTTTCCACTACCATAGCGTATTTTTGCGTAATTGCTGCCAAAAACTTTTTGAACGACCCTCATTCTTTCCCATATTCAACCATACTTTTGATAAGGATGTTTTTGGATAGGGTATTCCAACAACTGTTCGCAACATGCATATCAATCCTCTAAGAGATACTGGAACAGGACCAGAGGCTTCCAAACCTGGCAAAAAGTCGAAAAAATTAGCCTCTGAAATTGCCATTCTGCCCCATGTTCTTTGAGACGGCGTGCTGTCTGTACGAAACAAGTGTGGCCAAAACAAAGACATGTCGAGAATAGGTACAAAAGAGTGAAAAGTACATAAGGTAACACGATAGAAAACGAGAGGAAAATAAGGTTGAGAAAAACGAAAAAAAAAAAAAAAAAAAAAAAAAAAAAGAAGTCCGTGAGCATGTTTTAGCATAGCGTGACCCCTGCGCCATGACCTATGACGTCATCAGAAAGTTTGTTTTCACATACCGAACAGTACATTTTGTCTCCTATTGAAAACGGGCGAGACAAGACTAAATGAACCAAAAGATCGGGTTCTAGGGCGAAATGTTCTCCCCTACCCCCATTTTAGTCATGGTTTCAAAAATGCCCGGCAGTCCTAAGGATATGGTGAAAAAGTGAAAATCCCTGTAAATTGCCCCGATTTCCTCATATTTCGACAGAATATGTCGAAAAATAAAGATTTCAAGTTTAAAACGGCTAGTTCCGCTGTTCTAAATAACTTCACCATATCCTTTCCACTACCATAGCGTATTTTTGCGTAATTGCTGCCAAAAACTTTTTGAACGACCCTCATTCTTTCCCATATTCAACCATACTTTTGATAAGGATGTTTTTGGATAGGGTATTCCAACAACTGTTCGCAACATGCATATCAATCCTCTAAGAGATACTGGAACAGGACCAGAGGCTTCCAAACCTGGCAAAAAGTCGAAAAAATTAGCCTCTGAAATTGCCATTCTGCCCCATGTTCTTTGAGACGGCGTGCTGTCTGTACGAAACAAGTGTGGCCAAAACAAAGACATGTCGAGAATAGGTACAAAAGAGTGAAAAGTACATAAGGTAACACGATAGAAAACGAGAGGAAAATAAGGTTGAGAAAAACGAAAAAAAAAAAAAAAAAAAAAAAAAAAAAGAAGTCCGTGAGCATGTTTTAGCATAGCGTGACCCCTGCGCCATGACCTATGACGTCATCAGAAAGTTTGTTTTCACATACCGAACAGTACATTTTGTCTCCTATTGAAAACGGGCGAGACAAGACTAAATGAACCAAAAGATCGGGTTCTAGGGCGAAATGTTCTCCCCTACCCCCATTTTAGTCATGGTTTCAAAAATGCCCGGCAGTCCTAAGGATATGGTGAAAAAGTGAAAATCCCTGTAAATTGCCCCGATTTCCTCATATTTCGACAGAATATGTCGAAAAATAAAGATTTCAAGTTTAAAACGGCTAGTTCCGCTGTTCTAAATAACTTCACCATATCCTTTCCACTACCATAGCGTATTTTTGCGTAATTGCTGCCAAAAACTTTTTGAACGACCCTCATTCTTTCCCATATTCAACCATACTTTTGATAAGGATGTTTTTGGATAGGGTATTCCAACAACTGTTCGCAACATGCATATCAATCCTCTAAGAGATACTGGAACAGGACCAGAGGCTTCCAAACCTGGCAAAAAGTCGAAAAAATTAGCCTCTGAAATTGCCATTCTGCCCCATGTTCTTTGAGACGGCGTGCTGTCTGTACGAAACAAGTGTGGCCAAAACAAAGACATGTCGAGAATAGGTACAAAAGAGTGAAAAGTACATAAGGTAACACGATAGAAAACGAGAGGAAAATAAGGTTGAGAAAAACGAAAAAAAAAAAAAAAAAAAAAAAAAAAAAGAAGTCCGTGAGCATGTTTTAGCATAGCGTGACCCCTGCGCCATGACCTATGACGTCATCAGAAAGTTTGTTTTCACATACCGAACAGTACATTTTGTCTCCTATTGAAAACGGGCGAGACAAGACTAAATGAACCAAAAGATCAGGTTCTAGGGCGAAATGTTCTCCCCTACCCCCATTTTAGTCATGGTTTCAAAAATGCCCGGCAGTCCTAAGGATATGGTGAAAAAGTGAAAATCCCTGTAAATTGCCCCGATTTCCTCATATTTCGACAGAATATGTCGAAAAATAAAGATTTCAAGTTTAAAACGGCTAGTTCCGCTGTTCTAAATAACTTCACCATATCCTTTCCACTACCATAGCGTATTTTTGCGTAATTGCTGCCAAAAACTTTTTGAACGACCCTCATTCTTTCCCATATTCAACCATACTTTTGATAAGGATGTTTTTGGATAGGGTATTCCAACAACTGTTCGCAACATGCATATCAATCCTCTAAGAGATACTGGAACAGGACCAGAGGCTTCCAAACCTGGCAAAAAGTCGAAAAAATTAGCCTCTGAAATTGCCATTCTGCCCCATGTTCTTTGAGACGGCGTGCTGTCTGTACGAAACAAGTGTGGCCAAAACAAAGACATGTCGAGAATAGGTACAAAAGAGTGAAAAGTACATAAGGTAACACGATAGAAAACGAGAGGAAAATAAGGTTGAGAAAAACGAAAAAAAAAAAAAAAAAAAAAAAAAAAAAGAAGTCCGTGAGCATGTTTTAGCATAGCGTGACCCCTGCGCCATGACCTATGACGTCATCAGAAAGTTTGTTTTCACATACCGAACAGTACATTTTGTCTCCTATTGAAAACGGGCGAGACAAGACTAAATGAACCAAAAGATCGGGTTCTAGGGCGAAATGTTCTCCCCTACCCCCATTTTAGTCATGGTTTCAAAAATGCCCGGCAGTCCTAAGGATATGGTGAAAAAGTGAAAATCCCTGTAAATTGCCCCGATTTCCTCATATTTCGACAGAATATGTCGAAAAATAAAGATTTCAAGTTTAAAACGGCTAGTTCCGCTGTTCTAAATAACTTCACCATATCCTTTCCACTACCATAGCGTATTTTTGCGTAATTGCTGCCAAAAACTTTTTGAACGACCCTCATTCTTTCCCATATTCAACCATACTTTTGATAAGGATGTTTTTGGATAGGGTATTCCAACAACTGTTCGCAACATGCATATCAATCCTCTAAGAGATACTGGAACAGGACCAGAGGCTTCCAAACCTGGCAAAAAGTCGAAAAAATTAGCCTCTGAAATTGCCATTCTGCCCCATGTTCTTTGAGACGGCGTGCTGTCTGTACGAAACAAGTGTGGCCAAAACAAAGACATGTCGAGAATAGGTACAAAAGAGTGAAAAGTACATAAGGTAACACGATAGAAAACGAGAGGAAAATAAGGTTGAGAAAAACGAAAAAAAAAAAAAAAAAAAGAAGTCCGTGAGCATGTTTTAGCATAGCGTGACCCCTGCGCCATGACCTATGACGTCATCAGAAAGTTTGTTTTCACATACCGAACAGTACATTTTGTCTCCTATTGAAAACGGGCGAGACAAGACTAAATGAACCAAAAGATCGGGTTCTAGGGCGAAATGTTCTCCCCTACCCCCATTTTAGTCATGGTTTCAAAAATGCCCGGCAGTCCTAAGGATATGGTGAAAAAGTGAAAATCCCTGTAAATTGCCCCGATTTCCTCATATTTCGACAGAATATGTCGAAAAATAAAGATTTCAAGTTTAAAACGGCTAGTTCCGCTGTTCTAAATAACTTCACCATATCCTTTACTGATATCTATTTACCTTGTCTTATCTGGGAAAAAGCTGATTTAAAAAGTTATGCTGTTTCCATATTCAGAAAGTTTGTTTCATTTGATGTTTAACGTCCCCGTCAACACTATATAGGTCATTTTGGAGATGTTGCTTTCAATTTTGTGGAACTTTTATCTGACATTGAGATGAAATGACATCTCAAGTCCTGTCCCCCAATGAAACCAATAGGGTTTATAAGCATGGACGGTCCAACTCGCACCGCTTTGCCTGGGCAGTCTTAGATCCTCTATGTGGTTTACCAGTACTTGTGTGCAGTCGGATTCAGCTTTGGTGGAAGCATCATGCAGCCCATTTATTTCTTCAAGCCCCGATCAGCGGGGCTGACTATATTCAGAAAGATGTAAGACAAATGGGTCTACATTGTTTGCTTAGGCCTATTTTTCCTAATACTTAGGTTCATTATGGTACCCTGTTTTGTTTGTTTGATTTGCGGTTTAACATCTCTGTCAACACTAAAGGTTATTTTGGATACGTTGCTTCCAATTTTGTGGGACTTTTACCTGACATTGAGATGAAATGACATCTCAAGCCCTGCCGCCCAATGAAACAAATAGGGTTTATAAGTATGGACGGGCCGAAAACCATACACTGCTCTTACTAAAATGGGATTTAAAGGGGTATTCACTTAACGGACTTGTTAATGTGACGCAGTGGTAATACTTTTTGGAAACCTTGGAGAAAAAGAATGTTTAAAGAATTTTGTTTTCTTCTCAAAGTCTTTGCAAATACCATTTCAGGAAAAAAGACGGCGGAAATGGAGACGGTGGTGTGACTGGGGGCCTGGCATGGGTCTTGGAAAAAGACGCCACAGAGACGAAGCAATTATGAATGCAGAGAATAATCCAGACAACACCTTAGTGGAAATATCGGATGAAAGTTCATATTCTGATGTTGAATGTTATGGTGAAAACATTGAACCTGACCTGCTCCTTGTACCTGGAAATGGTTCTCAGAAACTCAATACTCCCAGTCCCTTTCCAGTGTCCCTTACTCAGGTTGCTACAAATACTGGTACCAGTTCTAATAAAGAACCAAAACCATTAGGCAGTAGTAAACGATCTAGCACAGATTCTGTTGTAGAAACTGTGAATCAGATTAGTATTAGCAGTGAAAAACAAAGACATAAACATATTTCTGATAATTTTAATCCTTCGCAAAGTGGAGATAGCCTTTCCAGAGGTACAGGTGGTATGCCTTTGGAAATATTTCATGGAGACACTAATAATACAGTGACAAGCACTGCAGGTACTATAGTTGCTGGTATTCCATCAAGTAGTCCACCAGTTCATGATTTAGAGAGCAGGGAAAGACCTCCTGGAGCAGTAGACATGGTTACTCCAGAACCAAAGGAAATTGTGGATGTGAAACCAGATTTAGATTTATTGCAACAAAAACAAAAACATATTTTTGATAATTTTCACACATCGCCAAGTGGAGATAACCTTACCAAAGACACAAGTGGTATGTTATTGGAAATATTTAACCCATTTTGTACCAGAAACCCCAAAACGGGTAATTGGCAAACAGTGCGAGCCCAGATCAGACGCTGCAGAATGCGGCGTCTAATTAGGGCCTACATTGTTTGCACTAGTTCAGTCATTTTCTTAATAATTTTTTAAGAAAACACAACCTGACACCCCTTAAATTTGAAGGGACTTCTGCTTTATATAAGGAGGAAGATTCCATTTGAAAAAAGGATTAATGGAGACACAGCTAATCAAAGTGCTGACAGCACTGGTGGCTCAATTTCTTTTGACTGTACATTTGGGAAATAGGCCTGTACTGGGACTTAGACTGTTTTGTTTCACCTTAAAAATCCTGTAATTAGACAAACAGTGTAGATCCTGAGCAGAAAAACAACAAAGACAAAACCAATTTTTTGATAATTTCTAAAATTATGAAAACACTTAACTAGATCTGGTTCTACACTATTTTCCAGTACGATAACACGCTTGTGCGACATAGTGCATTTTTCACATCTCCAAAATGGCTACTTTTCTGATAAAAATCCACAATACTTTTCTTATTTACACTGCAAACATAGGCTTATGGGTGCTCGTGCAGGCGGTTCTAATGATGCATTTCTAACGAGTACCCACAACCTATGTTTGGGGCAGAAATAAGAAAAATATTGCTCACCCCCCTTAAACCCCAGTTTTCTCTATATTAAGTGGGGTTTATGGGGGGTATCCATTTTACGGACTTGTCGGGCTCATCGGAGTCTAACTGTTGGTTTTCTTTTGCTCCAGCATTTCAGTGGTTTCTTGCTGTCGAGTCCTCACCGTTGTCTCACCTCTGTGGTTCTTTGATTTCTGTGTTCACGGAGATGTTGCACTGATGAGTTAGGAGGCCTTCATGCGGACTGAACTAATTATTTGTCTAAATCGCGACGGAAGTAAGGGCGAGGATTGTGGCCACGCAAAATCGATTTAAGCCCCCCAGTGGAAATCTTCCACTGACCGTTCCAAGGCGGCTCTTCTGTGGCGATTTATTTATGTTGTTGTTTGTTACTTACTGTGTGTATCACTTGTGTCTTTTAATTTTGGATGGCCATATGGCCATTTTGTGGGAAAGTAACTGTCCATATGGCCTTCCTTTGTTTAGGTTTCCATTATGGTCTGGTCGCTTAATGTTTGTATTTCTTTCCCTTTGGTGTCTTTTATGGATGGAGTAAGTTAATTGTATCAATTCCTGATCTTTGTTTTACTTCTACTTTGTTCACATGATGCCATTGTCCCAGTGCACAAACCCAGTCCAGATATACTTTTTGCTTAGTGCTCTGATGTCACAAGGAGAAGACTAGCACTGCTATAAATAATTAGTGCAAATCACAACTGAAACTTGTTTTTTCATTGGCTAGAAACGTATCATGTGCAAGTCGCTAATCTGTGATAGATGCACAGCAGGCACTATGACATTTGAACTGGACTGGTCCGTGTCCAGTGTGTTAGTGCCTGCTATGGAGATATCAGGAAAATTTTACGGACAATCGTGAATAAATAGAGATTATGATATGGGATTTTTAATATCATACCCCATATCAGCCCTCGACCCATATCAGCCCTCGGGCCTTTGGCCCGAAGGCTGATATGGGTCGAGGGCTGATATGGGGTATGATATGAAAAATGCCATATCATAATCTATTTATCATACATTTCACTTAAAAAAAAAAAAAAATGTTCAAAATAAATTGTATTAATTGCATCTGCCTAATACAAAAGTTACAATGAGAATCTCATTATCTTCGGTCTAGCTATGTAATTTAATTAATTTAAGAGACGCTTTGTCAGCAATCCCTTACATAGTTCTTTCGCCCATTTTCCTCTCGTATTCGCTGTGCCGCGCCGTGCCATGTTTTGTTTTTTTTGGTTTGTTTTTTGCCAAACAGTTCGAACAGACGAAAATATTGCAAATTGCAAATGGCATCCTGAACAACAAATGCAAAATGCCGCGTGTTATGAATAGGGTGACGTCAGAGGTATGATAAAGGCTTAGGGGTGCAATAAAGGGCTGTGATATGGATTTTTGGGGTATGATAAATCCCATGCGATATGGCAGCACGTGCAAGCGTAATATGTGCATTGGTGTCACGTTAGTATCGCATATTCAAAAACTAAGTATTTTATACTAAATGTATGATAATGGTTTTTTTAGCTCGTCTGTTTTTTTAAAAAAAACTTTCGAGCTATTGTCATCACTCCGGCGTCTGCGTAGTCGTCCTGCGTCGTTCCAAAAAAACTTAACCTTGGCTATAACTTAAAAAGTATTAGACCTAGCCTCATGAAACTTCATACACACACTCATCATCACAAGAGCTACATTTTGACCAAGGACCATAACAACATTGTTGATTTTGGCTGAATTATCTCCCCTTTTCCAATTTTTTTCTGAAACACATTTTTTGCTCTCATTTTAATACTATTCACAACAGAGCCTTCAAACTTCACATGAATGTTCCTTGGGACAAGACCTTTTCAGTGATACCACACTTTTTGATCTGTGACCTTGACCTTTGAACTTTGACCTATTTTTCGAAAATTTAACCGAAAACCTTAACCTTGACCATATTTCCAAAAGTATTTGGCCTACCTTCATGAAACTTCATACACATACTCACCATCACAAGAGCTACATTCCCTACAAGTTTTATAACTCCATCTTGCAATTTGATTGAATTATCTCCCCTTTTCTCTCCGTTTTTAGCTCACCTGAGCCTTTAGGCTCATAGGTGAGCTTATAGTATAGCCATGGTCCGTCGTCCGTCCGTCCGTCCGTCCGTCCGTCCGTCCACCATTTTCAAAGATCTTCTTCTCCTATACTGCAGGGCCAATCAAAGCCAAATTTCATATGGAGCCTCAGTGGGATGGGGGAACGAAAGTTTGTTCGCGGGGTCTGGATCACATGACCAAGATGGCCGCCATGCCCATATATGGTAAAAAGCCTTCAAAAATCTTCTTCTCCAGAACCATAAGGCCAATGGCCTTGAAACTTGGCATGTAGCATATGGTACTCGGGCCCATCATGGCTTGTACAAATGGTGACCCTGGGTTGACCTTGACCTATTTTACAGCAATGTCAAATATGCCAACTTAGGCTTTTGCATGGAGAAAAGTGAAAATAATGGATTTTTAGGAAACCATTGAAGACAGTGTCACCAAAATTTGTAGATCAGGAAAAGTAATTGAATACATGAAGATCTATGGGTTAGAAAGGTCAAGGTCATTCATTGACCTTAGACCAAGGTCATTCAGGTTCCAGATTTCAAACATTTTTTTCTCAGAAACTACCGAACCAATTGAAGTGAAATTTGATATGGAGCCTTTGTGAGTTGAACAAATGAAAAGTTGCTCATATGGTCTAGGTCACATGACCAAGATGGCGGCCACGCCTATATATGATAAAAAGCCTTCAAAATCCTTCTTCTCTAGAACTGTAAGGCCAATGGCCTTGAAACTTGGCATGTAGCATATGGTACACGGGCCCATCATGGCTTGTACAAATGGTGACCCTGGGTTGACCTTGACCTATTTTACAGCAATGTCAAATATGCCGACGTAGGCTTTTGCATGGAGAAAAGTGAAAATAATGGATTTTTAGGAAACCATTGAAGACAGTGTCACCAAAATTTGTAGATCAGGTAAAGTAATTGAATACATGAAGATCTATTGGTTAGAAAGGTCAAGGTCATTCATTGACCTTAGACCAAGGTCATTCAGGTTCCAGATTTCAAACATTTTTTTCTCAGAAACTACCAAACCAATTGAAGTGAAATTCGATATGGAGCCTTTGTGAGTTGAACAAATGAAAAGTTGCCAATATGGTCTAGGTCACATGACATAGATGGCGGCCACGCCTATATATGATAAAAAGCCTTCAAAATTCTTCTTCTCTAGAACTGTAAGGCCAATGGCCTTGAAACTTGGCATGTAGCATATGGTACTCGGGCCCATCATAGTTTGTACAAATGGTGACCCTTGGCTGACCTTGACCTATTGACCAGCAATTAAAGTTTGTTTGCGGGGTCTGGATCACATGACCAAGATGGCCACCATGCCCATATATGGTAATAAGCCTTCAAAAATCTTCTCCAGAACTGTAAGGCCAGTGGCCTTGAAATTCGGCATGTAGCATATGGTACTCAGGCCCATCAGAGCTTGTACAAATGGTGATTGTGGGTTGATCTTGACCTATTTTACAGCAAAGTCAAGTTTGCCGACTTAGGCTTTTGCATGGAGAAAAGTGAAAATAATGGATCTTTAGGAAACCATTGAAGTTAGTGTCACCAGAATTTGTAGATCAGGTAAAATAACTGAAAACATGAAGAGCTATGGGTTAGAAAGGTCAAGGTCATTCATTGACCATAGACCAAGGTCATTCAGGTTCTATATTTCAAACATTTTTTTCTCAGAAACTACCGGGCCAATTGAAGTGAAATTCAATATGGAGCCTTTGTGAGTTGAACAAATGAAAAATTGCCAATACCATCTAGATCACGTGACCAAGATGGCGGCCACGCCCAGATATGGTTAAAAGATTTCAAAATTCTTCTTCTCCAGAACCGTAAGGCCAATGGCCTTGAAACTTGGCAAGTAGCATATGGTACTCAGGCCCATCATAGTTTGTACAAATGGTGACCCTGGGTTGACATTGACCTATTTTACAGCAATGTCAAATTTGCCGACTAAGACTTTTGCATCGGAAAAAAGTGAAAATAATGGATTTTTAGAAAACCATTGAAGACAGTGTCACCAAAATTGGTAGATCAGGTAAAGTAACTGAATGCATGAAGATCTATAGGTAAGAAAGGTCTAAGGTCATTCATTGACCTTTGACCAAGGTCAATCAGGTTCCATATTTAAAAAAAAAAAAACATTTTTTTTTCTCAGAAACTACTGAGCCAATTGAAGTGGAATTCAATATGGAGCCTTCGTGTGTTGAACAAATGAAAAGTTGCCAATATGGTCTAGATCACCTGACCAAGATGGCTGCCATGCAGATATATAGTAAAAAGCCGTCATAAATCTTCTTCTCCAGAACTTCTCTAAAAATCTTCTTCGCCAATGGCCTTGAAACTTGGCGTATAGCATATGGTACTCGGGCCCATCATAGTTTGTACAAATGGTGACACTGGGTTGACCTTGACCTATTTTACGGCAATATCAAAGTCAACTTAGGCTTTTGCATGGGAAAAAGTGAAAATAATGGATTTTTTGGAAACCATTGAAGAAAGTCTCACCAAAATTTGTAGATCAGGTAAAGTTACTGAATACATGAAGATGTATAGGTAAGAATGGTCAAGGTCATTCAGTGATCTGGGACCATATTTCAAACATTTTTTTCTCAGAAACTGCTGGACCAATTCAAGTGAAATTTGATATTGATCCTTTATGTGATGAACAAATGAAAATTTGCTGATATGGTTCAGGTCACATGACCAAGATGGTGGCCATGCCCATATATGGTAAAAACCCTTTAACATTCTTCTTCGGAACCGTACGGCCAATGACCTTGAAACTTGGCACATAGCACTCAGGCCTATCATAATTTGTTCAAATGGTGATTCTGGATTGACCGTGACCTATTTTACGCCAATGTCAAATTTGCCGACTTAGGCTTTTGCATGGGAAAAAGTGAAAATAATGGATTTTTATGAAACCATTGAAGACAGTGTCACAAAAATTGGTAGATCATGTAAAGTAACTGAATACATGAAGATTTATGGGTAAGAAAGGTCTGGGACCAAGATCACTCAGGTTCCATATGTCAGAAACTACTGGGCGAACTGAAATAAAATTTGATACGGAGCCTTTATGCGATGAACTAATGAAAACTGCTAATACGGTCCAGGTCACATGACCAAGATGGCGTCCATGCCCATACAAAGTAAAAACCTTTCAAATTCTTCTTCTCTGGAACCATAAGGCCAATGACATTGAAACTTGGCAAGTAGAATTGGGTACTTGGACCATTATTGGACGGATTTTTAAAAAAAATTGGACTTATTTACTCGGACCTATCATAGTTTGTTCAAATGGTAGCCCTGGGTTGATGTCAGGTGAGCGTTTACAGGACCACTGGTCCTCTGGTTTTTAAATTGTTTTTGTCTCTTATTTCAATACTATTCACAACAGAGCCTTCCAACTTCACATGAATGTTCCTTGGGACAAGGCCTTTTCAGTCATACCACGCTTTTTGACCTGTGACCTTGACCTTTGAACTTTGACCTATTTTTCGAAAATTTAACCGAAAACCTTAACCTTGACCATATTTCCAAAAGTATTTGGCCTACCTTCATGAAACTTCATACACATACTCACCATCACAAGAGCTACATTCCCTACAAGTTTTATAACTCCATCTTGCAATTTGATTGAATTATCTCCCCTTTTCTCTCCGTTTTTTTAAAATTGTTTTTGTCTCTTATTTCAATACTATTCACAACAGAGCCTTCCAACTTCACATGAATGTTCCTTGGGACAAGACCTTTTCAGTCATACCACGCTTTTTGACCTGTGACCTTGACCTTTGAACTTTGACCTATTTTTCGAAAAATTAACCAAAAAACTTAACCTTGACCATATTTCCAAAAGTATTTGGCCTACCTTCATGAAACTTCATACACATACTCACCATCACAAGAGCTACATTCCCTACAAGTTTTATAACTCCATCTTGCAATTTGATTTGACTTAGAACTTTTGTTTTCTAAAAGAAACTGCAGACGAGCGTTGGCACCCGCTTGCGGTGCTCTTGTTTCTGGTTGTCGCTGAGTTGAACAGCAGGAATCTGGCGTCCTTCACAGAGGAAATTATGAAGTGTCAGTTTTTGTTCTTTCATTAGTACATTACATGCTATAGTTTTAGAGACAAACAGACACACAGCAGAATTTACTTTAAAAATCCTAATACATATACATGTATTGGGATTGAATGGTCTATACTATCAGTGCTGACCATATCCATATTGCTCAAATTTTACATTTATTACTGTCAGTTGTCAAAATGTTTAATTTTGTTTTTATGTCCACGGTAGCGATAGCGGGGACAATGTTTTTGTCCTGTTTGTTTGTTTGTTTGTTCGCGGACATCTTTAAAGTTGGTCATAACTTTTGAACCATTTGAGATAGAGCATTCATATTTGGCATGTAGGTTCCTCGTGACAAGAGGTTTACATACATGCAAAAAATTGACCTGTGACCTTAACCTTGACCTTTCACCTACTTAAAAGAAAAAAATAACACTGGCCATAACTTTTGAACCACTTCGAGATATAGCCTTCATATTTGACATGTATGTTCCTTGTGACAAACGCTTTACATTCATGCAAAAGTTTTGGTCCTGTGACCTTGACCTTTGACCTACCTGAAATTATAGAATAACATTTTGGTCATAACTTTTGAACCGTTTGAGATAGTACCTTCATATTTTGCATGTAGGCTCCTTGTGACAAGAGCTTTACATTAACTTAAAAAATTTTGACCTTTGACCTTAATCTTTGACCTACTTAAAGAAAAAGTTAACATTGGTCATAACTTTTGAACCTTTTGAGATAGAGCCTTCATATTTGGCATGTTGGTTCCTTGTGACAAGAGCTTTACACTCATTCAAAAACAATTTCACCTTGACCTCGACCTTTGACCTACTTAAAAGAAAAAAAAATAACATTTTGGTCATAACTTTCAAAACATTCAGGATAGAGCCTTCATATTTGGCATGAAGGTTTCCTGTGATAAGAGCTTTGCAATCACACAACAGTTTTTCATCGTGACCTTGACCACTGACCTCTTATAAGAAAACATAAAATGGTTCATTACTTTTGAACTGTTTAAGATAGAGCCTTCTTATTTGCATGTAGGTTCCTTGTGAAAATTTTGACCTGTGTCCTTGACCTATGATTTAATTAAAAGAAAAAAAAACAACATTTTGGTCATAACTTTCAAACTGTTTGGGATAGAGCCTTTATATTTGGTATGTAGCTTTCCTGTGATAAGAGCTTTACATTCATGCAAAAAAATTTCACTGTGACCTTTGACCTACTTATAAGAAAACATAAAATGGTTCATAACTTTTGAACTGTTTAAGATAGAGCCTTCATATTTGGCTTGTATGTTCCTTGTGACATGAGCTTTACATTCATGCAAAAAAAAATTTGACTTCTGACCTTGACCTATGACCTAATTAAAAGGAAAAAATATTGTTTATAACTTTTGAACCGTTTAAGATAGAGCCTTCATATATGGCATATAGGTTCCTTCTGTCAATGGCTTCCCACTCAAACAAAACATCTTGACCTGTGACCTTGACCTTGAACTGTGACCAACTTTAAAAAAAATGACCATGCCCGGGCACATGTTTATTTCTGCATAAAAAGTGTAAAAAGATGAATAAATTTTTGAATGTTGCAGTGCCAACGATATCTATATATACGATTTTATTGTGCTGAATCGAACTACATGAATATTAAATTACTGGTAATCTGAACTTGTGTATTTCTTTTCAAAAACAGCTTTGGTGTGCGCTTAGAGGAGCATGTGCGGTAATTAGGGCGAATACGGTAGTTAAAATGGACAAGACTCCCAACAGAAAAAGTTTTAAATGACAGTTTTTCCTATACCATTGTTCTTATTGAAGTTTCATAGCAAGTTTGCTAACATGTAGGTGATCCTCTACCAAAATGGCTAAAATGGTTCCACGGAAATGAACAATATGTCCACCAGAGTGCAAAACAGAAAACCTTAAAATGCTAGCTCTCCCCATACATTTGGCCCAGTTCCATTCAAACTTCACAAGAATGTTTCTTGGGTGATCCTCTACCATATAGATTAAACAGTTCTGTTCCAGTGAACAAGATGGCCGTCAAAGATCTATATAGAAGAGCTTTAAATGACAACTTCTCCTATTCATTGGAGGTCAGTGTCATTAAAACATTTACATGAATGATGCCTAGGTGACTCTCTATTAAGATAGCTAAAATGGATTCTTCACAATGATGTGGTTAAAGGGTGTAAAATCTTGGCTACCAGAGCTTAAAATAATAATAATAAAAAAAACATTTAAATGACAAGTCCTGGCTAACAAACTCAAAAACATGATATATTTTCAGATGTGGACTTGGTGCCCTGGAGTCCAGTCTCTAGTGGTAAGTAGCAGTTTTTGAATCCATCTTATCTTAACCCATTTTGTTTCAGAAACCCCAAAACGAGTACCAGGCCCAGATCAGACGCCGCAGAACGCGTCTGATCAGGGCCTCCACTGTTTGCTAAAAGTTCAGTCATTTTTCAAATAAATTTTGATGAAATTACAACCTGACACCCCTAAAATTTGAAATGGGCCCCTGCTTTATATAAGGAGGAAGATTCCATTTGGTACAAAAAGGGTTTACCGGCCTCGATAGCTCAATTGAATGCGTGTCTGACTGGTGATCAGGAGGATGCGTTCGATACCTGTTGGGGTCAGCAACATTCTTTCGTGAAGATTGATCATGAAATCTTTTCTACAGTCATGTTCTGTCTTCCACTGATTCAAGAAGGGCAGTCGTCAGTTTCTGACGATAGAATGTGCACTGCACTGGTTAACCGCTTACAGATAAGCCTACCCAGGAAAAGTGTAGATAAGTAAACTGACCGACTCAAAAATGACCTAAAATAGTGTTGACTGGGCCGTTAAACAACAAACAAAAAGGGTTGATTTAGAATTTGAATCTTTCAGGTACTAATCATGACAAGCAGATGGCATTTTCAATGCTTTTTATAAGGCAGTTTGAAAAAAGGGATATATTATTTATACCCCTGGTGTCCATCCGTCTGTCCATCTGTCTGTCTGTCTGTAAACTTTTCGTTTCCAGATAACTTCTCCTACAGTTAACATCCGATCAAGCTGAAATTTACATATACATGTAGTAAGACCATGATGTGGAACAGCACATATTATTTTGAGGTTACAGTCGGCCAAATATTACCAGAGTTATTCCCCTTACACAGATTTTCTAAACATATTTTGTTTCCCGATAACGCCTCCTACATTTTGCATCTGATGAAGCTGAAACTTTACGTATAGTTAGACTATGATGTGGAGCAGCACATATTATTTCAAGGTTAAAGTCCATCACTTATTGCCAGAGTTATGCCCAAATTATTTTGAGGTTATGGTCCACCAAATATTACCGACCATGAAAATTTGTTGGAGCCATTGAGCGTTATTAGAATATATGTCATTTTAGGAGGTAAATCAGAGGTTTTACAGTCAGAAATTCCGTTTTACGGCAAAGCGTTAATATGAGACGGTAAAACCGACGATTTACCGCCCAAAATGATAATTTCCATTACAGTTATCCCCATTCTAATGCACTTATTCACTTGTTTTGTTAAAATTGCTACTATTTTGCGCATAGTGGCAACCGCTGTGTGCTGGGTAAAACCAAATGCCAGAGAATGAAAAGCGACATTTTGTGATAACGTCGGGTTTCTGACAGTATATCACAGAATATACTGTCGCCAATTTTTTACGTTATCCAATCAGATGTGTTTCATATGTAAGTGCATTAGTATGTGTTCTATACTGGTTAACCCTTATCCCGCTAAACACGAGAACCTCTGCCTTTGCAAACAGTGTAGATCCAGATCAGAAGCCATCTGATCAGGATCTACATTTTTTGATTGGTGGACAGTCCACAATGGATGTGGCAAAATTAATTTATTCAGCAGGATAATGAGTTAATTGCTTAGATGAGGAAAAATGTGGGAAAGATAAGTGACAGGTTTGACATGATCTTAACTGGATATGCTGAACTACAAACAAATGCATGCATGTATAACAATTAACATGTATTTTTAGATCAGTCAGCCAGTATCTCTAGATAAGGGGGCATGTGTATGTTTTTATCATGCAAACATGACCTCGAGGATCAATTTTCTAGTTTCTCCATTAACCATGTCATGGGTACTTGTTAGGATCCCCGCATCAAGGGCACAGAAATTTTTTGTTAAAGTTCAATGCTAATTTTGTTTTTAAGACCTCAAATTTTCCAAAGAAATTGTATTCAGCATCACTCCTGCCCATGCATAATGACCTAAAGGTTAAAGTCAGGGAGTTATGTTGCATACTCTCATACCACCCTGTGACCTCAAGCTCACAGACTAATGCACCTTTTTAGGCAGGCTATGCTACCTGATGACAATTGACCTACCAGTGCCCTCAGTGCCATTACGAAAACACGTCTTTACATATACATTGCAACCTTTATTGCCGAAAAAAAATGAAACTTTTAAGATGGAAAATTGTGATGTTTTTCTTATTGCTTCTCAAAATATAGATTTTAGGTACTCATTAGTATGGACAATTTTTTATTTTAGAGCAGGAATAAGAAAATTAAGGTTTACCCCTGTAAACCCCATTTTTACTATACAAAAGTGGGGTTCAAGGGGGTAAAAATTATATAGCTATGTTTTCGTGATGTTTGGCTTCTATTCCAGCATTATTGACTTACCAAGGTGAAAGTCCCAAAAGGACAGTTGCTTCGCCAGAACCTATCAGAATTAACCATCAGCGTGATGAAGTACCAGATCTACTGGATGATCTTACAAAGCGCTATCTTTTTTCAGGAGAGAGTAAACTAGTCTGGCATAGAGTAGTAGCGGTGAGTAGTATACAAGTTCAGGGGCCATTTATTCAAAGCATTGTTAGCATAACGAGCTCGTTAGTGGTCATATTATTAAGTGTTCTAGCAAGTGCAATATTTAAAAATTTGGTATTTTTGCTGGAAACATGTGAGCAGCTTTTGCATTTGCAAAAGCTGCTCATATTTTTTCAGCAAAAATATTAGCATATTTGCCATTTTAGATGATCAAAGATTTAACAATATATTAACTAACGACATCGTTAGTTTTGAACAGCTGGCACCTGATACACTTTCTGGGGGAAACAACACTCATTTTTTTTCTCCCTTTGCAATATAGGTTTAGTTTTAAAGAATGAATTAGCCTCTGCCTTTCCCTATTTTGGAGGGGCTCAGTTTAATAAGGGCATTTTTGTTGTAATGAAACTGGTTTTGGTTTCGGTTTCAGTTTCTGAGAAAATCAAAACAAGTTTGGATTTCATAAAAAAATGAGCAGTTTCAATTCTAAAGTTAAACTGGGGTCTTAACATGCTGAAGAAAGGCTATTGGAGCTCTGGACCCACTCATTATGAAAACACGCCTAAACAAACACATTGTAAACTTTATACAAGAAAATAAAAAATTTTAATACAAAAAATTCTGATATTTTTCTTATTTCTGCTCAATATACAGATTGTTGGCACTTGTTATAACCGCCTTTTCTTATTTCTGCTCAATATAAGGATTGTCGGCACTTGTTAGCACCGCCTCATTGAGGCGGGGCGGTTCTAACGAGTACCCACAGTCTCTATTTTAGAGCAGAAATAAGAAAAATAAGGTTTACCCTTGCAAACCCCAGTTTTACTATATAAAAATGGGGTTCAAGGGGGTCAGAATTATATAGGCATGTTTTCATGATGGGGGTCTAAGGGTTTGAGGTAGCTCTAGGCCTACTGGGTCTCAAGGTCTATGGGAATCTAGACAACAAGACCTACATAATAAATGCATGGGTTACAATTTTTAGATCCTATGAAATAGACAGCATGCTTTGTGTTGACCAAATCATGGTTAAAAGCTTTGGTTCCCTCTTGAATTGCATGTGGCTGTCCAAATGTACCTATATTCAGACAGTCGAAACCGATGAAACCACCGTTGGACGAGCACTGGTAAACCGCTTAGAGGATCTAAGCCTGCCCAGAGTCGGACCGTCCATGCTTATAAACCCTATTGGTTTCATTGGGTGACAGGGCTTGAGATGTCATTTCATCTCAATGTCTGGTAAAAGTCCCACAAAATTGGAAGCAAAGTTGCCAAAATGACCTTTACAGTGTTGACGGGGATGTTAAACATCAAATCAAACAAACAAAAAAAAAAACAACCTTCAATTATGTGAAATATAGGATCTAATAAAGAAGCCTCCATAAGTAGTGGTTAAGCTATTTGTCTGATAAACCAGGGGTCATGGGTTCGATTCCAGGCTTCTCCATACTTTCTGATGAGTCTTAAACCAAGGTTTAAGAAAATGATCAGCTCTGTTAGTGAATTGTCGAGTTCGAAATCACAGTTTGGATGGCAGTTGTAAAGTAAATCAAATCACATGGGAGTAATGCAATTTGTCTACTTGCAATTGAGGGACAAACTGTGTTTTTTCACTCTGACAACAATTCACACTCTATAGCTGATCTGTTTCAATTCAAGACATTAAAAGTCAACAATAAATTTTCTATTTGCTTAAAAAAATTCCTTACCTTTCACCAGTTTTGGAGGAAATCCCACCAACACTGTTTGCACAGATAGGCCCGGGGTTTGTCATGTTCAACAGGATAAGGGTTAAGCAAAACTTAGTTTGTATGAAGGATGAATGAAATTTAATCATTACGAAAACACGCCTATACAAATACATTGTAACTTTTACCACCGAAAAAAGAAAATTTTCGGATGAAAAATTGGGATTTTTTTCTTATTTCTGCTCAAAACATACATTGTGGATACTCGTTAGAACCGCCTCGATGAGGCGGTTCTAACAGTTACCCACAATCTATGTTTTCGAGCAGAAATAAGAAAAATTATGTATACCCCAGCTTTACTATATCAAAGCGCCAAAGGCACCGAAATGACAGATTCTATGAGAAAATCATAAAACTGGGAAAACTTTAAAAAGATTTAGAAATGTAGTTATGCAAATTCCAATATATGATATGTTTGCTGATGTCTATAGACCGGTGGTATTATGAAACGCCATTCGATGTTTCAAATTTTTGAAAGAAACTATTTACGTTTTTACAACCAAACATTAAAATTCAAAGTTTAGCAATGCTACTGTCCATAAGTAACAGTTTTTGTCTGGTCGGTTGTGGAAACCTCTCCCAAAAGATATTCTATGGGAAAGATATTGGAGGAGAAAGGTTGGCTAGTCAAGGAGATGAATTCCATTTACTTTAAGACATTTTGAGTAAGAACAGCACTATGAGCCCGCTCGTAATCCTGCTGGATAAGATATCCCGGATTTTGAGCGTAAACAAATAAATGGAACCATGTATTGATGTAACGTCTCCCTGTTCAGTTCACGTCTCAGCCATGATATTGAATGTTCTTAATACGTCGAAACACACGGGAACGACAATCGGCGTAATTCACGCTGACGTGCGATTTGTCACTGAAGCGCATAATATGTCAGTCGCTTAGACGCGTGAACTTTGGTCACGACAGGGACGTCCAACTCTCAAACGTGCATCGCAAAAGTGCGACGAACAGTCAGTGCTTATTAGTCGGTAATTGAGAAATTGAGACCCTTGTTTATCTACAGGTACAGTGTAGCAGCGCATATGCGTCTGGCGGTTGAAACGATCTCGACATACTAAAGTCGGTCTTTCGCTATGTCGACGTCCACAGTAAGATGTCGCTCCAATAGACGATAAATCACAGACACATGTGGCACCCAAAATCAGACGTGGCCGGACTGGTAACCAGACGTCACGGCTGATTGACTGAACCTTTTTAGCTTAAGAGCATGGTGCCTAAGCGTGTTGTAAGCATGCAATCGTTTGGTTTCTGAATCAAAGCACTGAGACTGTGGGGTGTAGGTTGGAGAAATAGTCCTGGGGTGAGATTTAAACTTCTGAAATTCCAAACAAAGAGTGAAGAAGACGCATTCTGCAGCGCCTGATCTTGGTCTACACTGTTTGCCAAGCTCACCCTATGATTCCAGGATAATCCTCTTCAGTCTTATGGAATACCCTGATCACACTGTGGCTATTTTCTACAAGACAAAAGGTTATTCTGACAAGTCATTGATAGTCATGTAGACGTTAGCACTGAAACGCTTTTCTTATTAGCAACTTCGGGTCAAATGCCAAACAATCAACCCTAACATAGCCGCGTCGTTTGTCAGTGTTGGGTACATGTAAGTGTTATCTGTAAATCTGCACATTATCTGGCAAACAATGTAAACTCAGGTCAAACGCCACAGAACATGGTGCTGATCTTGTTCTACACCCTTTTTGTATTAGTTACTAACACCTTAAGTTTAAACGTGCCAGTCCAAGTCCCCGTTCATGACCAGCCAGCATTTAGAGACAATCGGCATGAGGGTTGTCAGTGTTTTGATTGGTTCACTGCCTTGAGTTACTGGAGTGCACTCTTCCACCACTGAAGTTGGGCTCGTCCATTCTGCTAAATATGGCACCTAGAATTATATCACAGGACCTAAGTAGCTGTACCATATTCCAGGGTTGAAAGGGACAGCATTTCTTTCCAATTTCTCCACGCAAAGTCAATATCGATGGCTTAGCGCAAAACTAGGCTAAGTCAGTTTTGTGAAATTTTACAGGAGAGCGAAAAAACTGTTTATCTTTTTTCCTTGTTTTTCGTTTTGAAACATAGACTTTGGCCATGTATGCTGTTATATATGTTATTTTTCTTGATCATAATCATTTTCAAGTTAAACTATGACTAAATAGCTTTAAATTGAAAATTTGGGTTAGTCATAGTTTTGCGCTGAAAATCGACTAACAAGTGAAAAGAAACTTGGCGCAAAACTGTGACTAAGTCAAGTTAGGTATAGTATTGCACTCAAAAATAATAAAATTTTGAAGGAATGGGATAAAAAACTGCTTTAAGTCAAGCTGGATATATTTCATAAAATAAATTTTAAACTATTTTGTGACTATAAAAAATGCCTAAATAAGCTTTTCAATACATAAAGCCCAGTATTATCAATCGTTTAGATTATTCAACAGTTCAAACTCCAAAAACAACAGCAAAATTCAATAACTATCATTTAGATATTCTTATTCAAACTAGATTCTCAGCACTAAGAAGCATTTCAAATTTCAATTTATCATAAAATGACTGATTTAACTCATTTTAAATGGATCTTTGGCAAACAGTACAAGCCCAGATCAGGGCCTTCAGTGTGAGCAGAAAGTTCAACTATTTTTTTATTAATCACTTTCTCTGGTACCCCTAAATTGCAAAACTGGCTCTTGTATAAAGGGTGAAGATTTCATTCAGTACACAATGGGTTGGTCACATATGAATAATCATTAACCAGGCCGGGCTCAGTAGCTCAGTCGGATGCGCATCTGACTGGTTCATTACGATAACACACCCATGCAATAAAGTGCATTTCTTCACATCTCCAAAATGGCTACTTTTCTGACAAAAATCCATGATATTTTTCATATTTTAACTGCAAACATAGGTTGTGGGTGCTCGTTAGAACCGCCTCATTGAGGCGGTTCTAACAAGTACCCACAACTTATGTCTTAGAGCAGAAATAAGAAAAATAATGTATACTCCCGTACACCCCAGTTTCCTCCATATAAAGTGGGGTTTAGAGGCTGTTCATCTTACGGACTTGTTCACGTGATGGATCAGGAGGACGCGGGTTCGATACCTGCCAAGGTGGGCAAAATTCTTTTGTGGAGATTGATCATGAAATCTTTTCTAAGGTCATTCTCTCCCTTCGGCTGATTCAAGAAGGGCAGTTGTCAGTTTCTGGCGAAAGAAAGTGCACTGTACTGGTTAACCACTTACGTATAAGCCTGCCCAGAAAAAGTGTAGTTAGGTAAACCGACCTGCTCAAAAATGACCTAAGATAGTGTTGACTGGGCTTTTAAACTCCAATACAAAGCAACAAACAAACAAACAATTTATTAACTAGTAAGCATTTAAATTTTTTCCCATACTGTTTTTATCCTGATTGTTGTTCGTTGTTATCGAGTGGATTGCAAATATTAATTCATGCTGATGAAGCCCAGGGGTGTGGGGGGGGGGGGGGGGGGGGGGACTAAAAATTTGCATCTACCTAAAATTTAATTTTAACTAGAGAACATGATGTATCTTTAGAGAAAAGTTTTCCAAAGGACCTTCTGGACATGGACGTTGACAAAGTAAATGATTCAAATGAGAAGAAATGCAGGCTTCAGTACATATGCAGGCTTGATATGTTCAACCAAAAACTTTTGCAGTGGCAAACAGTGTAGCCTCTAATCAGACTGCTCATTTGAAAGCCGTCTCGTCTATTCTCATGACTCTTTAGTGTCCGAATATTTAGGGTTAATACCTCATTGAAGATACATGTACGCATGCTGAAATTTCCAGAAAAATTGTATAGATAATATTAGAAATAAGATCCATAAATGGTCATCTTTTTTTATAATATATACATTTTGGCAGCTATCTTGATGTAATGAATAGTGTTATAAAGAGGCTATGATTGTGTACATTGTACATGCTAGATAGTTTACAAACTAATAAATTTCTTTCATAAAGCTTGGGTCTGAAATTGGTGACAATAGCACTGGGTTGCAGTAAAAATGAGGGTCAGACAGTTTGTCTAACCCTTATCCTGCAGAACATGACAACACTTACCTTTGCAAACAGTGTAGATCCAGATCATATGGCTTCTGGCCATCCGATAAGGATCTACACTGTCATGCAGTTTGTGAATTGAATGAGTATAGTGATTGGTTTATAGTCAGCAATGGGTGTGGCTTTATTCATTCATTCAGCAGGATAAGGTCTAAACAGCTATGAATTAAATAGGATCTCATGGGAAAGATCAACATAAAATGTGTGATGGGCATGTGGGATCAAAGTGGACTTGCATAAGGAAATAAGGTATCTGTACTTCTCAAATGATATCATTGGATACATGTTATGAGGTCTATCAAGCACAATATCTTCCACACTCAAAAAAGTGTGTACCCTTCTCAACACTGCTGAGCTAGATCTAGGAACTGCACAGGGCCATTGTACCAGTAGTCATACTTATTGGCTACTATATTTGGACTCCTGGATTTTATTTTAAATGACCTTACATCTGACCAGCAAATTTGGTTTCTGTTCAAACCAAGATCAAAATTTTAAGAAGTTTTGAAACTGAAGCTTACTCAAAGATAAGTTAGACAGCGTTTGCAATACAAGCTGGATTCAAAGACCTTATGAGTCATTTGCTCCTCCTCAAGGTTAAAACATGCAGCCACAAAAGAACCATTTTTACTTTCTTACTTTCTTTTGTTTGTCATTTGGCTAAAACTATGTTCTTAATATGACACATCATAGTGCAATCAATATTTTCTTGTCATTTGGGATCATTGGTTCCATTGTCGTGGAATTTTGAAAATACTTCAGTGTCCCTGACAAGTCCTGGGTGGCCGAAACTAGCTAGTCTGGCCCAGAAAAACATTTACACTTCATATTTTACAGTTCTGTAGTGAATTTCTTGCTTTCATATAACATATTTAGGGCCCCGCACTGAAAGTGTGGGTGCCCTATAGTAATCACTCTGTCCGTCCGTCTGTCTGTCCGTCCACAAATTTTTCCTACTCCTCTGATAGCGCTGCCGGGGCCCTAGTCAGTTTCACTGACAGCTCTAGTCCATTTTTGTTTCTATTTCTGTCTGATTTTGTCCAAACTTGTAACAATTTTGAAAGAGTTACATAAATCTCAGCATTCCTTCATAGCCGAAAAGCTCGAGAAGCCCCTGATTGAACCCATGATCCCTAGTTAATGAGGCGAGTAGCATAACCACTGCACCATGGAGGCTTAGAACTACATTTTTGTAGTAGTGGCTTTCTACATAAGATTAACCCTACCTTGTGGGATTCTATTAGGTCTGTTATAATGACAGAATGTGTTGAGATCAATGCTAAAGAAAGATTAGAGAGTGCTGGAGACAGTTCAATCTCCGCAAGCACCTGGTATTGTTTCCTTGAGCAAGAGATTTTATCCACATTACTTAGTACTGGTTTCTACCCAGGAAGGAAAGAGTGCCACATGGAAGATTAGTACTAGTTTACTAATGTGTTACCCTCTATAAATGAAGTTTATTATTATTATTATTATTTCATATCTGCTGAAGTATGGAATGATTTGTTATTGCCCCAATACTGTGCTTGACATCCGCTGTGAAAGATTTTTAAAATTATATTTGGCCTTATTCAAAATGACCTTTTAGTGTTTTTTGCAGTATATCGGCAGCTATTTTAATGTGAAAGACTGAGAGATGAGTTTAATATCATGTTCTTAACCTGTGTTGTCAACCGAGTCTTATCATTTTTATGACCTATGCATCCTAAGTATACAAGTTGTGCAAAAAAGTTATTGTCAACAATGCCAGACAAAAGTTATATTTTCAGTCGACAACAGAACTGGCACTTTTGAAAATGTCTGTCAACTCAGCTAATGCTGCTGTCGACTGACTGACAATCAGCAGCCTCTTTTTTGTTTGTTTGTATGTTAATGTATCATATATCAAAAGGCAAAATAACCCTGTTACCTATGTGGGAGAGCTTACAAAATGCAAAACATAATGTTACTATACAAACAACTTCATTAATTTCACATGAAAATTATTAACAATTTCACAGCAACATAATCTTTGCTGATTGTTCACATAATAAATTAAGTCATGAACTGTTGGGCTTTGGGTTTGCAATCCTTTCAGTATATTTCACTTATTTTGAGCAGATCACATGATCCAAGTGAGGCTAAAATCCACAATGGTGAGAAGTAAGGGTAGAACTTTAGGCAATGTTGTTATTTCTTCTGTTTCTATATTTCCATCAATGTTTCTTTCTCCTTTCCCTCACTTTCATCTCCTTTACCATCTCTACTATCGTTTTTTGTCCTTTTCTGTGGGAGATGACACAAAATGACCAACAAGGGTTGACGTGTCGACAAAAACAAAACAATCAAACTATCAACTGAATGTTCAACCATTTTCTTTGGACTAATGATAAGCAGGATGATGTTTGGAAATTTAGGGATGTCAGGTTGAAAATTTTTTGGAATTTATTTAGGACTGTTCTTTTGAAGGGTTATCCTTTGGAGGCAAAGAATACACCACACGACTGGAAAGTATGGAGTGTACAGTTTTCTGGGCAAGACAAGCCAGTTTCAGCCAATTAGGCCTCGTCAGTGACCTGCAGATATTTTCACAATTCCACAAAGGAATCAGTGATCCCAAAGGGCAAGAAAACTACACTTTGATGAAGGGCATGGAGACTTTTCATGGCCACCACACATTTCCTGAACATCAGCTGTAGCCACGTTAAATATGTTCTATAAAAGGAGCATCCTTTGGAAGCACAGAATGCACCACAGAACTGAAAAGTATGGAGTGAAAATGTTTTCTGGGCCAGACTAGCTAGACAAGGAACCCTTGTCTGAACCTTTTTAAGGCCATGATCTGACACTACATTCTGTGGTAATGATCAGTGCGTGCACTCTTTGCCAATGATCCCTTTCCATTAGGCCACAAGGCCTGTCTAAAGTATGTGAATTGACAGCTTTATCAAGTGATACTTGTATATATATAATTTATTATGCTGCTGCATGTTTCTTTTGTGGTTTACCTCACCCACTCATTTTTAATCGATAACATGCTGTTGAGCCTGATTAGTTTACTTCACAAAAATGTAAATACTGGCTAATCATCTTGTAGAACCTGTTATTTTCTCCTGTAAAATTCAAATATTGGTGGGAAGTAAACTTCCGAATTTCATTCTGAAGTCAAGGATGGGTTCTGAGTTTGATTTTTTTTTTTTATGATATTCTTCAGTGGCCTTTGTTTTAAAAAAAAAAAACATTTTATATCATATATTATGGCAGAGAATAAGAATTGAAACATAATTTATTATGATCCTTGTTATTATTGCTCAGTGCAAAACCCTATCTAAGTCAAGTTAGTAAGGGTTTTGCACTAACAATTCTTTCGAATTTTATGCAACTGTTAGTGCAAAACCATACCTAACTCCACTTAGATATAGTTTTGCACTGACAAGAAAAACATTTTGACATAGCATATTGTATTAAAAATTAAATATCTTTGCAAATACTGGGAATATATTTACAATGTTTTGACAGATTTAGGAGGACTTCTCAAGCTTTTAAAGTTCATGAAAAAACTGATTTGGGGAAAAAATGGAGTTAGCCTAGTTTTGCGCTGAGCCATCGATATACACCGACGTTGTAACTGACCTAAACTTGACCTCGAAAATCAGAAAGAAAACCCATTAATATTCTTGTCTGCAGCTGACCTGGTCCAACAGCAGGCTGGTCTTTAAGGATTAGATATTGACAGCACTGATAGAAAACAGTGTAAAACCTGAGCAGACTGCTGAGCAGACGCCGCATTGATCTGGGTATAAAGTTTTCGCCAAACCCGTTGCATGATGCAGCTGATTCATTTGAAATGCTGAATCGTAAGATAAAATCGTCAAGTCGTCTGCTTCAAAAGTTTGTATTACGCTTATAGAATAACTAATACGCTTGTACAATTTAAATTACTGCGCCAAACCAGACTATATTTTGTGCGGACTCATATGTCTATGGTGTAAAAGCCGGAAGAAAGCCTGAACTACTTAAAACGTGTAGGACAGCAAGAATAGACAGATGGAATCTGTCATTAATAAAAGTGGGGTTTAAGGGGGTCAAATTAATATAGGCGTGTTTTAGTGATGGGAACTCTGACTCATTTAGGGCACAGGACTTTGACGCTTTATTTGTGAAATGCATCCCGATGGTCTAAGCATTTGTTTTCTCTTATTAAGCACCGCTTGCTTATTATAGTAAAAGTGGATTTAGACCTCTGAGAGGGATCTTTTAGGTTTTCTGATGAAATGTCAATGTCCTGTGTTTAGGGCAAGCCAGATAGCTCCGTGCATGGTGTTTAGGACTGTCATTCCATTGACCGAGCTACTAAAAAAATTAGCAAGTGAAAATATCAAAGACAGTGAACCTTCCAGCATGTATGATGGTTACCTGCCTGGGACCAGGGGCCAGTTGTTCAAAGCATCGTTAGCTTAAGGAGCTCGTTAGTGGTCATATTGTTAACTCTTCCAAAAGCTGCTCACATTTTTTCAGCAAAAATTTCAGCATATTTGCCATATTTAATGATCAAAGTTTTAACCATACGTTAGCTAACGTCATTAGTTTTGAACAACTGGCCCCTGGTGTTCAAAGCCTCGTTAGCTTAACGTGCTAGTTAGTGGTCATATTGTTAACTGTCCTGGTTAGTACAAATACTCTGGTATTTTTTCTGCAAAAATATTTAGCATATTTGCCATATTAAATGATCACAGTTTTAACGATACGTTAACTACCGAGGTTGTTAGTTTTGAACAACTGGCCCCTGTTTGTGGTGGTTTCACAGAATATCTGCCAACCATACAAATAAGAAGCTCACTGGCTTTCTTCCACCATTGGCTAGTCTGGACCAAATGTGTCTCAGTAGCAGAATTACTTGCATTGGCATCTTAAGCAATGAATTCTTGCGATAACATCTGTGCATTCTTTCAGATCTCCAAAATGGTTAATATTTGATGGAATTTGTGATATTTTTTGTTCACCTGTATGAAGTACACGGAGACCTGTTGTTGTCACCTCGGTTGTGCGCGTTTTTGTTTGCGTGTGCGTTCCCGTCACACTGTGTTAAAGTTTCTCAAATGCTTATATCTAAACAGTCACTCATCACAGATCACATATATTTGGAACTTAAGTACATGTACCCCTGGGTTCATGCCCCGGGATGGGGCTAGGGGTCAAAATCTAGAACACCTCTGTAAAACTGTGTTAAAGTTTTTGAAATGCTTATATCCCAACTTGCATTGCTTTGCTTGGGCAGGCTTAGATCCTCTAAGCGGTTTACCAGTACTCGTGTGTGGGTCGGTTTCAGCTCTGTGTGGAAGCATCATGCAGCCCATCTATTTCTTCGAGCCAGGATAGGCGGGGGCTGTTTATCTCAAGACATTCATCACAAAGCATTCATATTTTACAACTTGGATACCTGGGAGTGTCTGCTGAGATTCCAAGACAACACATCCCTTGGTTCATGCCTGGGAGAGGCAACAGGGTGGGGCTTGGGGTAAAAATCTAGGACACCTTTGTCATTTGTTATATGCGTTTCCATTATGCTAACAAGTTATAGACACAATTGGTTATATATCAGCCAACCATGTGACATTGGTTCAAGTGTTAAAGGGTGAAGGTCATGGTGACCTACATTTCACGGTCCAGTGATTTTGCCTTACATCTTGAAGACTATTTGTTGGAGAAATGTCATACCTGGGATATTAGTGCAATGTGATCCCGTGATTGACCTCAAAATATTTCCAGGTCATGGTGACCTATATTTCATGGTTCAGTTATTCTGCCTATTATCTTGAATACTATTAGAGGGAGAAATGTCATCCATGTGACCCCATGATTGACCTCAAAATATATCTAGGTCATAGTGACCTGTATTTTATGGTTCAGTGATTTTGCCTATTAGCTTGAATACTTTTTGACGAAGAAACATCACACATGGATTATTAGTTCCATGTGACCTGCTGAGTAACCTCAAAATTTATCTAGGTCAGTGTGACATATATTTCATGGTTCAGTGATTTTGCCTATTATCTTGAATACTATTTAATGGAGAAATGTCATACCTGGATTACAAGTTCCATGCGACCTGATTTTCCTCAAAATATATCTAGGTGAGTGTGACCTATATTTCATGGTTCAGTGATTTTGCCTATTAACTTGAATAGTAGTTTGATAATGAAATGTTATACCTGGTATATTACTTCAATGCAACCAGATGATTGACCTCAAATATATGTAGGTTAGTGTGACTTTGCCTTGTATCTTGAATACTATTTGATGGAGAAACTTCATATCTGAATATTCAATTCCATGTGACCAGATGATTGACATAGAAATATGTCTAGATCAGTTTGACCTATTTTCATGGTTCAATGATTTTGCCTTATAATTCAGACACTAGTTGATTCTGAAATGTAATATATGGAATATATATTCCATGTGACCTGATGATTATCTCAAAATATATGTAGGTGAGTGTGACCTATATTTCATGATTCAATAGTTTTACCTTATATCTTGAAGGCGCAAAACAGGCAAACTATGCTGTCATGCGACAGCTCTTGTTCTTATTTCTACTCAAAACATAGGTTGTGGGTGCTCTATATTGCTATAAAACCCAGTTTTCCGTATATACAGTGGGCTTTACATGGGTGTTCATTACATAGACTTGTTAACATGATGAAAAAATTTTCTCTATCATTCTAGGCCTGTGCCACTTATTTGATCCACACCTATAAAGGCCAGCCAACCACCGCAGATTACAAGTTGGTCTGTAAGGCTATGTATGACAGATATCCTTCACTCGGCTCTCACAAAGGACCAAAGCCATGGGTATGTCAATATTAGCCCATCTTGTACCGGAAACCCCAAAACGGGTACCCTGGCAAACAGTGCAGGCCCTGATCAGACACCGCAGAATGCAGTGTCTGATCAGGGCCTACACTATTTGCAAAGAATTTAGCAATTTTCCAAAAATAATTTGAAGAAAACACAACCTGGCACCCCTAAATTTTGTAGTGGACTCCAGCTATATATAAGGAGGAAGATTCCATATGGTACAAAAAGGGTTAACATGTACACATAAACCACTTTCAGTTTGTAACACTAATCATTATACTGTGGTTTCCGATATATCACAGTTTAACCCATTCTATGCTAGTGGACTCTCCCATTGCTATATTTTGGACAAAATAGAAGTGAAGGCAATGATCAGGAATCGATACAATTAACTCACAGCTCCCATCAGAGACACCAAAGGAATGAAACACAAACATGATTTAACTAGACCCTAATGGAAACACCAATGGTTCCTTAAGGTTGTCATACAAGAGGTGGTAGGCCTATTTTTGTCGCCTCTGCATGGCACGACAGGCATGCGGTTTTCCATCCGTCCATTCATCCGTTTGTCAAGGTGTCAACATTTGCGACCACCCTAGCGTTCACCTAATGGTCAAGTTTATTTCTCAAGAGCTTCATTAACGATACTTGGTGCAAATTTGTATCTGGGGATGGCAACTTAAATGCAAGCATCCATATTTGACCTTAACCTACATTTTATGGTTCACTGACTTCGTAAAATATTGCAACCACCCAAGCATTCAACCATAATGGTCAAGTTTATTTCTCAAGACCTATAAGAGCTTTATTAAAGATACTTGGGACAAACTTGTTTCTGGGGATGGCAGCTTAAATGCATGCATCCATATTTTATCTTGACCTAAATATCATGGTTCACTGACTTTGTAAAATATTGCGACCACCCTAGCATTCACCCTAATGGTCATGTTTATTTCTCAAGAACTATAAGAGCTTCATTATTAATAATATTTGGTACAAACTTGTATCTGGGGGTGGCAACTTCAATGCAATCATCCATATTTGACTTGACCTACATTTAATGGTTCACTGACTTTGTAAAATATTGCGACCACCCTAGCGTTCACCCAAAAAATTAATTTCTCAAGAACTATAAGAGCTTCATTAATGATCAACAAACAAACAAACAGAGCTGAAAAGGAATGAATTTGAGCACTGGTAAACTGCTCAGAAGATCAAGTCTGCCCAGGAGAAGTGCGAGAGTCAGACTGCTCCTTAAACCCTAAAGGTTTCTTTGGGTGGTAGGGCTTGAGATGTCGTTTCATCTCAATGTCGGGTAAAATTCCCACAAATTAAGAAGCAAAGAAACAAGGCTTGGCATTACATGTGAATCATATGAAATATTAGGGAAAAAAATCAGCAGGTCTAGAATGTGTCTGTAGATTTTGATGGGTTAATGGTGAAAGTGCATGTATCATAGTATGTGTGCTCATAAATAGTTAATTGACCTTGATAGTTTTAATTGAAGCATTAAAATACTGAATTTACCATATGTATTTAGGCAGAGATGCCAAAGCAAACAGTGTAGATCCAGATGCTCAACAGGGTCTACACTGTTTCAGTAGTGTTTGCCACTCATCCAGCTATTTTTAGACACAATATCCGTAGTATTTGTTGTACTTGTTCAAATTTTAAAACAAGTATGGTAAGGTGTTGATTTGTGCGGATACTTACGGTGCTTGGTATTTGAAGAGTTATGGTGTATCTTTCAGAGTTGTTTCAGTCGAGCAGTTTCACAGAAAATTCGACATACCCGCTTCAAAATACGCCAGATGGGAAGACTACAAGACAGTTCCAACAATCAGTATGAACAAAGACACAAAAAGATTGCTCACAATACTTCAATGTTTAGTTAGGGAGAGTTTAAAGATATTGGACTATAAGTCAGTGGAGAAATATGGTCTTAACACATTTTAGCCCATTGCATGCGGGAAACCCCTAAAGGGGTACCTTATCAAACAGTGTGTGCCCAGATCAGATGCAGCAGAATGAGGCGTCTGATCAGAGCCTGAACTATTTGCTAACAGAATTTCCCATCAAAAATAGAATAAAAACGAAAAAATTGGCCATTTGAAAAAATTTGACACCCATTATATGACAAATGGACTTGTCCAACATGTAGCAATGGAAGAGTCCACTAGTATACAATGGGTGCCAAAACAGGACATTGGCAAATAGTGCAGGCCCAGATCAGAGGCCACAAAATCTGACATCTGATCAGGGCTTTCGCTGTTTTCAGAAAGTTCCTCTAGTAATTTCAAGCCGTATTTTACTGAAAAATACTTGAAAATGATGTCTGCAAATTCTGTGATTGGCAGTTTAAGATTTAGACCTTACACTGTTCATAAGTAGTTTTATTAGTGGAATCATCCGAATAATGAATGCAGAAAATTAAGAAAACAATTATTTGGTCTGTCAAAAAGTGGACTTTGTTTAAGTGGAATTGTGTTTGTTCTAGTGGAATTGTGTTTGTTCTAGTGGAATTGTGTTTGTTCTAGTGGAATGGTGTAACACATTTGTGCTAATCAAGCAGACAGCATTTTCAAAGTACATGTACAGTGAAATTCCGCTATTAACTTTTGCCCTGCTGAGCCCAGATATGCCTTTTCAAACAATGTAGATCCAGATCAGATTGATTCTGAAGAAGCCATCTGATCAGGATCTTCATTGTTTGCCATTCAGTTTATTAATTTGTTGCAATAATTTGCATCAAGTAATCTGATTGGTTGATAATCAGTGAGGCTTATTTAAATATTCAGGAGGTCAGGGGTTAAGACCACCTGAAACTAGAATTTGTTTTTCTACAAAAACACAGATGTCTCCCCCGTTTTTGACTGCTAAGTATAACCTTGACATTGGAGGTATTGAGCTGGGTCTTGTGTGCAACACATCATATAATGAAGATGAACATTTCTGCATAGTAACTTTAAAAATGTTCATAGAAAAATAAAAAAGTTATTGGCCGTAAACAAAAAAAGCACTTTTTACCTTTGACTTCTAAGTATGGCCTTGACCTTTGCGGTACAACACATCGTCTCATGATGGTTAACATTTCTGCCAAGTAATTTCATAATCCATCAAAGAATAAGGAAGTTATTGACTGTCCTTTTTTTTACCTTTGACCTCTAGGTATGACCTTGACATTGGAGGTATGGACCTTGGTCTTGCACATGACTCATGGTCCAACTTTCAAGCCTCTAGCTCCAATAGTTTTTGAGATATTTTGCTGACAAGATTTTATTAAAAAAATTTCAAAGGGCAATAACTCTTGAAAGGGGCATAATCCGGACGAGAAAAAAAATACACATTAGCTAATTTTTCATGAGGAATCCATATATGAAATTTCAAAACCCTAGCATAACGGTTCTAAAGTTATGCTATGCATCACTTTTAGCATACATTACAATGGGCACAAATTACCAAAATGACAACGGGCCATAACTCACAAAGTATTTTTCGGAATTTTGTCAAAAGTTAATCAGTTCATCTTGTCATCACCAACAACCTATTCACCAACTTTCAAGCCTCTAGCTCCAATAGTTTTTGAGATATCTTGCTGAAAAGATTTTATTAAAAAAAATTTCAAAGGGCAATAACTCTTGAAAGGGGCATAATCCGGACGAGAAAAAAAATACGCGTCAGCTTATTTTCCATCATAGATGCATATATGAAATTTCAAAACTATAGCATACACGGTTCTAAAGTTATGCTATGCATCACTTTTAGCATACATTACAATGGGCACAAATTACCAAAATGACAAAGGGCCATAACTCACTAAGTATTTTTCGGAATTTTGTCATAAGTTAATCAGTTCATCTACTAATCACCAACAACCTATTCACCATTTTTCAAGGCTCTAGCTCCAATAGTTTTTGAGATATCTTGCTGACAAGATTTTATTAAAAAAATTTCAAAGGGCAATAACTCTTGAAAGGGGCAAATTCCGGACGAGAAAAAAAATACGCATCAGCTAATTTTCCATGAGGAATCCATATATGAAATTTCAAAACCCTAGCATACACGGTTCTAAAGTTATGCTATGCATCACTTTAAGCATACATTACAATGGGCACAAATTACCAAAATGACAAAGGGCCATAACTCACAAAGTATTTTTCGGAATTTTGTCAAAAGTTAATCAGTTCATCTACTCATCACCATCAATATATTCACCAACTTTCAAGGCTCTAGCTCCAATAGTTTTTGAGATATCTTGCTGACAAGATTTTATTAAAAAAAAAAATCAAAGGGCAATAACTCTTGAAGGGGGCATAATCCAGACGAGAAAAAAAATATGCGTAAGCTAATTTTCCATGAGGAATCCATATATGAAATTTCAAAACCCTAGCATACACAGTTCTTTAGTTATGCTATGCATCAAAAGGGTAACTGACGGACGAACGGACAAACGAATAATAAGAAAGTTATTGACAGAACACAAAAAAGGCCCTGTTTTTACCTTTAACCTCTATCTATGACCTTGACCTTTCAGGTATTAAACTGGGTCATGCGTGCAACACATCATCTCCTGGTGGTTAACATTTCTGCCTAGCAATTTCAAAATCCATCTAAAAATAAGAAAGTTATTGACCAAACACGAAAAAAGGCCCCTTTTTTACCTTTGACCTCTATGTATGACCTTGACATTTTAGGTACCAAACTGAATCATGCATGCAACACATCGTCCCATGATAGTTAACATGTTTGCCAAGTAACTTCAAATTCTATTTAAAAATAGGCAAGTTATTGACAAAACCCGAAAAAAGGCCCCTTTTTTTACCTTTGACCTCTAAGTATGACCTTGACCTTTGAGGTACCAACCTGGGTCATGCGCGCAACACATCGCCTTATATTGGTTCACATTTCTGCCATGTGATTTCAAAATCCATCTCAAAATAAGAAAAGTTATTGACCAAATACGAAAAAAAGGCCCATTTTTTGACCTTTGACCTCTAAGTATGACCTTGACCTTTGAGGTACCGACCTGCCTCATGTGCACCACACATCGTCTCATGATTGTTAATAATTATGCCAAGTAATTTTAAAATTCATCTCAAAATTAGAAAGTTATTGACCAAATACGAAAAAAAGGCCCCTTTTTTTACCTCTAAGTATGACCTTGACCTTTGAGGAACCGACCTGCCTCATGCGCACCACACATCGTCTTATGGTTGTTCATAATTATGCCAAGTAATTTTAAAATCCATCTCAAAATAAGAAAGTTATTGACCAAATATGAAAAAAGGCCCCTTTTTGACCTTTGACCTCTAAGTATGACCTTGACCTTTGAGGTACCGACCTGCCTCATGCGCACCACACATCGTCTTATGGTTGTTAATATTTCTGCCGAGTAATTTTAAAATCCATCAAAAAATAAGAAAGTTATTGACCGGACAGGATTTGCCCATACATATATACATACCAACAAACTTCCAAGGGAGATAATTCAAAAAGTATAAATGCGAGAGTTATGGTTCTTGCGCACTGCACGTCGTCTAATGCTGATTAATATTTATACGAAGTTTCGTGAAGATAGCTCTAACGGTTTTCAAGTTACAGAGCGGACACGAATGTGTGACAGACAGACAGACAGACAGACGCCCGGGGGAAAAACAATATGTCTCTCCGAAAAATTTTTTTTCGGGGGAGACATAATTAAGACTAAGTCTGCTTTAAAAGGTTTCAGTCATTCTATCTGTGCCTTTTCTGCACTCAGTGTCTTCTAGAAAGAGACCACCTTTGGGACTGTTCAAAGTGGTCGTAAAGACGACGTTTGAACAGTCTCAAAGGTGGTCTTATTATAGGAATTTTACTGTATATTATTTTCTTATTTTTCAGAGAAAATAAGGCTTGACAAAGATGTGAATCCTCTGCTGGACGGACAATTCACATAAAAAGTTGGGCCTTGGATCCTAAATTTAGGGTTACGGTATAAAGACGTTTGGATACATCTTCATGGAGATGTGTTGTTTTGTTGTTGTTTTTTAAAACTGTAAAATTTATTCTTTTGCCATATATATGTTGTAGTTCTGCCCGACAGCAGATATGTCGCAGATCCGCATGGCCCGCGGAATGGCATTCAGACAAGCAGTATTCTGATAGCATAGTGCTGTGCTAATTACTATACGGTCATTAGCAACCGGTCCCGTCGCCAAACAATCGGCGATTAATGTTGCCCAAAGTTTGCGATTGATCAGCGACTTGTCGCCGAAGAATCGCCATTTATGACTCACCCCTTTGGTTACACTCTGCTTCTTCTGTACGGATTCCCCATTCTATTAAGAACTTAAATACTATGTTGCCTTTGGTATTGGTCAGAGCCTTAAATTTGTCTTCTGTAACTTCGGTTAATCTCAATGGAGCAGGCAATTCCAATGTATTTAAGAATAATCTTCGTATAAGACTATCTCCTCTAATCTTCGTATAAGACTATCTCCTCTCAAGTCACCCATCCTTCGAAAATATACTAATCCCTGGAAAAGAAGTGGAATGTATCCTAGTATTTCTAAGTGCAATGCCAAGAGGTGCAGATGTTGTTCGCATTTAAGCACTTGGTCTACCGTTACTTCATCTGTAAACAATAGACGCTTCTCTGTAGTTAACATGTCTAATTTGACATGACAGTCTACAGATTTAATTTATCTAATTACATGACGTGCTGCAAACTGTAATATGCAGTACGTTGGTCAAACTAACCGCATGCTTAAAACTAGATTGAACGAGCATTATCATAGAATGAGTAAGCCTAAGAAAACTGACACTTTCTTGTACCGTCACTTTTGACGTACAGGTCATTCCGTAAATAACATTGTTATACAACCAGTGGAAAAACTTTACTATGATGCAAATTCTACATCTAGATTCAAAATTATCAAAAGACATGAGGCTGAACTGAAATGGATTAAATCTTTACAGACCCCTTTTCCACTGGGATTTAATGACAACATTTATCATGAGGGCAATATATCCAGAATGCCGGACTTTGATATTTTCTCGGTCCTGGAATGTCGAAAAAGCAGAACTAGATCTCACGGCACCAGGAAAAATGGTAACTATAAAAGTAAATTATGTGCATTTAAACGTAACAATACTAGACTGGAGTGACTGTCAGTTATATTATTAAATCATGGACACCACTCTATATGCTTTCATTTCTAAGTTCATTACCCGTTTCTGTTTTATGTCTTCTGGACACCGAGGCAAATAAATTCTACGATAGTTCTCATCAGTTATATGATGTGGCTCTCTTAACTAGAGGCTATACTCAGCATACTCTCCCTCCTTACATTGATTCTGAAATTAATCATAAACGCCATTTCTTTAAAATATCCTTCATTAATAAGGGTATGGATTTTATAGATTTGCCTTGTATTTTTCGTGAGAGCTCGGTGCTTTCTTCCATTCCTGCTTATTTTCAAAATACTGAAACACCTATAATTTGCTATAAATATAACAAACCTGTTAGATCTATCATTTTTAATTTTAATAAACTTGTTTCAGTTCTTGATATTGATACTAATACTCCTGATTCATGTGAGTGTAAAAACTCAGTGTATTGCTATCCTGCTGCTGGTCATGTAATTACTGGCAATATGAAAATAATTCCTGATTCTAGGATAAGGAATATAATTTCTAAAGGACCGAAATATTAGTCTCCTTCTAAAATTGATTTCAGTAAATGTAGAGATGAAATCGCTGCTGCCTTGAATGAATTCGATAATTGATGGTGTAAGCGAGAGTATGTTGAGCATAAAGCCCTTAAGGACTGGAAACTTAGCACTTTAAAACTAGTGAATAAACGAATTTCTTTCTATTCTCAAAATACTAACTTATTACCTCCTAAGTCTAAGACGTCATCTTAAACTAGGTATTCAAGAATTTCATAAGAAGCTTGTTTTGTCCCCTGCAGACAAGGCCACTCACAACGTCGTCGTTGTGTGACGGCTCCACTATGTTATCACGCTTAAACAGGAGCTTGGTGGTACTAAGACCTATGAACTTCAGCCTTAAGCTGAAGAGAGAGCTATAGTAGATGAACTTATTTGTCATTCAGCCACCAAGTTTGCTGTGTGTGTTACAGAAGACCAAGACAAGCTTCCTACGCTATACTGGTTACCAAAACTTCATTAAAGACCTTACAAAGTACGGTTTATTGCAAATTCGAGCTCTTGTACTACCACTGAACTTTCTAAATTATTACTGCTATTAAAACGCATGTGATTAAATATTGTGATAAATTCTTTGAAAGATCAGGAAGAAATCTGTTTTGGTCTATAAAAAACTTGAATGAGGTTTGAAATAAATTGAAATCCAGAGGTTTCTTTCTTCAAGTCTGTCTACTTACGATTTTTCCACTCTTTACACTACACTTCCTCATAATCTTATAAAAGAAAAGCTTAATGATTTAATTGAATGGGCTTTTCACAAAGAAGATTCTGTCATCTTGCATGTAATGTCAGAAATGCATTTTTCACTTCTAAAGAGCATAAGAATTATACACTTTGGTCATGTCAGAAAGTGTGTGATGCCCTCACCTTTCTACTTGACAATATTTATATTAGATTCGGTACTAAGTTATTTAGACAAATTGTGGGTATTCCGATGGGTACGAATTGCGCACCTCTTGTGGCTGATCTGTTCTTATATTGTTATGAAAGAGACTTCATGTTGTCGCTTTCCATTGATAACCAATCTGAAATTATTGAAGCTTTTAGTTCTACTTCTAGACATTTAGATGATTTATTAAATATTGACAATACTTACTTTGATGGTTTGATCAGTCAGATTTATCCCCTAGAACTTCAGTTAAACAAGGCAAATTCCTGTGATACCGATTGCACACCGGTGGGTTGGGCTTAAGATTATATGACGGTTCCAGCGTAAAAGCATAAATGGAATTTTATTTTCTTTTAGTATTCTTTATGTTGGTTGGCGCCTGATGCTCCGTCTTTGGTCGGGCCCCTCGGAGTCTAACTGTTGGTTTTCTTTTGCTCCAGCTATTCTGTTGTATGCTGCCGAGTCCTCAACCTTGTTTCATCTCTGTAGTTTTTTTAGCTGGCCTTACGAAAGTAAGGGGGAGCTATTGCCATACCCCCAGGCGTCCGGCGTCGGCGTCTGCATTTGGTTAAAGTTTACCTGCAAGCTCTTATTATACCCCCGGCATACGCAGTATGCCATGGGTGTATATAGTTTTCGTATTTTCTGTGTGTGTTTACGGCCCTTTCAAGATTATTTCACTCATATCGAGCCGATCGTTCATCAGAGGTGGGCGAAAACCGGAGTACCCGGAGAAAAACCACCTGACCTTCCGTTGCAGAACTTGGCGTCTCACACGTGGCCGGAGCGAGGCTCGAACCTACGGCGGTGAGAGACCTAATGCCTAAGAGTCAGCGCTCTTATCCACTAGGCCACGGAGGCCCGTATGGATGGATTTTAAGATAACTTCATACAAATGTTGGGTATGAAGTTCAACTTTCAGGGTCTGGGGCTCAAAGTCAAGGTCACTGGCTATTTTTAGAAAAACTTTGTCATCACTCTTAAGTACCTACATTTATTGATGGATATAATGTAATTTTACACAAATGCTAGGCTAGGCTTTTATTAATTTGTCTTGCTCGAGGGGATTTGTATCGTCTGTGATGCCTTGTTATTACTTGGTAGTTTGTAGATTTTTTTTCTATCAAATATAGATTTCTTTTTCATTTTTATCCCCCGACCGAATAGGTTCGGGGGATATAGTGATCAGCCTGGCGTCCGTCCGTCTGTCCGTCCGTCCGTCCGTAGACGCAACCTTGTGATGGCCATAACTCCTATACCCTTTGAGATTCATTGATGGTTCTTGGCACAATTGTTCACAAGGCCGAGACGGCGTGTCATGCGCAAGAACCAGAACTCTGGATGCCATACTTTGTTAGTTATCTCCCCTTTTAATAAAATAGAATGACTACTTTGTGATGGCCGTAACTCCAATACCCTTTGAGATATATTGATGGCAGGCTTGGGGCCAATTACATCTGAAAGTAATTGATTAAATTACAATTACTTTGCCTTAAAAATGTAATTGATTAAATTACAATTACAACATCATATGAATGTAATTGATTAAATTACAATTACTTTTGCAATGTAATTGATTAAATTACAATTACTCTTGCAATGTATTATCTAGAAGTACTACAGGCATGACACTTTAACTCCTGTTAAAGAAATACTACTACTAATAATTAATAGATGTTCATTTAAACTACATGTTTAAAATGAAGCACAATCTCAAACAAACTTAATTCAAAACTAAATTTATGTAAGCTCTCTTTTAGCTTTCGTCAAGTTCTACCAGTACTTTTAGTAAATGCATATATTGTGAACAATCCACTAGTTCACTAGTTCTCATAACCAAAGCCAAAATGACCTATCTGAATTACACTTTATCATTATCAGCTTTTCAAAAGTTGCAGCTTTCAGTCTACACAGACAGACAGGCTGAACAAAAAGTGTAGATCCAGATCCAGATCTGTCTGCTCAAGGAGGAGCAGTCTTCATGTAGGAGCAGTTTGATCGGTGTCCCAGCCTGTCTACATAATTTGGGCACATTTAATAAAATGCAATTAATATTTTTTAAGATGAACTGTGTGAAGTGTTAGGATTTTAGTTTGTAAATCAATCTCAATGGTCACTGATGTGATTAAAAACTAAATCTATCAACAGGAACCTGTAGACAAAATTTGAGTTGATATTGTTTTTCACAGTTACATGACAAAGAGTGACTGGCAACAGTTATGTAATTTTTCACACCTAAATGTAGATGGTTACTCAACAGAACAATAGAAAATTATAGATGCTCGTACATTGTACAATTTACCTGTGAAAAAAAAACACTGTAAAATATATATAAAAAATAGACATCTGAAAAGTTTGTTATAATTGCCTAGAAATTTACAAAAAGATAACTCTTCTAAGGAGAATGCATCAAAAAACAAGAGGGCCCAGAGGGCCCTGAATCGCTCACCTGAAAATCAGTGTCTCTAGTACAATCTTGGCCCAAGGGCTATACTAGGTGAAGCTTCTTACCAAATATCAAAGACCTGAATCTTGTGGTTCAGAGATGAAGATTTTTAAATATTTTCCCTGTATAAGCCTATGAAAAACCAAAGGGACCCGGGGATGGAAGCATTTTAGGCCCCAGGGCTATAATTTGAACAATCTTGGTAGAGGTTTCAGAGAAGAAGATTTCTAAAGATTTTACCTGTATAAGCCTATATAAAACCAAAGGCCCCCGGGGCGGGGGCATTTTTGGCCCTAGGGCTATAATTTGAACAATCTTGGTAGAGGTCCACTAGGTGAAGCTTCACACCAAATATCAAAGACCTGGGCCTTGTGGTTTTAAAGAAGAAGATTTTTAAAGATTTTCCCTATATAACCCTATCTAAACCCAAAGGCCCCCGGGGCGGGGGCATTTCTAGCCCAAGGGCCATAATTTGAACAATCTTGGTAGAGGTTCACTAGATGAAGCTTCATACCAAATATCGAAGACCTGGGCCTTGTGGTTTCAGAGAAGAAGATTTTTAAAGATTTTCCCTGTATAAGCCTATGCAAAACCAAAGGCCCCTGAGGCGGGGGCATTTTTGGCCCTAGGGCTATAATTTGATCAATCTTGGTAAAGGTCCCCTAGGTGAAGCTTCACACCAAATATCAAAGACCTGGGCCTTGTGATGTCAGAGAAGCAAATTTTTAAAGATTTTCCCTTTATAAGCCTATGTAAACCCCAAGGCCCCCGGGTGGGGGCATTTTTGGCCCTAGGGCTATTATTTGAACAATCTTGGTAGAGGTCCACTAGATGAAGCTTCACACCAAATATCAAAGATCTGAGCCTTGTGGTTTCAGAGAAGAAGATTTTTAAAGATTTTCCCTGTATAGGCCTATGTAAAACCAAAGGCCCCCCGGGGCGGGGGCATTTTTCGCCCAAGGGCTATAATTTGAACAAACTTGGTAGAGGTCCACTAGGTGAAGCTTCACACCAAATATCAAAGACCTGGGCCTTGTGGTTTCAGAGAAGAAGATTTTTAAAGATTTTCCCTTTTTAAGCCTATGTATACACAAAGGCCCCCAGGGCGGGGGCATTTCTGGCCCAAGGTCCATAATTTGAACAATCTTGGTAGAGGGCCCACTAGATGAAGCTTCATACCAAATATCAAAGACCTGGGCCTTTCGGTTTCAGAGAAGAAGATTTTTAAAGATTTTCCCTGTATAAGCCTATGTAAAACCAAAGGCCCCCGGGGCGGGGGCATTTTTGGCCGTAGGGCTATAATTTTAACAATCATGGTAGAGGTCTACTAGGTGAAGCTTCACACCAAATATCAAAGACCTGGGCCTTGTGGTTTCAGAGAAGAAGATTTTTAAAGATTTTCCCTATATAAGCCTATGTAAACCCAAAGGCCTCTGGGGCGGGGGCATTTCTAGCCCAAGGGCCATAATTTGAACAATCTTGGTAAAGGTCCACTAGATGAAGCTTCATACCAAATATCAAAGACCTGGGCCTTGCGGTTTCAGAGAAGAAGATTTTTAAAGTTTTCATTTTAAAAATCTATTTTTAGCTCCTGTGACCTAGAAATCAAATCCTTTATACTATTCAACTTACTATCAGCAATAGTTTTAATCTCATAATGTTTCTGTGCTTTTGAAGTCATTTTACGCCTAATTAGTTTAACACACACACCCAAACTCCCACACACAACAGCACCAATCTCTAAAGGCAACATAATTGGAACAGTTAATCCAACACCTGCCAAAATAACACTTGTTGATATCAAACCAGTATCAACTCCATCAGTAATATTTATTCCACGTTTGTATTTTTTGTATAATGCTTTTCTCACATCTCTCTCATTAATTAACGTCTTCTCTATCTCAGATATCTTCTGTAATCTATAATTTTGCCCATCTTCAATAGGCAACTCTGGATATAGCGGTGCATTAGGTTGTTTCATTTTTTTCTTGATAACATATATTTTTTTTATTCAATAAATAATTCAATTATCATCGAAGCCACAGTATTAACACATGTAGCATTATTAGTCTGACAAACAAAATCAATTGCATCACCAGCCTCAACCTTTAACGGTGTAGCAAAGTTATCGTGTTTTCTTAAAATATTATTCAATGATATATCATATCCTGCTTGTGGATTTCCATTAATTGCAATCGCCACGCACATCGCCTTTTGTTCTTTTACTCGACAGTCCAACACCTATTATCTGGCCAGGAAAGTTCATCACATATCCAACACCTACTTCTCTACCACCATTTCCAAAGCCAAACACTTCATTCTTCTGTAAGGAACCTTTACTCTCCGCACAAATGCTTATCAATTTTCTGTCTGACATATTATCAACCTTATTATATAATAATCGATGATTGAGATACATATCCCGAAATCTATCTTGAAGTCCTGTATGTCTATCATTCAATGTATTTATTTGTGTAAATGCTTGACTTCTCATATTAAATATTTCTTGTTTCAGCCCCAATGCATCTACGTGTTTTCTCTTAGCACCAAATATACTCATTTTTTTTATTATAATTATATAATTTCCAAAACGCAATTAATTGGTAGATGATTAATTACCTTGTTGTTATTTTCATCCCTGATTTCTAATTTCAATTCTGCTATAGCATCATTCACCAAACACTTATATTCTGGATGCTCAAATCTCACTGTTGTTATCTCTCCAAACTCTTTATTTTCCACTGGAACAACAGCCAACACAGTACTCGGCATACCATCTAAATAATTATTTGAAGTATTAATCTGTTCCAAATGAACATACAATGATTTATAAACAGCAAAATCTACAGTCTCACCATAATGAGTTTCATTAACAGCAAACTTTCGCTTATTTCCAAACCCCAACATTTGTTTTAAGCCCTTGCTTATCTTCAGTTCATCCGGTGTAATTAAAGAAGCAATTCCATTTGTTTCATTTACAGATAATGTAATATTATTACTTTGAAATAAATCTGCTATTTGTTGGAAACTATAATAACCATCTATAATCTTATGAGGTCTCTCTCCAGTCTTCTGCAAATATTCATCAACAACATTATACCATCCAACACCAAATGTTATAGATTTCAAACCAATACGTTTATTCCCATCTCTGTTATCAATGTATTGTTGCAAGTTTATTGTCTTGTCAATATTCGAAATTGTATGATACATTTTTATTTTTTATATATAATCAATAATAAAAATGATACCTAAAGAATTCAAGTACAATCCCAATGCATCATATAACCCCAATACTAAATATACCGAAAAGAATATTGAACTTATAAAACAAACGATTTATGTTAACAAAGACGACCATTTTCCAGTAACGTTTCCCGACTTATTTCAAAACTATCAAAATCCAACATTACACACCAATGAACCGTGGAATACATGGCTTCATTCATCATTTGACTGGTGGCAATGTCAATTAAATTTTGCTGTCTGGTGTGCCACTGCAGGATGTGGAGTAAGTTATCAAGACCATTTGCAAAACACTTCAGGACTAACTAAAACAGTATATACATTTCATGTTTATTATTGTATTGCTCGTATTTTGAAAGAACTTAAAACACCTTTACCAACAGATGCATCATTTTGTTATTACAAAAACCCATACGACAAAGCAACCTATCAAAAGTTATGCAATGAATTCAATGTTTCACCTAATACAGATTGGCGTCAAAAATTAGAAAGTAGTTCTAAATGCAGTGGTCTAGGGAGTTACACACAATATTTTAAACCAAGTGGAAAATATAGACAAGAACATCGAAGTGAAGGTCCATTCTTTAATCCAAATGATAAAATAGAACATACAGTAGATATAAGTGACGCCTGGACAATGTTTATATTAGACAAATCAGAAGGCTTCACAAAAACAGGTATTGAACGAATTAACGAAAGTATTAGGATATTCGTATGGGCACTATTAGGAGCACAATCTCAAACACGTGTAGAAATACTAAAAATAGGCACAGGATTTGATGCTCAAAAACAATTCTTAGCAAATGTTCAAGATGCAATTAACAGTCCAATCGATTTGCCTACTCAAATATCAAAATATCAAAATGTATTGAAATACGCAAGAAGTAAAGTTGATTACACATATGGACTTGGTCTCTATATGTCTCCCAGTGATATGATTTTACAAATTGGCACTATCGCTGGATATAATAATAAAATTGTAATTGCAACAGAAAATCAAACACTTGGTTTCAATAGTGATGTAAATGTTAAACCTGTTGCACCTACTACACAACCTGCAACTATACAAGGCACACCAACAAAGAAATCTCTACCAGAACCAAAACATCAGGAAACAAAAACAAAGAAATCTCTACCAGAACCAAAACATCAGGAAACAAAAACAAAGAAATCTCTACCAGAACCAAAACATCAGGAAACAAAAACATAGAAATCTCTACAAGAACCCGTTGAAAAAAAAGAAGCAATACAACACGAAGACAACAAAACAGCATTGATAGTTGGCAGTATTGTAATTGGACTATTAATTATGTATGAAATTTATTAAGTTCTTTTTTTTCTTATAAACTCTCTTGCAGATGCATATAACAATCCAGCAACCAATACAACTAATGCCCATAGATGTTCTCCAAACCAATTAACAACTTTACCCGCAGAAGACAACAACCAAGACACAATAGAACCAATAATACCTGGTATTGTAGAAGCTACTTTTCCTGCAAGGGTAGAAAGTAATTTACCAAGATTTGATAATTGTTTCTTAACCCAATCTTTAACACCACCTTTTGGTGGAGAAGGAGGGGTTGAAGTAGTACCACCACCAGTAGGAATAACAGCCTCAACAATAACACCAATAATCATTCCAAAAGCAGTTAAAACACTAACAATTGTAATGCCTTGTTCTCTGAATAATGTTCTAATTCTTTCACCTAATGTAGTGTCTTCTTTTAATACTTTGTTTATAGTTTCTTTTATTCTATTTACCTGACTACGTAGTTTATCTTTATTAACATTAATAACTTCCAATCTTGCACTTCTCTCACTTTCTAACTCTTTGATTCGACTACTTATCCTCTCTATTTGAAATTCATCATTGTCTGCTTTGGCTTGTTCTAATTTTGTATTTTCTTTTGCTAAGTCTTTATTTGTTTCATTCAGTTTTGCCAATTCATTTGCTATCTCTTCTTTGACTGTTGTCATTGCATTTGCTATTCCATCAATCTCTCTTTTTGTCCAATCTGTTTGTGTTTCTTGTTCATTAGTAAATGATGTCTCCAATGTTTTCACAGCAGTTTCTACATCAACTGTTGTATTTAATAGTTCTTGAGTTTGTTCTTGTGATGATATATCTTGTAAAGGTATTTCTTCTTCTGTTTGTGTTATTTGAGTTCTCGTTTGAAGTAATTGTGCGAATGCTGTTCTACCTTCTTTAAGTCTTGTAGCAGATGCTTTAAAATCATCTACACCTAATACATTCCTAACAAAATCAACACCATATTTCCTTTGCAAAGTATTAAATGATAAAAATGTTGCTATTTCATCTGGTGCATTGGAACGATAATATGTTAATGCAATATCCTTTCCACCTTCATCTTTAACATATAACATTGGTCTCCCTATATCATCTTTCTTGAGAGACAAACCTTTGATTTTACGTTTAGGTTCTTCATTCCTTTCGTAAAATCTATCTCATTTTTGACCTATGCTATTTAACAGAGTTTTCCTATCATCACCGGTTAAATCATTCAAACCAGCAAACTGACTATTTAATGTTCTCTGAAACTCTTCTTCATCTGTAAAAGATGTTTCTGCTTCTTCATCATAATCCTCCCTGTCATACTCAGGATTTTCATATTCAGCCATTATTTATTTATTATTTAAAAATATTTTTTATCTTTTAATAAAAACATGTCAGCTTACGGAGATAAACTAAACCCTTACAGAAAATTAAGAGAACCACGAGGTGTGAGAGGTATCCGTCAAAGTGTAGTGATAACCAATAATCCATCAACTATTGACCAAAATCAACAATTGTTAGTGAGATTTCCTAATCTAAGTGGTAATGATGTTATTGTTCCCGGAACAGTCAGATTAGCATTTGAAATTGAACTAACCTCTAGAGATGTAAATGCAACTATATTTCAAAACATAGGAAGAGCAATAATTAAGAAAACAACAATTAGAATTAGTGGAAATGAAGTTATGTCCATTGACGATAGTGACATCTATCATTGTTATATTGATTTATGGAAGTCTATTACAGAACGCGTAAATATGGCATACCAAGGCATTGGCAAAGAGAACATGTTGAAACATAGAGTGGGTGCAGAAAACGCAGCAGAAGATAAAGAAGATAAAGCCATCGCAAAAGCATATGGAAACAGGTTTTGCATCCCACTTGATTTTGAATTATTGGAAACCCATATGCCATTTTATCAAGCTGGATTAGGAGATAGACTTGAATATGAACTTACATTCAATGATTATAATAAAGTAATTAAATCAGGCGATGCAACTTCATCTTATACAATCAAAAATATTTGTTTGGAATTTGATATTGTTTCTGATACTGAATTAGCAAGACAAATAAGACAGCAAGTTGATGGTAAAATGGTTATTTTGTATGACAGAATACTAAGACACAGAAAAATAACTAAAAACAAATCTGATACACCATGGAATATCAATCTAAATGTTCCTGCAAGAAGTATGAAAGGAATTCTTATGCTATTCGAAGAACCTGAAAGGGCCAGCACAGAAGAATATTATAATCCAGAAATTACAAAAGTGGAAATGACAATAGAAGGGATTCCGAATCAATTGTATAGTCAAGGAATGAAGTCCCACCAACACTGGGACGAAATAAATAAATTCTTTGCTTTGAATTCAAAAAGAAACAAAGAAACAAGTATGGTCGTTAAAGATTTATATTTTACTGATACAACAATAGAAAAATATCTAACGAACAGGTATGCTTTATGGTTGGATTTACGTTCAACTGATGATAATACACTTCATGGTTCTGGAAGAAGAATTGAAAATGCATCAGAAGGTATCACAATACAAATAACGAAAGAAGCAGGAGCAGATGAACCAATCAATCTTTATTTGTTTGTTATACAAGATGCACAAATCAACTTTGAAGATGGTAGATTTAAAGAAGTCAGTTATTATATTTTTTTTTTTACAAATAAAAATGGAACTACCAAAATATCCTCATTGTGCTATTATATGTGGTCAAACTGGATGCGGGAAAACAGAGTTTGTCCTTGACCTTTTGGAAGAGGAATATCGTCAAGTATTTAAACATATTGTTATACTTTGCCCAACCATTCAATGGAACAAGGCTTATAAAAATCGTGAGTGGATTGGTGATGTCAGGAAACCTAAAACAAAGAATCTTATAATTGTTAATCCTATTATTAATGATGAAGAGAAATTACAAGAACTACTAAGAATGTTCTTTAATAAATATGCTGGTCATTCTACTCTCTACATTATTGATGATTGCAGTGCAACGAAAGAACTAACAAAGAAAAAAGATATGTTATCAGAATTAGCATTTTCTGGTAGGCATGCAGAACAATCAGTGTGGGTTATTTCGCAGAGATATAATTCTGTGTTAAAAGATTTAAGAGAACAAACAAAATGGCTATGCATGTTCTACACAAAAGATAGAGATAGTTTTGAAAATTGTTTAAGAGAGAATGATGTTATTCCTACTTTGGAAGAACGACAGAGAATAAAAGAAGAACTGAAAAAAAAGAAGCATCGTAAGTTAATTTTGAAGACTGACCAGCCTACTGGTTATTGGTTGGTTGATTGATTATTTTTTTAGCAATGATTAAGTAATGTTTATGCAATGATTAAGTAATGCTTATACAATGCTGTAGCAAATCTTAAGTAATGCTTATGCAATGTTTTAAGTAAAATAGCAATACTAAAAAACAATGCTGTTAGAAATATTATCAATCACTGCAATCTTATCAATAATCATAACAAACACTGCAATCTTATCAATAGTCGGATATGCGATGTTTTATTTTTTAAAAATAAAAAATAAATTACATAAAATAAAAATGAATGCTGAAGAATTATTACAAGACATTGAATGTGAAAGCACTTATGTAGAAAATAATGAACAAGAAACAAAACGTGAGCGATTATCAGCCATTGTTGCTGGTGGTGGTAGTAAGCAGTATCTTGGTAAAGACTTACAACTATCAGACATTGATACAATGACAGCAGAACAAATAAACAAACTTTACTGCAGATATGAAGCAAGATTGGGAGCAAGTATGACTAAGACATTGGGTAATTCTTTCATTAACTTATACGTTATAGGTGTATCAAAGTATTTCAATGTTGTTAATCCACCTAAACTGATACAAGACTTAGAGGAAGACCCTTTTATCAATCACGCTTTGACAAGTTCGTGTTGTGAATTGTATTATAGATATGGAATGTATCTTGCTCCATTAACTGCAATGCTAACAACAGCAAGACATATTGATTTTAATAAAAAAGAAAATATCCCCTTAGAAAAAGATAATGAGTGATAGTGAAGTTAAAACAAAAGACCCAAGACGAGTAGTTGCTGGTAAGAAAGGTGCAGAAGCAAGAAAAAGAAATGCAGAATTAAGAAGAAAGGAGACTGATACTATAAAGAAAGAAAACATGGAATTAAAATCTATAACAAAAGATGATGAAGTCGGCTCTCCAAATTCACAGAATATAAATATATACAAAAATTATATACCATTATGCATACCAGTTGGAGTTGTTGGAATAGGATTGTATATGTACAAGTCTAAACAAGTTGTACCACAACAACCTATGATGCAACAACCTGCACCTATTATACAACAAAAAGAAATTGACCCATTTGAATTTAATTAATTTAAAAAAATAATATTCTCATTAAAAAAAATGACAACCTCAATAGACGGAAAACAAATTGCAAACATGTTATATCATGCTGGAGTGGAAACTGTATTAACTGTTGGATATTCAGAATTAGGTAGAAAACTATTGAAAAGACCAGCACCAAAAGTAGATTTTAATATGACAGATATTGGTATGTTGTCCATTGATATATTACTTGCAATGGCAACAAAGCATATGCTTGTTAAGCAAGGTATTATTCCTGCAGATATTATGAAGTAATTTTAATATTTTTTTTTTATTCATCTAAAAAAAATGAGCACAACAAATAAGACATTGCAATTAGTATATGAAGGAGCGGTAGTATCTGCAATATCAATTGGATACATGACTATATTTACAAAATTAATGAAACGTCAAACAATAAAATATGATTTCAATGATTTCTTTTATATTGCTGGTTCTATAACTGGTGCAATGTAAAGGTATTCTACCAGTTTCATTATTTGGTTAATTATATATATTTTTTTTCCATTATATAAAAATGGCAAGTGCAGTAGCATTAATGGTTGGAGGAGCAATTACAAACGCCTTAGCCTTTTCAGGTAGTAATTATTTATTTTCACATATGGGTAGTAATAGTGATGAAGAGAGAAAACGACATGATAAAGCGATGGAACAGTTAGAAGCAGCAACAACTGCGTGGAATGAGAAGAGAACAGAAAGATTGGATTTTATTAATGAACAGTTAAAAAAGGAACATCATGCTTTGAATGAGTTCAGTGATGTTGATACTGCTATGAAACAGTATTACTATATTACAGGAAAACAATTACCAGATAATTTATCCACACCAAAACCTACATTAAGTGATTTTTACACTCCATCAGAAGACCAGAAAAATAGAGAGATTGCATTTGTTGTTGGTGGTATGGCATTGACAGGATTTGTTGCTTGGAAGTTGATGTAGGTAAAAAAAAAATATTTTTTGACATAATCTTTATGCATGTAATTCTTTCTTTGGAAAAACTAAATCATAAGCATGATATTTATTTTTTTTATTATTCTTACATGGTTTCAAACCAAGTGGTCTTACATAAAATGGTGGTTCTTTACCTTCTATCTTCTTTGTGAGATGTGCAGGACTCCATACTTCACCATTGTCTTTGAGAGTTAAAATTACACTCACACCATTGTCTGTGTCAATTGTTCTGTAGTCAGTGATTGTATAAATGTTGATTTCTAAATCAGTCCATTTCTTTGTGCTAAATTGACTTTGTTCTTTTAACAACGCTTCAAATTCATCAGTTGAAATTTTCTTAAATATAAATAAATGGAGAAGATATACTATAGTCCAAAAGGTTTCTGGAAAGGACACTCAGCAGTTAGTAAATTAGCAAAAGAAGCAAAGGTTAGTCAGAAACAAGCATTAGAGTTCTTAAAGAAACAAGCAATTTGGCAAATATATTTACCTGCACCTAAGAGAATAATAAGACCAAAATTTGATGTGTCTGCAGAGAATGAAGTTCATCAGGCTGATTTGTTGTTTTTACCTCACGATACTATTGGTAGAAAAACATACAAGTATGCATTAACAGTGGTTGATATTGGAACAAGATATAAAGAAGCCGAACCTTTGACGTCGAAAGATAGTAAAGAAGTTGCAAATGCTTTTGAGAAGATTTATAAAAGACATTTGAAGTATCCTAAACTATTGCAAGTTGACCCTGGTAGAGAATTTATGAGTTCCGTTTCAACTTTGATGGAAAAGCATAATACCAAAATAAGAAGAGGTAGAAAAGAAATACACAGAGACAAAGGAATAGTAGAAAGATTTAATAGAACCTTAGCAGAAAGATTGTTTGGTTATCAGTATGCTAAAGAGATTGATACTAAAAAAAAGAAACAGAGAATGGGTTAAGAGATTATCTGATGTTATTAAAGCATTAAATAAGGAGACGAAAAAACCTCCTCCAATTATAACAAGAAAAGTTGATGCTGAAATTTGTCCTTATGCAAATGTTAGATATTTGTATCAACCTGGAGAATTAGAAGGTGGTGGAAAGAGAAGGGCTACTGACCCAGTATGGTCTGTTGATATTCATAAGATTGACTATCATATTATAACGCAGGGAATAAGAGTTTATTATTTGAAATCTCCTGCACCTAAGAGAGGGTTTGTCAAAGAGGAATTACTTATTGTTCCGGCTGATACCCATACGCGTATGTCGTGATTCCATCTGGTGCTATGTATCTTTTTGTGTCTAAAGGAGAAAGTGTAGTCTTATTTACTTTTAATCCATATATGTTGTGATGCATTGAGCGTAGCATGTTCATTGAGTGTGTGTATTTCTTTTTGTTGAATAATGCATCTCTGTAGTTTTCAAAATTGATTTGTTTTTGATTACATATTTTTTTGTTCCTTTCGCTTTTTTGATGACTTGTTCATCTGCTCTTAATACTGAATATAATTTAGGACGAAGACCAATATATTCTGATATTGAAACACCAGCACATTCATCCTTCATCTTACCTATGACCTTCTTGTTTGTTTCATCGTATAGTGGATGTTCTTTTGGATAATCAGAGAAATCGTATTCATCTTTCATTTCAGACATATCTTTGTAAGCATCTTCAGTTTTAATGGCTACTAATAAACTATCAGTATCGGTGTATAACAAGGTGCAGTTATCACCATACTTCTTTTTCAATGTATTATAATACCAATCATACATAAGATGTTTAGTGGATGTTCTTTTGGATAATCAGAGAAATCGTATTCATCTTTCATTTCAGACATATCTTTGTAAGCATCTTCAGTTTTAATGGCTACTAATAAACTATCAGTATCGGTGTATAACAAGGTGCAGTTATCACCATACTTCTTTTTCAATGTATTATAATACCAATCATACATAAGATGTTTTGATAAATCTAAAACACAGAAGCCAACATATATTGGTTTATTTAGAGTTAATCTTGTTTTATTCACTTGAATGGCAGATAACTCATCAGAGAACTTTACTCTACGATTGAAGTTTGGTTTGGCTATTATCTTGCGGATTTTTTCATTTTCACTGCCATCTGTTTTGACTAATTTAATATCAACTCTTTTACGTATGTTTTCCATTGTTTTGCCAAATACTGAGTTGTTCATAAGTTTAAAGAAATCTTTTTCAAATGTAGTCTTTGCTTTTTTACGTAATTCTGTATTCAGACGTATGTAAGGTTCCATCCAAGGTTTCTCATCAAATTCTAATATTCTGTGTATTTTTGTTATTTTCATACCAAGTTGTTTGTATAGTCTCAAGTTCTTGTAATGTACTACATATTTCTTCTTATCCATTAGATTGGGGACAAGTTTTTCTGTTTTTAACATACTATTTTCAATTAGTTCATTTTGATAGTCGGATAACCATTCTTTTTTAATTGCTAATTTTTCAGGTGCAAGTGGATAGTCGTTATGTAGTTTGTGTAAATGTTTGGGATATTCTAAATCTACTTCATATATTCTTCCTCTACCTTTTTTTAGTGGTTGAAGTTCTCCATCTATTAAATCTTTATTAGTTATCCATTTGAAACCACCATATGGAAGTGGTTGGCTCATTGAATGACCATATAAATTATTTGCATCTAAATACATTATGTAATTGTCTTCTTCATCTGGATTATAATCTGCGACATATTTATTGTTTGCTTTTGCGTGTCTTTTAGAAACCATACTTATTCCACCTCTCATTCCTTTTTCAATGAAAAGATGCATATCCAAATCTGATAGAAGTTGTAATTCTATTTTTGTGTATTTTAGAAGAGCATCCCAAGATAGACCAGGTGCAGTGTAGTAATGTAGAGGGTCAAGTTTATAGTTATTCATACAGGTTTCTCTAAACTTTTGAAAAACATCTGCAAGTAAGAGAACATCTGTTTTGAGATATAAATCATGATAATCACCAAGTGTTTTACAGTTAAATTGTTTCCATACTTTTTGAGCGTGTTCATAGTCTTTTTGTTTGATACTTTCATCTGTTAAAGAACTGTAGAATTTGTCTATTGGTGGTAGTTCAGTTTCATTGAATCTTTCTTGACTGTCAATATATTCGTATGGATAGATACCTTTACGAGCAAGAAGATGTGAGTTAGTTGTATGTTTTACAGTTAATGGTAAGTCTGATTTGTTGAGTTGTTCATATCTTGTATTGTGGCATTTTTTACATTTTGCTGTTAATAACCAATTTTCATTGATGTTTATTTCTTCTGTATCATTCTGTATTTACACCAATTGCTCCATCTACTAACTTTTCAAGAGAGGAAGCCATAAATTGAAAACTGTCTAAGAATTTTAGCTGTCCAATGTTGAATGAGATGAATTTCTCTGAATTATTTGCAATACAAGTAATGTTTCCTCTTGTTTTGTGTATTTTCTGCATTATTAGATGACTATCATAACCTTTTAAGTTGTGGAAGATAACTGGAATTTTGGTTTTATTTGGTTTGATTGCAAGTTTGAGATTACAAGATTTATGTGCTGGTCCTCTGTATTCTCCAGTGAAATGACAGTGGTCTTTTACTTTTGGATTTTTTTCATTGTCAATTGGATTTTCACATATCCAGCAATGAGTAGCCTCTTCATAATCTTGTATGTTCTGTTCTGTCATTATTATTTTTTCAGGATGCTTGAAAACGTTGTTAATATTTTTTACTTCGCATTCTAAGTGATTTAAAAAAACTTCAGCTGTATCTTCACCTCTGTATATTACTGGTTTGTCTGCTTTACCATCATATCTAACAACTTGATATCCAAATCCACACGCTTCGTGTTCGCTTGTTATTTCTGATTTGTCTCCTTTTTGTTGTGATTTGGGTTTGATTGTGCTTTCAAAGTCAGCATAGATAACATATGGAACGGGCATTTGATTTTGATGGTTTTTAAACTTGATAAGACCTTTTGATGGCATTTCTATTCGCATTGGAGATTTATTTATGCCTTCACAGTCTTCTTTGTGTTCACAAAAGTAAGTAGTTCCGTGTTTGTTATTCTGATTACGAAGTAATCTATTTAGGCTTTTAATCCAACAGTAGTGATATTTTGTTTCCTTTTGTGGTTTTTCATCTGGATTATAATTTTCATCTATTTCTCCTTCTTCATTATCATCAATTTCCTCTTCAACTCCCGTTATCAAAAGCAGGTTAATTCTTTCTTTATCATTTGATTGATTTGAAATATGATATGGAAATACAGTAAGTTTCTCTGTCTTTTTTGTGATTGTATATCCATAAACATTGATTGCTATATTGTTTTGTTTCTCAACTTTTGGTATTTGTGAGATTGGTGTGGGAAAGTCAATTCCTTCCATATTCAGATTAGGGCATTTAGTGTAGCTATATTTATTCGAAACATTATTCTTTGCTGGATATAAAGCTGATTTAAGAGCCCATTCTAAACATCTATCATCGTCGTTTTGCACGTTGATTATTGCTTTTTTGTTTGCCAATGCTTCAGGTAAAGAAATGTATGATGAGCCTTTAAGTGGTTCATATTTTGCTATGTTAACATAGAGTTTGATACAATGGTCAATTTCTAAACCTGTTGCGGTATTTGTGAATTTTTCAATCCATGTTTGTATATAAGTTGTTTGTTTGTTATAGTTTTCATCTAAATTATTTTCATTAAGAACTGCACATTGTTCTCCGTGTGATGCACCGATAACTTCTTTTCTTTCACCATTAAGTTCATCTTTAAAAAACTTTATAGATAACCCAATTGAAAATTTAATACCATTGTATTCTTTAATGTTTTCATTAATTTTATCTATAATGACAGATTTTTTATCATTAAACAAAATATTTGGGTCTTTATATTTATGAGCATCTATTTCATACGCTTTGAAGTAATTGCATAATGGATTATCAACTAATTTTATATCATCATTTATTACTTCTGCATTGACGGCTTGTTTTCTTTTCTTTTTATTTCTACGTCTTTTACGCAGATTATCTAATGCAGAAGTTTGTTGTGGTGCATCACTCTTCTGTTTCTCAATATCTAAGGATTTAAGACCCTTGTCTAAAGCCTCATCACTAATTCTTCCTTCACTATGCAATTGTATCAGTCTCTCTACAGAACTCATTTTTTGTTTTCTTTTAAACTATAAAAAATTTTTTTTAAATATAATAATAAAAATGGATATAGAAAAAGCAAAGATGCAAAATATATGTGCTATGTTGCCGTTAGGTTCAAATAAACCATGTAAAAACAAATCAGTAAAGCATTCTATATACTGCAAGGCTCATAATTTTATTATAAAACATAACAAAAGTAAAGTAGTGAAATGTTTGCAATGTGGTAAAGGTACTACAGCAAAATATCAAATCTGTGATAAGTGTGGTGGAAAGAATTTTAGAGAAAAACAGAGATATTTTAACTCTATAAAACCTTTTAAGCAGGAAATTGCAAGATTGAGTATGATAGAGTGTTGAGGATGATTCAGGTGTTATTGAGAGGGCGATAATTTAATTTTTTTTTTATGCTCAAGCGGACACGGAGCGTTGTTAAGCAGGAAGTTAAAAATAAATTGTTAGAATCATATTCAGAAGAGAGGAGGATTAGTGACGAAATAAAAATTAATTTAGAAACGGAAGATAAGTGTGTGGAATCAATAAAATCACTGGAGTTGTGTATTAGGAGCAATAAAAGAGTCATTATTTATAAATCTGCTTTAGAAGGCATTACAACGTAATAGTATTACAGCGTAATAGTATTACAGTAATAGTATTACAATGTAATAGTATTACAGCATAATAGTATTACGGCGTAATAGTATTACAGCGTAATAATATTACAGCGTAATAGTATTATGGCGTAATAGTATTATAAAGTAATAATATTTCAGGATGATAGTATTACACTGTAATACTATTACAGCGTAATAGTAGTACAACGTAATAGTACTACAGCGTAATAGTACTATGGGAAAACCCCACCAGAGAACTTTTAGACAAGAATATATCCAGAATTTCCAAATCAGAATATGCTTTGTGCAAAGCATATATAAAAAGCAGTCTGAGGACTGCCAGGACTGGACTATATTCCACTATATCCCAGAAACAGCATTATATATATATATGAGATATATTGATGATACCTGGCACAGTTGTTCACAAGGCTGAGACGGCGTGTCATGCATAAGAACCACAACTCTGGTTGCCATGGTTTTGGAGTTATCTCCCATTCCAATAAAATAGAGTGACAACATTGTGATGGCCATAACTCCTATACCCTTTGAGATTCATCGATGGTTCTTGGCACAATTGTTCAAAAGGCTGAGACGGCATGTCATGCGCAAGAACCACAACTCTGGATGCCATACTTTTTTAGTTATCTCCCCTTTTAATAAAATAGAATGACTACTTTGTGATGGCCATAACTCCAATACCCTTTGAGATATATTGATGGTACCTGCCACAGTTGTGCACAAGGCTGAGACGGCATGTCAGGCACAAGAACCACAACTCTGGTTGCCATGGTTTTGGAGTTATCTCCCCTTCCAATAAAATAGATTGACAACCTTGTGATGGCCATAATTCCAATACCCTTTAAGATATATTGATGATACCTGGCACAGTTGTTCACAACTCCGAGACGGTGTGTCATGCACAAGAACCACAACTCTGGGTGCCATGGTTTTTTAGTTATCTCCCCTTCCAATAATATAGAATCACTACCTTGTGATGGCCACATCTCCAACACTCTGATATATATTGATGATACTTGGTACAGTTTTACATGAGGTTAAGCAGGTTTGTCACTTGCAAGAACCACAACTCTGGGTGCCCTGGTTTTTTAATTATCTCCCCTGACAATATAACCTTGTGATGGCCATAACTCCAATACCCTTTGAGATATATTGATGGTACTTGGCACAATTGTATACAATGTTGAGACGGCGCTTCATGCCTACGAACCACAACTCTGGGTGCTATGATATTTGAGTAATCTCCCCTTCCAATATAACAGTATGACAACCTTGTGCTCACCCTCACCGTACCTCCAATACCCTTTGAGACATATTTGTGGTACTTGATGCAGATGTACATGAGGTTAAGCAGGTGTGTCATGCTCAAGAATTACAACTCTGGGTGCTCTGGTTTTTTAGTTATCTCCCCTGACAGTATAATCTTGTGATGGGCATAACTGCAATACTTTTGTGATATATTGCTGGTTTAATTCTGGTGCACTTTCTATTGGTGAACAATCATCTGAAGGCCATATTGGCTTTTGGTCGGGGGATTTGCCATCTCTTCCGATGGCTATTTTTACACCTTGTCCGCGACCAGTTGCAGATCAATCGCCGACTTATCAGTGATCAATCTCCAATCGATCGCCGAACAGTTGCCGACAGGTCGTGGATCAGTCGGCGATAGGTCTGCGACCAGTCATAAGGTTGCTAGAATTTACAGCCAAAGGAGCAGTCTCTATAAGGCTGTTTTCATGGCCACAACCGATTTCCTTTAAACTTTGTAGCTTCAAATTGGTACATATTGACTGTCTAATGGTGAATTTTTAGACTCTTTGGATCACTGGTTTTTGCTGTATACACTATTAAAGTGGGTGGGGTAATGTCACCCCATCAAGGGTATACCAACAAAAATGCAATTATTTTTGTTCAAAGTGCATGACTGGAGGCGATGTTTGCCGTATGCTTACTACCCTTCTAGGCATAACAGCCGGTGATAATAGTCTTATAAATATCAAACAAGAGAAGAATTAATACGCGCTTGTAAGTTGTACCCAAATATCAGTAATTTTTATTCCCCAACTTTACGAAAAACCACAACACCTTAACAGTTTTCAACTTATTTCAAAGATCTTTCATAAATATAATGTTGATGTAATAGTCATTCTAGGTATATGTTAGAATTATTGTTAGTTCATAAAACTTAAGAGTTACCTGCCCCTGAAATTGGATTTTACCCATTTTTTTTAAATCGGAGTGCATTTATCCGTTTGTAGTACTCACAACTTCATTTGAAAGTGAATAAACCGATTCCATGCAAATATTATTAAATAGATGTGGACAAGGAAGTCATTTGATTTAATAGTGCATGCTAGTATTTCCTTTTTTTTTTGGGGGGGGGGGGGGGGGGGGGGGTTTATATATGAACTCTTAATTTCCAGGTGTAAATGGAACATTTGTCAACTGTCAAACATTTTTGACCACCAAAGCAGGCTTTGCTCATGTTGTGGAACCTCATTTTAGACTGATACTGTGCTTAAATATAAACCTGTATGGTCTCACGACATGTTTAAGAATTTGTTAATTTACTGATCTTCCTCTGAATCGCTAGATGTACTCCATGTGTCAACATGTGTTATGTTCCGGTAATATCCCAAATACCAGAAGCCACATGTGCGCAACATCCCACGGTACGAGCTCCACTTCTGCACCCACAATACCACCCAGTGATTGGGTTCAGTCCTTGTGTATATTCAACCCACATGTTATATGTTTTATTAGACGTGTGGCAAGAACGTATCTGTGCTTTGAGAACACCATCTTCTTTGTGTGCCATTATCTCATATGATCCATTGTCGTCAAAATGTTCATTTGTGTAGGATTTGGCTTGTTTCAGCTGGTAAATATCCAGTTTCAAATCCCTGAGTTCATCCTCAGTCATCTCTGGGAAGTTCTCAAGTTTCTCATCATCGATCTTTATCCAAATAACCCGTTTTTTATCCGAGCCATTTTTTGTCGCGCCTGCTTTAATACAATTGCGCGATATAGGCGCCCGGTTTTCTGTTCGTTCGTTCGTCCGTTCGTGAAGGCTTCAACATTTGCGACGACCCTAGCGTTCACCCTAATGGTCAAGTTTATTTCTCAAGAACTATAAGAGCTTCATTAATGATACTTGGTACAAACTTGTATCTGGGGATGACAACTTACATGCAAGCATCCATATTTGACCTTGACCTACATTTCATGGTTCACTGACTTTGTAAAATATTGTGACCACCCTAGCGTTCACCCTAATGGTCAAGTTTATTTCTCAAGAACAATAAGAGCTTCATTAATGATATGTGGTACAAACTTGTATCTGTGGATGGCAACTTGAATGCAAGCATCCATATTTGACCTTGACCTACATTTCATGGTTCACTGACTTTGTAAAATATTGCAACCACCCTAGTGTTCAAGTTTATTTCTCAAGAACTATAAGAGCTTTATTTATGATACTTGGTACAAACTTGTATCTGGGGATGGTAACTTAATTGCAAGCATCCATATTTAACCTTGACCTATATCTCATAGTTCACCGACTTTGTAAAATATTGCGACCACCCTAGCGTTCATCCTAATGGTCAAGTTTATTTCTGAAGATTTATAAGAGCTTCATTAATGATATTTGGTGCAAACTTGAATCTGGGGATGACAACTTAAATGCAAGCATCCATATTTGACCTTGATATAAATTTCATGGTTCACTGACTTTGTAAAATATTGTGACCACCCTAGCGTTCACCCTAATGGTTAAGTTAATTTCTCAAGAATTATTAGAGCTTCATTAATGATACTTAGTACAAGCTTGCATTTGAGAATGGGATCTTTTGAGCAAGCATCTATGTTTGACCTTGACCTACATATCATGGTTCGATGACTTTGTGCGCCACATGCGCGACATAGCCTTCGGCGGAATTCTTGTTACGACCTTATCCGGCAGCTTATTTGGAACTATTGCTAGGGCCATCATTCTTCTAGCAATTAATTTGCCTGAATCTTTGCTTGTTACCAAAGGTAGTCTAAATGCATTGCACAATGAGCAAAAAATCCTTACATAGTCGCCAACATATGGTATTTGACTATTTTGGCATTGTGTTGCTAAGGGCTTTCCACTTTTTAATTCTCCCATTAGCTGATTCGACAACCCATCTCACCTTTGTAACTAGCCTGGACTCATTCACCTCTTCAGTCGTATGTTGCTTTTGAGATTTGTTTAGGAAGTAAGGCATATGAGAATTGATTCCAAAATCCTTTAGTATATCTATAGCATCCCTGAAGCCGTGGTCTACAACGAGAACATCATCTTTTTCAAACCAGTCAGTAATATTTTCTGCATTAGTCTTTAACATGTGTTCGGTAATCTTAGCATCTGTGTTTTTCCCATCTGTAAGATATGGTCCCATCACAGTCAAAATGTAACCATCAGTGGCCACAAGCATCATAGGTTTCAGCAAAGGCTGTCCTTTACGTACGGAATAAGATCTTCTCTGAAATGAGTAGTTTCCACTCTTCTCAATATATATGTATGTTCCATCAGCCACTGCGATTGCAACATCAGAATTTGAATCCCCAAATAGGACATTTGCAAAAGTTGATGTATGATTCAGGGATGTTAGAGAAATACTAAAGGGTTATGAAATCAATTCTCATATGCTTCACTTCCTAATCAAATCTCAGAAGCAATGTACGACTGAAGAGGCGAATGATTCAAGGCTAGGTACAAAGTGAGATAGGTTGTCGATTCAGCTAATGGGAGAAATACAAAGTGGAAGGCTTAGCAACAAAATATCCAGTAGTAAAATACCATATGTTGGCGACTATGTAAGAATTGTTTGCTCGTTTTGCAATGTGTTTAGACCACAAGGACTGAACCCAATCACTGGATGGTACTGTTGGTGAAGAAGTGGCGCTCGTACCGTGGGATGTTGTGCTCATGTGCTTGCTAGCATGCACTATTAAATCAAATGACTTCTTTGTCCACATCTATTTAATTATATTTGCATGGAATCGGTTTATTCACTCCCAAATGAGGTTGTGAGTACTACAAACGGATAAATGCACTCTGATTTAAAAAAATGGGTAAAATTCAATTTCAGGGGCAGGTAACTCTTAAGTTTTATGAACTAACAATAAGTCTGACATATACCTAGAATGACTATTACATCAACATTATATTTATGAAAGATCTTTGAAATAAGTTGAAAACTGTAAAGGTGTTGTGGTTTTTCGTAAAGTTGGGGAATAAAAATTACTAATATTTGGGTACAACTTACAAGCGCGTATAAACTCTTCTCTTGTTTGATATTTATAAGACTATTATCACCGGCTGTTATGCCTAAAAGGGTAGTAAGCATACGGCAAACACCGCCTCCAGTCATGCAATTTGAACAAAAATAATAGCATTTTTGTTGGTATACCCTTGATGGGGTGACATTATCCCACCCACTTTAATAGTGTATACAACAAAAACCAGTGGACCAAAGAGTCTAAAAATTCACCATTAGACAGCCAACATGTAACAATTTGAAACTACAAAGTTTAAAGGAAATCGGTTGTGGCCATGAAAATAGCCTTATAGAGACTGTTCCTTTGCATAAATTTGGTCGGGGATCGATTGGTGACTGTTCGGCAATCGATCGGAGATTGGTCTGCGACGTCTAGAAAACAATTGTAACTAGTCTGCGATCAAAATCAGTCGCAGCCAGTCTGCACAAAAGACGATCGGCGACCTACCGGCGACCTTGCTGCAACCTTTATAAACCACTCTGCGACTTCTGCAACCGCTCCGCGATTGCCATTTTTTTTTTTAGTCGTGGAGAAGTCGCATCGCGGTTGCAAGCTCTGTGGGACCGGGCCTTAACTTGTTCATAAATCTGTTTGAGAGCACTCTTTGGAAACGAAGTTGAAGTTATTTTATATTCCAACTTCTCTAATTCAGCCCGTAGTTGAGCTGCAGTCCAATTTGATGGATTATTCCCCAAGTCATATGGCTGCTTTCTTTTGGTTTTGCAACTCTGATTAAGTCAACTTTTGTAACAAATATGTGATGAAAGCCCACAGACAATTAGTAATGATAATTGTCACACACACACAAGTTTATTAATCCAATATATAATGAATGTAATTGAACTAGAGCTGTCAGTGAAACTGACTAGGGCCCCGGCAGCGCTATCAGAAATTTGTGGACGGACAGACGGACAGACAGACAGACGGACGGACAGAGTGATTACTATAGGGCACCCACACTTTCAGTGTTGGGCCCTAATAACAACATCCTCGCTAATCAGGCGCAATGCCAAAACTGAAATGATGCAGGTTAGAAATGAAATTAAATACATGCAAGGACCATAGAGAAAATGCTGACACAGTATGCAAATGACAAACACTCAAAACCAGAGGACCATTGGTCCTGAAGACGCTCACCTGACAGCCTTAGGTCTAAAGGGCTAAGGGACATGCACCCAAGGTCCCTCTAGACCTCTTATGATCTAAGATCCATGTCACCAAACGTGTTTTAATGTTCTGTTTTTGTCCTCTGATAATGATATTTCGGAGATTCGTTATAGTAAACAAAGACAAGGATTGATGATTTCTTTAGCAAAAGTTGCTTATAAATTTCTTGAAACATGTGCCACAAAAATTTTGAAAATCGGTTCACTATTTAAAAAATTATGACCAAAATAAGATTTGAATAGAGATTTTACATTGAAAGGGGAGATAATCCATGATCATAAAGTTTTGATTCTGGAATCTTTTTGGCCTCGATTTAAATGTTTTGAACTTCATGATGTGTTTTGCATCATTTATGATTATTTCAGTTATTTAGTAACAGTGTATGAAGAAATTGAAAGTTTGCGGGGAAATATTTACCTCCCTTGCTAGCAATTTAACAAAGGAAATTTCCCTATTCAAATGTGTTTTTGGTTATAAAATCCTTATTTGTCAACAGATTTTCTAAATTATTGCAACGCTAGTTGTTTTAAACCTTGTTCTTTATCCTGATGTAATTTTTATTGAGTTTTTTCTGAAAACCCATTATCAAAAGAGAAAATGTCCACATTAGTATATAGAGAAAGAATATATATGGTTAATGGGTGGGGAAATATTACACATTTTATTAAATGATGTGGGTAGGGTATGCCCCCAGGGGCCCAAATTAAGGTCCATGTCACTAAATGCATCTGACTGTATGACCAAGTGGTCCTTAATCACATTCCTGACTCTTGAAGATCAGTTGGAAAACTTTTGAGTTTGAATTTTCAGTTATATTTAGCCAAGATAAAGCCTTAGATGAGCTAAAAGGTCAGGAACAAGAAAATATATGGTTAATGGGTGGAGAGCTTAACCATTTCTAAAGGGGGTGTCGGCCCCCAATTTAACCTATGGTGTTCAAAGATCCATGTAACTAAATGCCCCTTATCACAAGAAACAAGAAAATATATGATTTATGGGACGGGATCTGAACAGTTTCTGAGATTTGATGCATTTTATGTAATGCAGGGGTGGGGCATGCCCCCAGGGTCTCAAGATGCATGTCACTTAAAGCCCCTTAGAATATATATTGTTTATGGGTGGGGATCTGGACAGTTTCCAAGATAGTGGGCACTTTTTGAAATAAAGGGGGTGGGGCATGTCCCCGGGGGACCCCCTAGACTCCCAAGGTCCATGTCATTTAACATGCTTAATCACAAGGAACAAGAATATACATATGGTTTAGGGGTGGTATTCTCAACCATTTGCAAGATATCAGCCATTTAGACTTTTTCCCATACAAATGCCAATGTGACCAAATTTGACCTTGGCATAAAATAGGTCAAGGTCATCCCAGGGCAATTATTTGAACAAACTATGATGGGCCCCGAGTCCCGAGGCTACATACCAAGTTTGGTGGAAATCGGCCCAGCGGTTCCGGAGAAGAAGATTTTTGAAGTTTTTTTTTAAGGGACCTGGTGGACCCCATGTCAATAAATGCGCCCTATCTTAAGGAACAAGAATATATATGATTGAGTGGTGGAATATTGAACGGTTTGTTAGATATAATACATTTTCACTTTTTCCCATACAAATGCATATGTGACTAAATTTTACCCTGGCATAAAATAGGTTAAGGTCATCCGAGGGTCACCATTTTAAGAATTTATGATGGGCCCGCGTCCCAGATGCTACATACCAAGTTTCATGAAAATCTGTCCAGTAGTTTCAGAGAAGAAGATTTTTGAAGGGTTTTAACCATATATGGGCATGGCGGCCATCTTGGTTATGTGACCCAACATCATCAACTTAATTTACATGTCCTTCTCCCATAAAGCTTGCATATGAAATTTGGTCAAAATTGACCAAGTAGTTTCCCTGAAAAATAAGTTTAAAATTTGACATATTAAAAAACTTGACCCAAGGTCACGGAATGACCTTGACCTATAAATCTCATATATACATATTAACTCATTTAGCTGATGTCATCTACCAACTTTCAGGCCAAAGGCTGCACCAGTTTTCGAAAAATCCACCGTTTTCACTTTTTGCCATTCAAAAGCCTATATTACCAAATTTGACCTTGGCATAAAATAGGTCAAGGTCATCCAAGGGCCATTATTTGAAGAAACTATGATAGGCCCGAGTACCCAAGGCCACATACCAAGTTTGGTGAAAATCGGACCAGCGGTTCCGGAGAAGAAGATTTTTGAAGGGTTTTTACCATATATGGGCAGGCGGCCATCTTGGTCATGTGACCTGGACTCCGCGAACAAACTTTCGTTCCCCCATCCCACTGAGGCCCCACATGAAATTTGGCTTCAGTCCGCCCAGTGGTTCCAGAGGAGAAGATGTTTGAAAATGTTGACATACATACATACAGACAGCATGACCACCCTATAAGCTCACCAATGAGCCTACGGCTCAAGTGAGCTAATAAACCATATTTATTCTGTCAAATAAATCATCATTAACCCACTTAGTACCAGAAACCCCAAAACGGGTACCCGGGCAGTGCAGAATGCGGCATCTGATCAAGGCCTACACTTTTTGCAAACGTTTAGCCATTTTCCAAATCAATTATGAAGAAAACACAACCTGACACCCAAAGTTTAGAAATGGACTCCTGCCATAAGGAGGAAGATTCCAATTGGTACAAAAAGGGTTAATAGCCCAGCTATACTATTTAGCTCAACTTGAGCTAGTCCGTTTACCTAACCACACTTCTCCTGGACAGGCTTATACACAAGTAGTTTTCAAAACGGTGCACATTCTTTCACTAGAAAACTGACAACTGCACTTCTTTAATCAACAGGAGACAGTGACCATACAAAACATTTCGTGATCAATTGTCAAGAAAGAATGTTGTCGGACCCACCAGGGATGGAACCAGCAACCTCCAGGTCACCAGTAAATCTGTATGACCAACAATGTTGGCGTGAATGTTGTGATTGGCAGTTTAGGGTTAATAGAGGAAATATACTGTATTTGATGTAGTCATTGAAACATGTATACAGAGGATCTTACCTGAGTTTTCATGTATTGTTGAATTTATTAAACCTGTTGAGAAAAGGGGTAAAATGCACAGCTCTTTGCGCAGCATTTTATCCTTTTCCTCAACAAGTTTAACAAAAGCCTCCGTGGGGTAGTGGTTATGCTACTCGCCTTTTAAACCAGGGATCCCAGGATCGATCACGGGTTTCTTCAGACTATTGGATGAGTCTTTAAATTGAGGTCTCATCTCCGTATGACCTTAGCTGTTGGCGAGATGTAAAACTCAAACACTCAACGCGTTTAATAAATTCAATAATACATGAGCACGAATGTAAAATTGTATTAATCATATGACATTTAAAATGCATTTAATACACAATTTTTGTACAAAAATGTCAATATTCTGCCAATAGTAAATGGGCTGTTGTTAAGAACGTCTTACATGCAACGTTGCTGGGCATATCTAATTAACATACACACATTATAATCCACCATTATGCCAGGAGCAGCTAGTACCATTCTTAATGACTTTGGTATGTCGCGGCCCGGGATCGAACCCGTGACCTCCCGTTCCTAGGAGCGGACACTCTACCAACTGAGCTATCGGGGCCGGTTAACTGTAGGAGGTGTTATACGGAAATGATAATGTTTACCTAAATTTTCAAAGGGGCATAAGTCTATAAATATTTGGTGTACGGTTAAACTTGAAACTTTACGCATATCTCCACATCATAGTCTTGCTTTCTACAAAGTTTCAGGTAGATCAGATGAAAACTGTAGGAGGAGTTATCCGGAAATTAAAATGTATACCGAAATTTTCAAAGGGGCATAACTCTATAAATATCTGGTGTATGATTAACCTTGAAACTTTACGCACATCTCCACCTTGTAGTCTTACTATTTACAAAGTTTCAGGTTAATTGAATGAAAACTGTAGGAGGAGTTGTACAGAAATGAAAATGTTTACCCCAATTTTCAAAGGAGCATAAGTCTATAAATATTTGTTGTACGGTTAACCTTAAAACTTTACGCATATCTCCACATCATAGCAAGACTATCTACAAAGTTTCAGGTTGGTCAGATGAAAACTGTAGGAGTTATCCGGAAACGAAAATGTTTACCGCAATTTTCAAAGGGGCATAACTCTATTAACATTTGGTGTATGGTTAACCTTGAAACTTTACTCTCATGTCCACCTCATAGTCTTACTATCTACAAAGTTTCAGGTTAATCGGATGAAAACTGTAGGAGGATTTATCCGGAAAGGAAAAAGTTTACGGACGGACGGGCCAACCCCATAACATAATACGACCATTTTTCAAAACGGGCGTATAAAACTGACTGGGGTTTGACACAGTGCCATTTTTTATTAAGGTAATTTAATAATTATTAGGACATCAGAATTTGAGAAAAAAAAACATAGAGGATTTTTCTAAGTGATTTACTGGAAGCTACAGTTTGTAAAAAAAACCAGTGTATGAGTATCAATTCTTGTGGCTTCCATCACTTTATCAAGTCCATGCAATGGATACCCCTGTAAACTCCACTGTATATAGACAAGAATGGATACCCCTGTAAACTCCACTGTATATAGACAAGAGTGGATACCCTTGTAAACTCCACTGTATATAGAAAAGAATGGACAGCCCTGTAAACTCCAGTGTTTACTGTTTATAGAAGAGTGGATACCCCTGTAAACTCCACTAAATTTAGAAATTCATAGTTAGTCTTAGTCAAAATAGGTATAGTTCGCCAACAAATAGCTGACAGTGACGTAGCTGACTATTTGAGCTATTTTACCATTAGCCCCATAAGCTTTGCATTGTTCAGAACAAAAACAAGTCGTGTCGTCACTGTCAACTATTCCTCGACGGACAGTAACTTTTGATGCATTGTTACATCCATAAACAATATTTGAAGAAATTCCATGGCTAAATACTCAAGTAATCAATCAGAAATGGTGCAGGGCAGACATACAGATGGACTGTGGAAGGTATGAAGGTATATCATAATACCCCACCACCATCATTTGGTGGGGGTATAAAAATGGCTCTCAATTCTCCTTTTATTCCAATATTATGACAAAATCAGTACACAGTAAGCATTGTAAATTTACAAGATGGAGGTAAGTACAGCTATGCATGAATAAATTTAGTTTCTACTGCATCAGCATTAGTGCCAATGGCTTATATGTTATGAAACTGATTGTCACATACAACACAGTGCCTTTAACACCGTCTGTTTGTTGAAAACATAGGTCCTTGTTATAAGAAAGTTCAGGTGTATTCAATGACATCAATCCATTTCAGTATTTTGGTACCGAGTCATAGGTCACAGCCATGTGAACATACAGTAAAATTCCACAACTAAGACACCTAAAATTAAGACTACTTCTGCTTTAAAAAGCTTATTTAGAAGGGTGCAGTTATTCTTTTTTCTTGTTTTCTGCACACAATGTCCTTTGGTCAGGGACCACCTTTGGGACTGTTCAAAAGTGGTCTTTAAGACCACTTTTGAACAGTCCCAAAGGTGGTCTTAACAGTGGAATTTTACTGTACATGTATCAGCTATGCTAGAGAACATGATGCCCACTATAAGGTCATTGATAAATAGTTTGGATATTGCTGTGCTTATTACCATTATTTGATTGTTTTTTTTTAAACCTAGTTTAACCATCAAACTACCAATCATGATATGTGTAGATGTCATTTTCAAACATGTCTTATTTCTCAAATATATAGTGCTTGACATTTTCATGTCATGAAATATCAAGCACTATTTTCTCTGTTTTGTTTGAGGTTTAACGTCACCGGCAACATTGTATAGGTCACTTTCTAGACGTTGCTTCCAATTCTGTGGGACTTTTACCCGACACTGAGATGAAATGACATCTCAAGCCCTGCCGCCCAATGAAGCCAATAGGGTTTATAAGCATCGACTTTCCAACTGGCACGGCTTTGCCTGGGCAGGCTTAGATCCTCTAAGCAGTTTACCAGTACTCGAGTGTGGGTCGGTTTCAGCTCTGCATGGAAGCATCATGCAGCCCTATCTATTTCTTTAAGCCCAGATGGGCGGGGGCAATATGTATCAGCTGTGCTAGAGAACATGATGCCTACTGTAAGGTCATTGATAAACAGTTTGGATATTGCTGTTCTATATACTTATTAATATTACCATTATTTGATTGTTTTGTTTTTTTTTCAACCTAGTTTAACCATCAAACTGCCAATCATGATATTTGTAGATGTCCTTTTCAAACATGTCTTATTTCTCAAAGAATATAATGCTTGACATTTCATGTGAATTGTCCGTTCGGCAGACAATTCACATGAAATGTCAATTATTATTTTCTCTGAAAAAAATAGTTAGAAAATATATCTCCTGTCTGTTCTATAAAAAGGTCTGTGGTGCCCTGGGGTTAAATCTGCTTTGTCACATATCCTGCCGCTCAAGATCCTTTTTGTTTTCAAAAAACCATTCATGCCTTATACAGGAAGGCCTTCATCACCAATGTACACGCTCAAGAAAAATGTTCTGCTAAGAAGACTTTTTTTTGTATGCACATGTTAACACAGTACATGTATATATCAGCTATGCAAATGAACTTGAAGCCCACTGTGATATCTCTGTTGGACAGTTTGGATATTTCTGCAGAGCTGTCAATATCTGTGAGGGATGTATCAACAATGACATGAGTCTATATTCCTTCTGAACTTTAGTTCCCGAGTCATTAGGTTTCACCAGCTCAAGAGCTATCAGATGTTCAAAGGCCTGAAATAAACGACATTTTAACCCATTTTGTACCAGCAACCCCCAAAATGGGTTAATGGCAATCAGTGCAGGCCCAGATCAGATGCCGCAAAATGTGGCTTCTGATCAGATGCCGCAAAATGCGGCTTCTGATCAGGGCCTACACTGTTTACAAAAAGTTCTCAAGAGCTATCAGATGCTAAAAAGCCTGAAATAAAAGAAATTTTAACCCTTTTTGTACCAGAAACTCCAAAACGGGTGATTGGCAAACAGTGCAGGCCCAGATCCGACGCCGCAGAATGGCGTCTGATCAGGGCCTACACTGTTTACAAAAAGTTCTGCCATTTTCTAAACAAATTTTGAAAATACAGCCCGACACCCCATAAAAATTGAAATAGACTCCTGCTATCAGGGCTCTAGAAGTCCGATTTTTCACCGGTCCAGACCGTTTTTTGAAAATGAAAAACGATTTTGCTGAAAAATTTTGCTGAAAAATCGGTCCGAAAAAAAAACCCAATAAGCTAAAATCGAAGTGAAAAAACAGAGAAATTATACCTGGTTAGGTGTCAAACTGTTTATTGTGCCAGTAATATAATCCAATTATCTCTCTAGGGGATGAATTTGAGTTTGACAGTAAACACGTTTTCGAGATCTCGCCAGGTATCGCAGACTCTCGTGGGATTAAGGCTAATGACATCAGTCAGCCAAAACGTGATTAAGCGGTGCGTGATTGTGATATCAAAGAAGCCTTGATCGTGTTTGATCTAATGGCAATCAAACATTATTTGTTTATTTCAGGCTTGTGTAATCGTAAAATATGTATTTATATTCTTTAAAACTTGGCTCGGCCATGTAAGATTTTCAATGACTCTCGTTCGGCCATGTATTGGTTTGAGAGTAAAGAAATGTTTTTTCGACTTTTTAACCCGTTCAAAACGTTTTTTTTAAAATACGCTCTATTAAAATAAATGACATAAAACAGGTGTATGTGTGTTACGTCCTTAATGTGTATTGTGTAAACGCAAACCGTATGACGTCATTTTCCGACCACGTGGCTGCCATATCGGTCGCCATTTGTAAACAAAGCAATTTGGGCAAAATAAAATGCGTGAAATAAGAGAAATATTTTAAAGGTTTTAAAAAGGGAAAAAAATATAGTGACCATCGAACTGGTCTCTGACTGTCCCATGTAGGTTGTTTCCCTTTAGTAGTCTTCAGGTTCGGAGTGACCCGGATATTGGGAAAATGAAAGTAGATGAAATCTGGCGTAGAAAATGAAAGTAGATGAAATATTAATGATGTGAGCAATAATTGCTGTTTATAATCGAGATACTGGTGCTCATATCCGTTTACAAGTGTAAGAGGAACATCGGTATGTCATTCTTTGCGCTAATAACACATTTTGAAATCGCAAATCGCCAATGGCGTTTACGGAAATTACCGAAACCGATCGGCAATTTCCGTAATTTTTGGTCACCTTCTGGACCGATTGGGATTTCAAAATTTCTAGAGCCCTGCCTGCTATATATAAGGAGGAAGAATTTATTTGGTACAAAAAAGGGTTAAACAAAAAATGTGTGAATATCGGAACAGCTTGGCTCAGTTGTTTAAAGCATCATTTAACCCATTTTGTAACAAATGGAATCTTCCTGCTTATATACAGCAGGAGTCAGATTGTGTTTTCTTCAAAATTTATTAGGAAAATATTTGAGCATTTTGCAAATGGTGAAGATCCTGATCAGACGTTGCATTCTGTGGCGTCTGATCTGGGCCTGCACTTTTTGCCAGTTTTCTGCTTTGGGGTTTCTGATACAAAATGGGTTAAAAGCTTTACGAACTCATTAGCAGCACAATGTTAACTACTCTAGTAGCTAGTATAAAATTAAATACTGTGGTATTTCTGCTGGATAAACTCATGTTTGTCATATTATATGATAAATTTTTAACGATATGTTAACCAACAACATTGTCATCATCTGGTCCGATAAGCTACTTGCACAGCCTGGCATTGAGGACCTGTACCTCATCCTAAAGGAGAGAAGGCTTCACTGCTATGGACATATGGAACACTCCAACAGTGCAGTCAAAACAGCCTGTGACATACAGGTTGATAGAAATCTTGGGCCCAAGATTACCTAAAAGCAGGTGACAGTGAGAGATTGCAGACAGTGGAAGCTATCAGCTATTGACTCTCATGATAGACACACCTGGAGTTCTAAAGTGAGGTCTGCTGCATGCAGCAAGTCAGCCCACTGATGTGGACGATGCCCCTATATCTGCATGTTAATAAAAATATGATGATGATGATGACCCAAATATATACACTTACTTTTGCATTTTCATTTATCTAAGGTTTTTATCAAAACCACACACAGAATATTTAAAATTGAAACTTTTTGATGTCATTAAATTATTTAAAGTCTATGGTTTTATTGTCAATATACTACAAATTATGATTCCTCAACCAAGATCAATAACCAATCAAAGTATTTACAGCACTTGTTGGTTGATTAATTGTTTGTTTGATTTGAGGTTTAACATCCCCGTCAACACTGAAAAGGTCATTTTGGAGTTGGTTGATTAAATGTAACACCCAAATTCTTGTATTTTAAACAAGCAGTGTACCATAATCGTCCTAAATAATGGGACAGATAGGCCTAAACAAACAGTCCAGACCCAGAACAGAATGCTCCTGAAGGAACAGTCTGACCAGGCTCTGAAATATTTGACATTCAGTCTGCAGCTTTTCGACTCCTTGCTAGACCGTAAAACAAATTTAAATTTTAGGAGAATTACAGCAAGTCCTCAAGGTTTCCGAACTTTTAGGATTTTTGTGGTAGACCATGATCAGATAACGCACTTTTCGGCACTTGATCTGGTCTACACTGCTTGCCAATGTCCAGCACATAAGCTCAGTCAATGTTTACAGGTAACCCTCTTTGTCTGTTTTGCGTTTCAGTGTTTAAAGGCATTTATTCTTGATTATTGAGGTCTATCATTTCATTGCATAATATTATGTAGCTCTCAGTGCTGACTGAAGATAAGTCCTTTGTCTTCAACAGGTAAGGGTTTTCCTTGGGGAAAATCAATAATTTACTAACTGTTGACCGTAGTGTACATTATTGATTTTCCCCTTATGTACCTTAGTCAGGGGATTCAACAAAAGCTACTAATAGTTCAGTTTAAACATATTTATTTCACAATTTTAGTGACATGCAATACATATATACATACAATAATACTTCATAGGATGAGAACGAAAGCTTAGAGCTTATAAAGTTCCTTTCCAACTTGATATAAAAAGCTACTAATCACCCTATTAGGGGCCGCCTTTTATCTGCTAAAGATAGTACAGTCGAACTTCGATGGCTCGTTTACCATGGTTGAGTCGAACCCGTTTTTGAGTCCCTAGGGAATTCCTCTGCATAAGAAAAAGTGTGGGATAATTAAGGAGATTTTTTACTTTTATCTTGCAAATGTATGCTGTGTGTTCTCATTAGAATCGCCTCAATGAGGCGATTCTAATGAGTACACACAGCATACATTTATGTTACAGAACACCGAAAAGATGTCCAAAAGTACCCCGTTATGTTTTCTGGAAGTATGCAACATTTGCTCGAACTACCGCTGTCTCGAACAAATTGCCATGGTCCCAAAGGGGTTCGAGCCACCGAAGTTCTACTGTATACCACAGTGGGCAATAATACAATTATGAACACACAGTGTGTTTTACTGTTACAGAATAAATGCCTTTAATGGCCCAGTCAACACTAATTTGGCCATATAGAGCCAGACAGTTTACCTAAAACACTTACCCAGGGCAAGCTAATACATAAGCTGTTTACCATTACAGTTTACATTGATCTGCTAGAAACAGCATTCTTCAAACACTACTATGATGCTAGTACAGCTATAAATAAGTTTTACCTGGATTTTTGTAAATGCAATCAGAGCCCCAGATAATCGGGGGCATCCGCAAATTATTTTTCTTACTTCTGTACAAAAACATGTTGTAGGTATTCAATAGAAGCGCCTTGCTGAGGCGCTTCTAATGAATACCCACAATATGTTTTCCTGCAGAAATAAGAAAAATATTTTTCGATGAAAAAGGGGCCTTAACTGGAGCTATCTGCAGCAATAGCTACTTCTTGAATCATCAGAATAAAGAGAATGACTGTATACCTGATGAGGATTGATCAACAATAGATGCACATCTGACTGAGCTTATGCAGAAACTGGCAACTGCCCTTCTTGAATCAGCAGAAGGGAGAGAATGACCTAGAATACCCACATAGTAGTATTTCATTATCAAACTCAATGAATGTTACCAGGTCTGGGGGGTGGACCCTGCCACTTTCTGACCACCAATTGACAAGCATCCGACTGGAATTACTTCAGTTCTTGAAAGCAGATCAACATACCTTTAACACAACAGCTTTATCAAACACTTGTTGTGAGGACCCTCTCCTGGCAAATTTCTGATATTCTGAAACAAAAGTAGTAAACCTTGATGCCAATAACAACAATTGTTGTCTGCTTTGATGTCTGCTGATAACCATAATGATCCTAAGTATTGGGACAGACATGCCTAAGCAAACAGTACAGACCCTGATCCCACTGCTCCTTTCCCACTGCTCCTTTAGAAAGGAGCAGTCTGATCAGGGTCTGCACCATTTGCCATTCTGTTTCCACTTTTTGGACTTCTTGCTGGATCGCAAAACAAGCTTGTTAAAATTTAAAATTGCAGTAAGCCCTCAAAGTGTCCAAATTTTCAGGATTTTTACAGTACTTCAAATCTTTGTTGGAAACAGAGTGGACCCAGATCAAACTGTTGTGGATCTACACTGTTTGCCTCTAGTAGCAGTCTGGTCAGGGTCCACACTGTTGGCCGGTATGCAAAAATATGTTAGAAAAGTTTGTAAGAAGATGCAGCATACAACACAAATATATTTTCAGACAACTTTTTCTTGGTCTTTAAGGTTAAAAATGAGTTTAATCAGAAATCCTTAATACGGGTACCCTGGCAAGCAATGCAGGCCCAGATCAGACGCCGCAGAACACGGCGTCTGATCAGGGCCTCCACTGTTTGCCAAACTTTCAGCCATTTTCCAAATAAATTTTGAAGAAAAAACAACTTAACACCCCTAAATTTTAAAATGGACTCCTGCTAAATATAAGGAGGAATATTCCATTTGGTACAAAAAGGGTTAAAGGGAGACAACTTTCACAACTTCTTTTTAAACTGATCCACTCTAAAAATGGAGTCTACTCTTAACCCATTGTATACTGGTGAACTCTGCCATTGCTGTATGTTGGACAAGTCCATTTTTCATATAAGGGTGGTAGGCCTATTTTTTCATTTTTATGCTATTTTTGAATGAAAATTCTGTTAGCAAATAGTGCAGGCCCTTATAAGACGCCACATTCTGCGGCTTCTGATCTGGGCCTACACTGTTTGCCAAGGTACCCCTTTAGGGGTTTCCCGCATGCAATGGGTTAAAGTAAACAATTTACTTCTTCAAAGATACAGGGAAACAAAAATATCTTAGAAAGAGTTGCATTCCATGCAGGTGTATCCATTCTGATCTGGTATACTACAGGATCCTCGTTACAACCACTGTATTTATTCTATTAAACTTTACCATTTTATGGAATATTCTGCTAGTGCTATAAAGAATCTTGATAATGAGTAGTTTGGTAGGTACCAAAGGGCCTTTTCCTCCTTTTCTGCCTTGGACCCCAACAAGTGTTATAAAGAGGTTGGGGTGTACTAAAATAAGCTTGATCCTCCCATAAAAATAACAAAAATTCCACCAAATACTTTGTCACACCTTTACTGACCTGAACATTTGGGTTAAAGCAAGTGTTGACTGATTGACAAACTGACGGAAGAAAATCTGGACTACTATATCGTGTCATGTTTAAAGCAGGCAGGAACCAAAATAACGAACTGCACTATAAAAAAGAGCAAGACATTCGACCCCCTCCGCACAACACTTGACAGCAGTAAAGTGAAATTAAGCTGTACAAGATGCTTTTGGAAACATAAAATGCACATCACGTAAACAAGTCCATGTAATGAGCACCCCTCTTAACCCCACTTTATATAGAGAAAACTGGGGTTTACAGGGGGATACATTATTTTTTCTGTTCCAAGACAGCGGTTCTAACAAGTACCCAAAACCTATGTTGGCAGGACAAATAAGAAGAATATCACAAATTTTGTCAGAAACATAACCATTTTTGAGACATGAAAAAATGCAATATGTCTCATGGGTGTGTTATCAATGTATAGCCAGAAAATGAAAGAGAGTCTTAATAGCAGTACTAGAGGTTGTATTAGAGCTACCTGTGGACATAACTAAAAATTCTTACCATTATAGACCATTTCGAAGTTGAAAGGTTCTCCCTCGTAGATATCGGTAATATGTTTCATGGCAATAATAAGACATAACTCCAAAACTGACACACCTGCAAAAATACAACTTTAGTAAACACCTGAAGAACTTTTTGAAGTAAACTTGCAGAATTTTTGTTTATAGAAAATCATGCTTGAAATTTTATTTCAATAGTCGGCAGAGCCACTTCATATGAAAAGTCCAACCTGTATTAAGCAAGCACCTAAGGGATAACCAGAATGTGCTTGCTTAAGACAGGTGAAATTTTAATGCATTTGCCTTTTTAAGGAACCAAATGGTTGCATGCTTAAGACAGGTTGCTTGCTTAATAGAGGTGGCACTAACTGTTTTCCTAGCTGAGTCATTTAACTTTTGCTGAGACTGATTGTAAACTATTATCTTTGGCAGCTAGTCCAGATTCCTTTCTGCTGATCCAAGAAGGGCAGTTACTCGACTTAGTACTAGTAAATTGTTTTGGAGGTAAAAGCCTGCCCAGAAATAGCATCTGTTTGTGTTGAGGTTTTACATCCCCGTCACTATTTAGGTGAATTTTTTTTTTTTTTTTTTTTTTTGGTTTTGGTTTTATGGCCCTTTCAAGATTATTTCACTCATATCTAGCCGATGGTTAATCAGAGGTGGGCGAAAACCGGAGTACCCGGAGAAAAACCACCTGACCTTTCGTTGCAGAACTTGGCGTCTCACATGTGACCCGAGCGAGGCTCGAACCACAGCGGTGAGAGACCTAATGATCAAGAGTCAGCACTCTTAACCACTAGGCCACGGAGGCCGGTTTAGGTCAATTTGGAGATGTTTACCCGACATTGAGATCTCAAGCCCTACAGTCCAAACAAACACAGGTACCATCCAACTAGTACAACTTTGTCTGGGCAGGCTTAGACCTTCAAAGCAGTTTACCAGCACTCAAATTCTGTCGGTTTCAGCTCTGCACAGAAGCATCAGGCAGCCCAATCTATTTCTCCAAGGCCCCATGGGCAGGGGTGCATTGAAACAGTATTAGTTGGCTATCTGGGCCCATATTGGCTATATTTGCAAAAGCAGCTCACTTTTTTTCCTTATATAAATGTTAAGTGTATTTACCATATCAAATTATCAGTTTTAATGATATGTCAACTAACAACATCGTTAGCTTCGAACAACTTGACCTAATCGGCTTGACTTCACTTTGAAAGTGTGTATGTGGCTGTAAATCTCCCCCAAAAATACAAAGAAATAACATACCATGCAACATTGCTGACTTTGTATCTGTTGTTAGTAGTTTCATAGACTCCTGGAAATTGGAGGCTTCAAGATGGGGCTGTTCTTCTGATAACTGAGACACTGGGTAGAACTGTTGAAGAAGAACAGTGAACAGAGTATGAGATAGTACAGACTCAGATCAGCCTGTGTGTTTGTGCAATCTGATAAAAGTCTTTGGTGAAGGCATGTGTCTTCTACAGCCTCCTGGCTATCCAACGAGAGCGTGGCTGTAAAATTTCACTCCTCCGCTCGCCATGGCCAGTGTCCCTATGAAATTTACCAATTAGTCATGCAGGACGAGTGGAATTTTGAAGACTTTTCCAGTCCTGGAGTGATTAGCGAAAAACCCTTGCATACTGAGTTAATGTTCCTGCTCAGAGCACTAAGAACTTATACATGTCCTGCTTATAAATATTAAAATGCCAACAATTGTTGGCATTTTAATATTTATGAGCAGGACAATTACATGCTCAAATGAGCTGAGCATGAAAAAAGTTTTATAACCAAAAAGCCTGAACTGGCTGGGTCTACTCTGCTTGCTCAGGCCTTTTCAATATATATGAATAACTGTCAGTATTATTTGCCCCAACAAGAAGGTCCTAAAACTGGAGAACCTGCACAAATCATGACTTTAGCAGATGATTTTCTTTCAGAAAAATCGGCCTACAGTGTAGATCCAGATCAGATGACCTCTGCTACAATGAAGTTTGTGAATTAATCATATACACTATATCAAGTAATTTGATTACTGGATAATCACAAATGGGTGTGGCTAAATCTATTTATTCAGCAGGATAAGAGTCAAAACTACATTTTCAATAGAATGTTGGAAAGGGCATATAGTGTTACCCCTGACCATTTGTCTCTGTCTGTATCTGCATATGTGTCCATGATAGCATTAGCAATTCGTGAGTTTAAGTTTTCTTAGTTGCCGTATTTTTGTTTTGGATAGCCAATTGACAATTTTGTGGGAAAGTAACTGTCCTTTTGGCTTTTTGCTACTGGTTTTTCCATTAAGGTCTAGTTATTTCATGTTTGTGTTTTTTCCCTTTGGAGTCTCTGATGGGAGCTATAGGTTAACTGTCTCGATTCCGGATCAATGCCGTAACTTCTATTTTGAGTGTCTGCTGGGTCTCACATATTGATAATGGAGACTAAAATATTTTTGACATATTTGTCTCCCCTCTATTCTAATAGATAACTATGCACATACCGTAATAATCCTATGTATTGGGACAGACATACCTTAACAGTGCAGACCCAGGGAGCAGTCTGATCAGGGACTACTCTGTTTGTCTTTCCGTCTGCACCCACTGGACTCCTTGCTGGATCGTGAACCAAATTTTAGGAGGGTTACAGCAAGTTCTCAAGGTGTCTGAATGTTTAGGAATTTTATGGTAAGTGTTGATCCAGACTAGACAGCTCATCAGGATCTTTGCTATTTGCTATTTTGAGACATCCCCATTAACCCGTTGTATACTAGTGGACTCTTCCATTGCTATAGAAGCCTCCACGGTGTAGTGCTTAAGCTACTCGCCTTGTAAACCAGGGATTGCAGGACTGATCCCTGGCTTCTCCAGACTTTCGGATGAGTCATTAAACCGCGGTCCCGTCTCCGTACGACCTCAGCTGTTGGTGAGACGTAAAACTAAAACACTCACTCACTCCCTTGCTATATGTTGGACATAGGTTTACACGGAGGAGTATGGGAATTATACTCCAGTTACCACCCAAAACCCACCTTATCTGCAGGATAATGTATGTTATCAAAGTGTTATATATGTATTCTACTCACATTAAGCTATAGACAGCGAGGTTTTATTAGCAAATACATTCACATTTCCCAGTAATAGCATAGTATGGTTCAGGGCTCGAGAAACTGAAGAATCCAAATCGGTCCAGCCAGATTTCGCCAAAAAAATACGGAAATTGCCGATCGGTTTCGGTAATTTCCGTAAACATCCTTGGTGATTTGCAATTTCAAAATGTGTTATTAGCGTAACGAATGACATACCAATATTGCTCTTAAACTTGTCAACGAATATAAGCACCAGTATCTCCATTATAAATAGTAATTATTGCTCACATAGTTCAGATTTCATCTACTTTCATTTTCTGCGCCAGATTTCATCTACTTTCATTTTCCCAATATCCGGGTCACTCAGCACCTGAAGACCGCTGACGTAGTGCAGTCAAAGATCAGCTCGATGGTCACTATATTTTTTGCCCTTTTTTAAAACCTTTAAAATGTTTCTCTTATTTCACCATCTTTATTTTGCCCAAGTTGCTTTGTTTACAAATGGCGACCGATTGCAGCCACGTGGTCGGAAAATGACATCATACCGTTTCCTTTTACACAATACATATTAATGCAGTCACGGACGTAACACACACACACACCAGTTTTATGTCACTGATTTTAATAGAGCTGATTTCTAAAAAAAAAATCGTTTTGAACGGGTTAAAAAATCGAAAAACATACCTTTACCAAAACATGGCCGAAAGAGAGTCATTGAAAATCTTACGTGGCCGAACCGAGTTCTAAAGAATATAAATACATATTTCACGATCACACAAGCCTGAAAGAAATCGCTTTGTCTACAAACGGCAACCGATATTGGTGGCATGTGATCGGAAAATGACGTCATGCGGTTTCATTTTAATTCATTCAACGGCATAATACACACATGGTTTATGTTAATGGGTTCAATGGAGCGTATTTCTTAAATAGAATTATCGTTAAAAATGGGTGAAACAAGAGGGCCATGATGGCCCTGGATCGCTCACCTGATCCATAGGGTATCAAGTGGGCCCCTGGGAGAGCCATTATTGGCCCCGGGCTATAATATGATTAATCTTGGTAGTGGTCTAAAAGGTGAAGCTTCATACCAAATATCAAAGAATGGAGACTTCTGGTTTCAGACAAGATTTTTAAACGTTTTCCTTATATAAGTCTATATAAACCTTGGGGTCCCCGGGGTGGGCCATTTTTGCCCCCAGGGCTATAATCTGAACCATCGTGGTAGAAATCCACATGACAAAGCTTCATACCAAATATCAAAGACCTTGGCCTTCTGCTTTCAGACAAGAAGATTTTCAAAGGTTTTCATTGCCTTGACTTCTTTTTCATAGGGCTATAATTTGAACAATTTAGATGAAGCTTCACACCAAATATCAAAGACCTGGGCCTTGCAGTTTCAGAGTAGAAGATTTTTTTTTAATTTCCCTATATAAGTCAAAGTAAAAACGAAGGGCCCCGGGGCGGGGGCATTTTTGACCCAAGGGCTATGATTTGAACAATCTTGGTAGAAGTCCACTAGATGAAGCTACACACCAAATTCAAAGAACTGGGCCATCACGTTTTGGAGAAGAAGATTTTCAAAGATTTTCCCTGTATAAGCTAATGTAAAACCAAAGGGCCTGCAGGTGGGGGCATTTTTCGCCCTAGGCCTATAATTTGTACAATCTTGATAGAGGTAAACTAGATGAAGCTTCACACCAAATATCAAAGAACTGGGCCTTGTGGTTTCAGAGAAGAAGATTTTTAAAGATTTTCCCTATATAAGTCTATGTAAAACCAAAGGCCCCCTGGGCAGGGGCATATGAGGCCCCAGGGCTATAATTTGAACAATCTTGGTAAAGGTCCACTAGATGAAGCTTACACCAAATATCAAACAACTGGGCCTTGCGGTTTCAGAGAAGATTTTTAAAGATTTTCCCTATATAAGTCTATGTAAAACCAAAGGCCCCCGGGGCGGGGGGCATTTTTGGACCCAGGGCTATAATTTGAACAATCTTGGTAAAGGTCCACTAGATGAAGCTTCACACCAAATATCAAAAGACTTGGGTCTTGCGGTAAAAGAGAAGAAGATTTTTAAAGATTTTCCCTATATAAGCCTATGTAAAACCAAAGGGACCCGGGGCGGGGGCATTTTTTGCCCCAGGGCTATAATTTGAACAATCTTGGTAGAGGTCCACTAGATGAAGCTTCATACCAAATATCAAAGACCTGGGCCTTGTGGTTTCAGGGAAGAAGATTTTTTTAAAGATTTTCCCTATATAAGCCTATGTAAAACCAAAGGCCCTCAGGGCAGGGGCATTTTTGGCCGCAGGGCTATAATTTGAACAATCTTGATAGAGGTCCACTAGATGAAGCTTCACAATAAATATCAAAGACTTGGGCCTTGCAGTTTAAGAGAAGATTTTTAAAGATTTTCCCTATATAAGCCTATGTTAAACCAAAGGCCCCTGGGGCGGGGGCATTTTTGGCCCCAGGGCTATAATTTGAACAATCTTTGTAGAGGTCCACTAGATGAAGCCTTATACCAAATATTAAAGACCTGGGCCTTGCGGTTTCAGAGAAGAAGATTTTTAAATATTTTCCCTATATAAGCCTATGTAAAACCAAAGGGCCCCGGGGCGGGGGCATTTTTGGCCCTAGGGCTATAATTTGAACAATCTTGATAGAGGTCCACTAGATGAAGATTCACACCAAATATTAAAGACTTGGGCCTTGCGGTAAAAGAGAAGAAGATTTTCAAAGATTTTCCCTATGTAAGCCTATGTAAAACCAAAGGCCCCCGGGGCAGGGGCATTTTTGGCCCCAGGGCTGTAATTTGAACAATCTTGGTAGAGGTCCACTAGATGAAGCTTCGTACCAAATATCAAAGACCTGGGCCTTGTGGTTTCAGAGAAGATTTTTAAAGATTTTCCCTATATAAGCCTATGTAAAACCAAAGGCCCTCAGGGCAGGGGCATATTTGGCCCCAGGGCTATAATTTGAACAATCTTGATAGAGGTCCACTAGATGATCCTTCACACCAAATATCAAAGACTTGGGCCTTGGGGTAAAAGAGAAGATTTTTAAAGATTTTCCCCATATAAGCCTATGTAAAACCAAAGGCCCCCGGGGCGGGGGCATTTTTGGCCCCAGGGCTATAATTTGAACAATCTTGGTAGAGGTCCACTAGATGAAGCTTCATACCAAATATCAAAGACCTGGGCCTTGTGGTTTCAGAGAAGATTTTTAAAGATTTTCAGTAAAAAAATCTATTTTTAGCTCCTGTGACCTAGATGTGCAACAGACCGGAACCATTTGAACAACTTTGAAAGGGGACCACCTAAGGATCATTCCTGTGAAGTTTGGTCAAAATCCGATCAGTGGTTTAGGAGGAGATGTTGTTTGAAGAAAAAGTTTACTGACACACGCACGCACGGACGCACGCACGACGGAGGACGGACAAAAAGTTATCCCAAAAGCTCACCTTGTCACTAAGTGACAGGTGAGCTAAAAAGGCATTTTCTCTGGAAGTCTTAACAAAAATGACAGGTGTGTATTGAAAATTGCGCCCTGTGAAAAAAAAAATATATATATATACATATTTAAATACCGGTTCTATAGTAAGCCATAAATTAATGACTTGTGTAAACAAACTAGCGTATGTCCTGCATTGATTGGCCTAATTTTCTCACCCTGCTAGCATGCCGATAACGCCTGAGGCCATTGTTCACGGTTGAATAATTTTAACACACAGGTCAAATTTCGCTGCGATAAGATCAAAGAACCCGACGTGGACTTGTCCGATTTTCACCAAGTTAGATAATGAACCAGTCTAACACCTTGTGCTGTAGGCAAGTTTTGTATACATGCTTGGATTATCAGTGGCAAACGGTCAGCTTGTTTTTACAACGATGATTTAGCGAAAATTTTTGAACCGATTTTTTGAACATTTTATTGAATTATGGACCGATTTTTTAAACTTCTTTTTCAGTTAAAATCGGTTCAGTAAACCCAAAATCGGTTCAGAACCGGAAAACAGACATTTTCTCGAGCCCTGGTATGGTTCACATTGAAGTATATCACATATACTTATCTTGCATGCTGATGATAACTCCTGTCATTTCACAAGTAGATGTTATTATGTTCCCTGGATGTGTCGATACTGGCGGAATGTTGTGATGGGTATGCAAGCGCCCCCTTAACAAGGGGGGCAGTCTTGGGTACACAGTATGTGTGCACCAAATCCGCTTGTCGAAGTGGTTCGGGAGGGTACTGGCTGTATGCGCTGGGCCACTTTGTTCAAGTGTTTATGGTGGGCACCTTGTTAAAAATGAATGCACCAGTAGATATCAGGGGAATAGGTTGATACAGGTTTATGAAAAGCAACCTTTTCTAAATCATACAGGTCATTTATGTCTTGTTCTATTGTTTTTGGCTTTCTTTTGAGGATGTCATTTGGAACTCTTTCCTAGATTATTCATTTGTTAGTATAGTTACATTACGATACATCTGTATATGCTCCTATGTGAGCCGAAAATTCGTAATAAATATCTTGTATCTTAGATAACACATTAAGGGGAGTGGATACAGCTTCAGGTGAGGCAACTCTTCAACCTTATTTTCGTATTTCTTGCCATTAGGGGGTCTTCTCTAGAGCAAATTCTTTTATAAGTAGACCAATGTCTTGAGATGCAAAGTGCACAAGAAAGTAAACATAAGTTCCAAACAAGAGGCTCAATGAGCCTAAACCACTCACCTGAGGAACTTAAGTTTTAACAATTCACAGACTTGACTACTAAATCTGCTAATAGAATCCAGCCCATTGACCCTTACAGGATATAAGTCATCATTATTGCATTGCATTCCAAGTTTGAGACTTCTAACTTCTATAGTTCCTGAGAAATCTTTGACGAAAATTTAACATTGGTCAAAATGGAGATAAAGAAGAATGAAAGAACAGATGAACAAATAAGCTGAGAAAGCCCAATGTCTCTTACACAAAATAAGTCATCATTATTCTATTGAATACCAAATTTGATGCTTCTAGCTTTTATAGTTCCTGAGAAATCTTTGATTAAAAATTTAACATTGGTCTATTATCTCTATATGGAGAGAAAGAAGAATGAAGGAACAAATGAACCAGACTAGCTCCAAAACCTAATGCAGCCTTTCCCCTTGCCCAATGGTGCTACACATAAAATTTAAACAAGATTGGTCGACTGCCTTCTGAGATATGCTTCATTGAAAGTGTGGACGACGGATGGACGGACGACAGACGACGGACTCCGGAGCCTTGGTATACTATCAGCTCACTGGAGCCTTTGGCTCAGGTGAGCTAAAAATTCAAGTCGCTATTTCTGTCACAACATTTTCCCTACGTTAAGTCTATGGGCAAATTTTTTTGTCTCTCAAGGTCACGTAACTCCAAGGTCAATATTCCGATTCGGCCCAAAATCGAACTTAACCGAGATTTTATGCCTGTCCTCGTTAACTGCAAGTTTGAAGCTGATATGAATAAAAATAAAGTTGCTATCGTGGTCACAACGTATTTTTTATGCTCAAGGCAGGTAACTCCAAGGCAAATATTCCGATTCAGCCCAAAATCGAACTTAACCGAGATTTTATGTCTGTCCTCGTTACCTGCAAGTTTGAAGCTGATCTGAAAAAAATTCAAGTCACTATCGTAGTCGCAACATTTTCCCTAATTAAGTCTATGGGCAAATTTTTTGTCGCTCAAGGTCACGAAACTCCGAGGTCAATATTCCGATTCGGCCCAAAATTGAACTTAACCTAGATTTTATGCCTGTCCTCGTTACCTGCAAGTTAGAAGCTGATATGAATAAAAATAAAGTTGCTATCGTGGTCACAACGTATTTTTTTATGCTCAAGGGCAGGTAACTCCAAGGCAAATAATCCGATTCGGCCCAAAATCGAACTTAACCGAGATTTTATGTCTGTCCTCGTTACCTGCAAGTTTGAAGCTCATCTGAAAAAAATTCAAGTCGCTATCGTAGTCACAACATTTTCCCTATGTAAAGTCTATGGGCAAATTTTTTGTCGCTCAAGGTCATGTAACTCCGAGGTCAATATTCCGATTCGAACTTAACTGAGATTTTATGCCTGTCCACGTTACCTGCAAGTTTGAAGCTGATCTGAATAAAAATAAAGTTGCTATCGTGGTCACAACGTATTTTTTATGCTCAAGGGCAGGTAACTCCAAGGCAAATAATCCGATTCGGCCCAAAATGTAACTTAACTGAGATTTTATGTCTGTCCTCGTTACCTGCAAGTTTGAAGCTGATCTGAAAAAAATTCAAGTCGCTATCGTAGTCACAACATTTTCCCTATGTTAAGTCTATGGGCAAATTTTTTGTCGCTCAAGTTCACGTAACTCGGAGGTCAATATTCCGATTCGGCCCAAAATCGAACTTAACCGGGATATTATGCCTGTCCTCGTTACCTGCAAGTTTGAAGCTGATCTGAATAAAAATAAAGTTGCTATCGTGGTCACAACGTATTTTTTCATGCTCAAGGGCAGGTAACTCCAAGGCAAATAATCCGATTCGGCCCAAAATTGAACTTAACCGTGATTTTATGTCTGTCCTCGTTACCTGCAAGTTTGAAGCTGATCTGAAAAAAATTCAAGTCGCTATCGTAGTCACAACATTTTCCCTATGTTAAGTCTATGGGCAAACTTTTTGTCGCTCAAGGTCACGTAACTCCGAGGTCAATATTCCGATTCTGCCCAAAATCGAACTTAACCGAGATTTTATGCCTGTCCTTATTATCTGCAAGAATGAAGTCGATCAGAAAAAAATTGACGGAGCTAGAGTGATGAAAAGCTTTTTCCTATGTTAAGTCTATGGGAGCTATATGTTGCCATGGTAACCAGAGTTCCACTCAGATCTGCATGAAAACCTTATGCAGTCTTTCCACTTGCCCAATAATGTTACACATGAAATTTGATCAAAGTCGGCCAAGTAGTCTTCAAGATATACATTTTTGAAATTCACATTAACCCTTATGCAAAAATGCACAAGGGCAGGTAACTCCTAAGTGTATGATCCGATTCTGCCAATTATCGAACTTGACCGAGATTTCATGGCTGTGCTGGTTATCTGAAAGAATGAAGCCAATCCGAACAAAATTGAAGCAGCTACAGTGATGACAACATTTTCCCCATGTTAAGTCGATAGGCAATTTTTCGGGCGCTCAAGGGGACGTAACTCTTGAGGGAATTATCTGATTCGGCCCAAAATCGAACTTGACCGAGATTTTATGCCTGTTCTGGTTATCTGCAAGAATGAAGTCGATCAGAAAAAAATTGACGGAGCTAGAGTGATGACAAGCTTTTTCCTATGTGAAGTCTGTGGGAGCTAGATGTTGCCATGGCAACCAGAGTTCCACTCAGATCTGCCTGAAAACCTAATGAAGCCTTTCCACTTGCCCAATAATGCGACACATGAAATTTGATCAACGTTGGCCAAGTAGTCTTGAAGATATACATTTTTGAAATTCCCATTAACCCTAATGCAAAAACACACAAGGGCAGGTAACTCCTAAGTGAATGATCCGATTCTGCCAGTCATCGAACTTGACCGAGATTTCATGGCTGTGCTGGTTATCTGCAAGAATAAAGCCAATCTGAAAATAATTGAAGCAGCTACGGTGATGACAACATTCTCCCCATGTTAAGTCAATAGGCAATTTTTTCAACGCTCAAGGGCACGTAACTCCTAAGTGAATAATCCGATTCAGCCCAAAATCGAACTTGATCGAGATTTCATGCCTGTCCTCGTTATCTGCAAGAATGAAGACGATCAGAAAAAAATTGACGGAGCTAGAGTGATGACAAACTTTCCTATGTTAAGTCTATGGGAGCTATTTGTTGCCGTGGCAACCAGAGTTCCAATCCGATCTGCCCGAAAACAGTATGCAGCCTTTCCTCCTACCTGATAATGCTTCACATGAAATTTGATCAAGATTGGCCCACTGGTTCCGGAGATATACTTCTTTGAAAGTGTGGACGACGGACAACGACGACGGACGACGGCGGCTCATGGTATACTAATACCTCACATGAGCCTTCGGCTCAGGTGAGCTAAAAAGTCTAATTTGTATCAAAATGGCAGTCTGTACACCTAACTAACAACATTGTTTGTTAACATATCTTGAAATTTTTTATCATTTAGTATGGCAAACATGCTAATATTTTTGCTGAAAAATGTGAGCAGCTAAAGCTGCTCACATTGTTTCAGCAAAAATACCACTGTATTACATATTGTTCTTGCTAAAACAGTTAACAAATTGATCACTAACAAGCTCGTTATGCTAACGAGGCTTTGAACAACTGGGCCCAGGTGTAATCATTCTACTACAGCTCTTACCAATAACTGCTGGAGAGATCTGACATCTTTACTGAACTCATACTGTCTGTGAAGTATATCATTGACACTAATATCTTTAGCCAGGACCTATCAACATGCAACAAAGAAGTATTTAAATACATGTATTACGAAAGCAAACCAGGGCTCAGTCATCATCAAAAGAATCAGATTTTTTGCCAGATAAGGCATCTGTTAGCTTGCCCCTGGTCCATCATGTGATAAACATTCAAATTTCAATGGCTCAAACACCTTTGGGACTATGAAAATTTGTTTCAAATGCCTTTGAGGGTTGAAAAAAGCTCAAAAACAATTCTTAACTGTAATTATGGGCAATATTTCCTAGGGACAACTTCAAACAAGCCATGGTAAACAAGCCATCGGCGTTCAAGTCATGTAGGGGAAAACTGTTTTCAAAATTGTCATTTAATGAGGTAAATAATCGGCAGTTTAACGGTCGTAATTTTCATTTTACAGCAAGGCTGGCGCATCATGGTAAAACAGAATTTGCAATCGTGAATCAGACAATTTACCTCCCCAAATGACAATTTTCAATACAGTTATCCCATTCAAATGCGCTTATTCAGTTGTTTTGGTGAAAATAGTACTATTTGCTCAAAGCGGCAACCACTGTGAGCAGCGTAAAACCAAATGAAAAGCGATGTTACATCATGATGTTGGAATTCCAAAAATATATCGAAAGATATACTGTTGCAAATTTTTGACATTATCCAATTAAATGTCGCGTTACATACGCAAGTGCATTAGAACGATGTTTCACTGTCTACAAACTCATACAGATACCAATGCAAACAGTGTAGACACATAATGATTTACACTATTTGCCATTGTGTAAATGATTTTCTGTGTCAGTATGAAGATGCTTTGGATTTACTGTGGCTGTCTGTGACCAAAATTAGGACAATGTGAGCCAGGCTTTTCAAGAGTCATGTCATGAGAAATCTGTTTTTGCCATTTGTGAACAGATGTGTGCATCCTTAGTCTGATCAGCATCTTTTTCAGAGATGTTGCACTGATGACTTATGAGGCCTTCATGCGGACTGAAAAAATTATCTGTCTACATCGCGAAGGAATCAAAAGGCGAGGATTGTGGCTGTGTAAAATGTGTAAAATGTAATTAAGCCCCCCAGTGAAATTCTTTTCAGACTGTTCCAAGGGGGTTCTTCTGTCCATTTATTTTTATGATGTTGCAGTTTATTTTTGTTATGATTTGTCTTTGAGTGTGCATATCGCTTAGATCTTTTTGTTTTGGACAGCCAATTGGCCATTTTGTGGGAAAGTAACTGTCCTTTGGCTTTCCTCTATTGATGTTTCCATTAGGGTCTAGTTATTGCATGTTTGTATTTCTTTCCCTCTGGCTTCTCTGATAGGAGCTGTGGGTTAATTGTATTGATTCCTGATCATTGCCTTCACTTCTATTTTGCATTCACTTCCTGAATAGTACAGTACCTCTAGTGTCTATAATTTCAATCATTTTTCTAGCTTGTGTAGCTGAGTAGGCTGGTTTATGTCTGACCTGGCTACAAACTCTGAAGGCATGTTTTCTCACAACTCAGCTGATTTTATTTTGCTTGCTTTCAGAGGAAAGCAACAGGTAAGGTGGGTATTTTGTGACAATTACAGGATAATTTTCCCTGTTCTCAATATAAACCTATGTTGTTGGTATAATTCATTAGAACCGCCCCACCAAGGTGGTTTTAATGGCTACCCACAACATAGGTCACCAAGGCAGTTCTAATGAAAAGCCAAAACAAAGGTTTTCGTGGAGAATTGATCAAAATTATCCATCCATTATCACTGACTGTTTCTAAGTTTCAGAGGACCACTCAACTTTATTATACCCGCTTTTTCGAAGAAAAACCGGGTATATTGTTTTCGTACCAGAGTTGAGTGGGCGTCTGTCAGTCCGTCACGTTTCTTGTAAATGGATCTCCTCTGCAACCATTGAAGTAACACTTTTGAAACTTTGCATGTGGATAGTACATGGTATGTAGATGGCAGTGGGCTACTTTTTTGTGACCTTGACCCAACATGGCCCCAAGGTCAAAGGTCAGAAAGCAGGACATTATCATATTTTCTAAACTGTTGGGATTGCATTTCCGAAACTTGATTATTTGATAGCCCTTGGAATGTAGAACATATTGGAATACTTTTCGTGTGACCTTGACCCCAACATGGCCCCAGGGTCAAAGGTCAAAAAGTAGGACTTTATAATATTTTCTAAACTGTTGGGATTGCACTTCCGAAACTTGATTATTGGATAGCCCTTGGAATGTAGAACATATTGGAATACTTTTCATGTGACCTTGACCCCAACATGGCCCCGGGGTCAAAGGTAAAAAAATATGACATTGCCATATCTTTAGTGTTATTCATAGAAAAAGCGGGTATTTGCGATGGTGTACCATCAACTGCGCCATCTAGTTATATTCTATAACAGTCAAATTTCAATGGCTCAGACACCTTAATTTATACTAATTTATTTTAGTTCGATTGTGATGAAAGCCCCAAGCTTATTGAATCGCTCTCGAACACTCATTCCGGTTGTCATCACGTGTGCGCGAGAGAGAGGCAGTGACTTTTATACCACAGCTACCCATTTACACCTGGGTCGAGTGGGGCCTTAAGGACAATGAAAAAAAAAAAAATGTCATTTCAAGCCTTATTGCCTAAGGGAGCCTCTATGTTTTAAGGGACAGTCCAACTCACATCACTTTTTCTGGGCAGGCTTAGGCCTTCTAAGCAGTCTATCAGCACTCTAAAGTTTAATCCGTTTTAGCTATGCGCAGAAGCACTAAGCAGCCGAATCTATTTCTCCAAGCCCTTCCCAGCAAATTAACCATGATAAATGAGCTTGATGATGTTTGAGTCTCTGATGTTTCACTGTCATGCCAACCAAACATCTTACCTCTATATGGACATTCCATGCCTCAGCAAAAGGCTTATCAGGAAAATCATCAGTAAGCTTCAGGAAGATCTTGAAGAGATTTTTATATTCATCAAATTGAAGGCTGTTAAACAAGTGAAGTTGTCGGTGAGAAAATCTGGACTTGACACGTTTTTCTAGTAGTTCTATTACATCCTGTGAAGATAATAAATAAGTTTGGGGATGAGATGTGAAAATGTGTATGCCAATGTTTGTGCACAGCCAAGACTCAGATCAGACTGCATGTACATGCAGTCTGATCTGAGTCTTTGCTGTGCACCATATATCTCTGATGACCCAAAGCTGAGTAAAGATTCAAATCAGCCAGCATATGTACTCAGTCAGAAGCTACCTTATTGGAGTTTAACGGCCCAGTCAACACTATTAGATCATTTTTACGCCAGTCAGTTTACCTATATACACTTTCCAGGGCAGGCTGGAAGCAGTTAACCAGTACAGTGCACATTCTTCCACCAGAAACTGACAACTGCCCTTCTTAATCTTTAATCAGTGGAAGCAAGAGAATGACCAGAGAAAAAATTTCATGTTCAACCTCCACGAATTAATGTTGCTGACCCGCCAGTATCGGACCTGCATCCTCCTGATTATCAGTTAAACGCACATTCTACTAAGTACCAAGGCATTCACTATACCTAAACATAGAAACTGCCTTTTACCTTAAGCAATTAGCCTTCTCATTAGCAGGAGGCAGGAGGCTAAACTGACTTCAACTCTTCTAAGACAGCTTTCTAACTTTAAGTCCTTTTGGAGTTATCTTCTTTAATTTTCATGCTAGGTGTCTTCTACTTTAGAATTTTAGTCGTCTACTCCAAAATTGAATTTAAAGGCTGTGTTTCCGGAAAGACAGGGCTGTGCAAACAGTGTAGACCAAGAGGAGACACCCTAGAATGTGGTGTCTCATCTGAGTCTACATTGTTTGCCACTCATCCAGCTGTTTTTGACACAATATTGCGTTGTAAATTGTACTTGTTCAAATTTAAGAAGTACGGTAAGCATTTGTGGTGTCTGAATACTTAGGGTAAAATTAAAATGGTAAGGGTAAATATGTTAGCATTCCCTGTCTCAGTGAAGAAGCTTTGGATTCACCCATTTAGTACCAGATACCCCAAAACAGGTACCCTGGCAAACAGTGCAGGCCCAGATCAGACGCCGCAGAATGCGGCGTCTGAACAAGGCCTACACTGTTTGCAAAAAGTTCAGCCCCATTTTCCAAATAAATTTTGAAGAAAACACAACCTGACACCTCTAAATTTTGAAATAGACTAATGCTATATTTAAGGTGGAAGATTCCATTTGGTACAAAAAGGGTTAAAATGCATTCATACAGTGCACAGTGAAGACAGATCAGTATGTGCTAATCATCTGCACAGGCTGATCCTAGTCATCCTTCCAAATCTTTCAAAGAATCTGATCTCTGCCAAGGCTTCCCTGGGCATATGTCACTCCACTCTTCTTTCAAACATTCAACAACAAATACTGTTGCGTTTAATAAAGTCAACACTCTTTATACTGATAGTTGTTAAACCACAAATTCACTCACTGCAATGAATTCTTAACTCAAGGCTTACAGCCTCTGTTCCGATCGGCGTGGGAATCCCTGTGGTCGGAAATGCCTGCATTAAATCCATATTCATTAAAGGTTCTTATAGTTCAATACTCCAAGAAACAGAAGTTTTGGATATCCAAGGCGATTGTAACAAATATCCAAAACATTTTGTTTCTTGGCATAATTATGGGAAAAAGACCCTTTATTCCCCATTATTGTATTTCTTGTTGGACTTCTTTATAAATGCAAATTCTTTATAAGGGAAAATGTAAGGAGACAAATTTTGTCATTAAAGCAAGAGTCCTCTGTAGTTGAATAAGGACAAAAAGTCTATGAACATGTATTGTTGCAGCGTTCATGTACTTAAAACTATAATGAAGCTATAAGTTGCTGTGTACTTTAAGGAAGAAAAGGACCAATTATGAATCATGTTTGGCAAAACTTCTGTGACTAAATATCAGGATTCATTATGTAGGAATAAATGAAATCAAAGTAAGATGATTGGTTGATAGAAATGGTTGTGGCAGAATTTACTGAGCAGGACAAGGGTTAAAACCATCAAGACAACTAAATTTCATAGCTCCAGATAAGGTGCTTTCTTCATTTAGAAAGTACTGATATTTTTCTTATTTCTGCACAAAAACCTAATGAGTACACACAACCTATGTTTTCGTTTTGAAACTAGAACTGTCATAGGATTTGACTATAGCCCCGCTATAGCACTATCAGAAAAGAAATATACAAGAAAAAAAATGTTTTCAGCTTTCAGCCTCTAATCAAAGACGGTAAAAAGGCAATCCAGAGTTATGGTTCATGTGCTCGGCGCATCGTCTCATTGTGCTTTACATTTGTGTGAAGTGTCATGAAAATATCTCCAACAGTTTTTGCATTGTGGAGCGGACAAGGTTAAAATTGCGATTTTTCAATGTTCAAAGGGCAATAACTCCAAAAGTAGGCAATCCAGAGTTATGGTTCATGCGCTCTGCACATCGTATTATAGTGCTTTACATTTGTGTGAAGTTTCATGAAAATACCTCAAACGGTTTTTGAGTTATGATGAATAACTGAATTACGGAATCACAGAAGGACAAGGGAAATCCAATATAGCCCCCACTTTTTCATAGCGGGGCTATAATAAGAAAAATATTATAGGTTATCCCCTTTCTTATCTGGCGCCATGACAAACACTAAAAATGCTGTCTGCTAGAGCATTTAGTTCCTATGTGTTAACCTACTCAGTTTGAAGTTCAATGACCAAGAACATCTAAAATATATGTTGGAAGTGTCTGGAAAGACTTAGGCAAAGTCTTGACTGAGTCTCAACACAGTTTACTGCAACACTAATTGCCACTATTTTTGAATATTGCAGTCTTATGTTTTTGAGAGAAGAAGAACTGTCATCTGGTCTAGAACTTTTTGTAGTGCTTTTATCCTTTTGGCTTTCCTATTGATGTTTCCATTAGGGTCTAGTTATTTAATGTTTGTGTTTCTTTCCCTTTGGTGTCTCTGATGGGAGGTGTGAATTAATTGCATCGATTCCTGAATCATTACCTTCACTTCTACTTTGAAGTGTCAAGTCCAACCTACCAGTCTACAAGTTATTCCAAGAACACATATCGGTGTTTGAGCCGACTGTGATATATCAAACAGGTTGTACAGCAGCGTCTGGTTCCTGTGGCAAGCAAACAGATCAAACTCTTCGAGAACAAACATAATAGGCTTGCTAGATTGACTCCCTGAAATATATAGGAGGATAAACATTCAGTAAGAGGTGGAGAGTTTCCGCTGAAGACAGCTTATAACAAGCCACCTAAACAAAATGTACATTATTTGCTATTCTGATTTTGACTACCATAATGTTTATAAGTATTAGGGCAGAAAGGCCTAAGCAAACAGTGCAGACCCAGATCAGACTGCTCCTGATGGAGCAGTCTGATCAGGGTCTACACTGTTAACCATTCCATCTGCACCTTTTGGACTCCTTGCTGGATCATGAAACAAATTTGTTAAAAATTTAAAGCGAAGTACAGCAAGTCCTCAAGGTGTCCGAATTCTTAGAATTTTTATGGTAAATTAAAACACTCATTGGCAACGATGGACTTCTTCAATTTCAAAGATGGAGCAGTCCAGAAAGATGAAAATTAAAGAAAGAAAGAAAGCAATAACAAACAAGAGGGCCATGATGGCCCTGGATCACTCACCTGATCCATAGAGTAACAAGTGGGCCCCCGGGAGGGCCATTATTGACCCCAGGGTTATAATGTGCATAATGTTGAGGGAGGTCTAAAAAGGTGAAGCTTCATACCAAATATCAACAAAGGCTATAATTTGAAAATCTTGGCAAAGGTCCACTAGATGAAGCTACACACCAAATATCAAAGTCCTGGGCCTTGCGGTTTCAGAGAAGAAGATCTTTTTAAAGATATTCCCTACATAAGCCTATGTAAAACCAAATTGTCCCGGGGTGGGGGCATTTTTGGCCTCAGGGCTATAATTTAAACAATCTTGATAGAGGTCCACTAGATGAAGTTTCACACCAAATATCAAAGACCTGGGCCTTGCTGTTTCAGAGAAGAAGATTTTCAAAGATTTTCTCAATATAAGTCTATGTAAAACCAAAGAGCCCCGGGGCGGAGGCATTTGTGGCCTGAGGGCTATAATTTGAACAATCTTGGTAGAGGTCCACTAGATGAAGCTCCACACCAAATATCAAAGACATGGGCCTTGCAGTTTCAGAGAAGAAGATTTTTAAAGATTTCCCTATATAAGTCTATGTAAAACCAAAGGGTCTCAGGGCGGGGGCATTTTTGGCCCCAGGGCTATAATTTGAACAATCTTAATAGAGGTCCACTAGATGAAATTTCACACCAAATATCAAAGACCTAGGCCTTGTGGTTTCATAGAAGAAGATTTTTTAAAGATTTTCCCTATATAAGTCTATGTAAAACCAAAGGGCCACAAGGCGGGGGCATTTTTTGTCTCAAGGCTATAATTTGAACAATCTTGGTAGAGGTTCACTAGCTGAAGATTCATACCAAATATCAAAGACCTAGGCCTTGTGGTTTCAAAGAAGAAGATTTTTCAAGATTTTTCCTATATAAGTCTATGAGTCTATGTAAAACCAAAGGGCCCCGGAGTGGGGGCATTTTTGGCCCCAGGGCTATAATTTGAACAATCTTGGTAGAGGTCCACAAGATGAAGCTTCGTACCAAATATCAAAGACCTGGGCCTTCTGGTTTCAGAGAAGAAGATTTTTAAAGATTTTCCCTATATAAGCCTATGTAAAACCAAAGGGCCCCGGGGCGGGGGGCATTTTTGGCCCCAGCACTATATTTTGGAACAATCTTGGTAGGGGTCCACTAGATGAAGCTTTTTACCAAATATCAAAGACCTGGGTCTTGCAGTTTCAGAGAAGAAGATTTTTAAAAATTTTCCCTATTTAAGCCCATGTAAAACCAAAGGGCCCCGGGGCGGGGGCATTTTTGGCCCCAGCACTATAATTTTAACAATCTTGGTAGGGGTCCACTAGATGAAGCTTCATACCCAATATCAAAGAACTGGGCCTTGGGGTTTCAGAGAAGAAGATTTTTTAAAGATTTTCCCTATATAAGCCCATGTAAAACCAAAGGGCCCCGGGGCGGGGGCATTTTTGGCCCCAGCACTATAATTTGAACAATCTTGGTAGTGGTCCACTAGATGAAGCCTTATACAAAATATAAAAGACCTGGGCCTTGCGGTTTCAGAGAAGAAGATTTTTTAAGTTTTCGGTGAAAAAAATCTATTTTTGGCTCCTGTGGCCTATATGTGCAACGAACTGGAACCATTTGAAGAACTTTGAAAGGGGACCACCTAAGGATCATTCCTGTGAAGTTTGGTCAAAATCCGATCATTGTTTACACACGCACGCACGCTAAGACACACGACGTACAACAAGTGATCCCAAAAGCTCACCTCATCACTATGTGAAGGTGAGCTAATAAAAATATCATAGCAGATTATGGGGATCTTATAGAGATCCCCGGAATGAAGTGTTTACAGATCCATTTTGCTTGCAGTATTTTATATAAGTACAGTATAATAAAGAACAAGAGCTGCGACATGCACCATACTCAAACTTTTGCAACTTAGTTTTTCAATTTGATGACATTCAACTTTCCATTATGGTAACAAATCTGTGAAATGAACATCCTTCTAAACTCCACTTTACATAGTGAATACTGGGCTTTACAAGGGGTATATATTATTTTTCTTGTTTTTGCTCAAAGACATAGGTTGTGGGTACTCATTAGAACCGCCTCACCTACAACCTACAAAGACACAGATAGTGGGTATTTGTTAGAACCGCCTAAATGAGGCAGTTCGAACGAGCAACTACAACCTATGTTTTGAGTATAAACAATAATAATATCCTAAATTTTCATCATTTTGGAGACAAGAAAGAAAGCATTATGTCACACGGAGGTCATCGTAATGTGTAAGTACAGGCCATGGCAAGTGAAAAGGGATCTTTGAGTATGTAAGCCCAGTCAAGTCTTGATCATTATGTTCATAAATTTAATCAGAATGCAACGTTTCCTGATGGCAAGAAGAAGCTTTGTGTCAATGACCATCTGGCCCCCACAGATCGGGGCTTGAAGAAATAGATTGGGCTGCATGGTGCTTCCACGCAGAGCTGAAACTGACCACACATGAGTACTGGTAAACCACTTAGAGGTTTAAGCCTGTCCAGGCAAAGTGGTACAAGTCAGACCGTCCATGCATATAAACCCTATCATGTTTTCATTGGGCAGCAGGGCTTGAGATGTCATTTCATCTCAATGTCAGGTAAAAGTCCCATAAAACTGAAAGGTGCATCTCCAAAATGACCAAAGTAGTGTTGACATGGATGTTAAACCTCAATTCAATCAATAATTCATCGACCATCCATAATTTGCACAGTAAAGACCCTGATCAGACCCCTCTTCACTTGGCACTGCCCCTATGATTTGCATAACAGAAATAATACATGTATTAACACAATTTTAATTTTTCCTTGATTGTTTTTTTTATTTTTTATACATACTTACCACTTTTAAGAGCTTCTAATAAGAACTGTAATGTTTCTGCAAATGATCCCTGAAATCAAACGTGATCTGAGTCATTACGAAAACACACCTATACAAATGCATTGTAAACTTTACCACTGAAAAAAACAATATTTTTAGCATGTTAAATTGTGATATTTTTCTTATTTTTGCTCAAAATATTGATTGTGGGTACTCGTTAGAACATCGAGGCGGTTCTAACAAGTAGCCACAATCTATATTTTAGAGTAGAAATAAGAAAAATAAGGTTTACCCCTGTAAACCCCAGTTTTACTATACAAAAGTGGGGTTCAGGGGGGGGGGGGTAAAATTATATAGGCATGTTTTTGTAATGTAAGGTGTACAGATACACTTGACATTTTTGCTGTTACACTTTCTTATAAACTCAAGCTCTCTAAAGAAGGGTTTACTCTTAAAGGAAAGAATTTGCTCCTCAGGAGCAAATTCTTTCCTTTAAGAGCTGAACCTCACAGACATGTGAGACAGAAATATTTTTATAAGTCATCTCTTCTTAGGCTATATCCATTCCTCTTAAAGCCTGTTTTATAAATTTATCTTTAAATTAAAAGAATAAAAGTTTTATTCTAATACATGTATGATGTTAACCCTCACCATGGTGAACCTGGATATATCCTATTTTGGAAACAGTACAGACCCAGAGCAGCTGGCTTCTTGGAAGACAGCTGAGAAGGACCTATACTGTTTTACATTCTGCTTATGAGTCCATGGCAAAATTGAAATGGCTGAAAGTTGGGGAGGAGTGTAGCATGTTGATTTATCTACTTGCTATAGGCTGACAAACTGTGATTCGTTACTAGAGCAGGGGCCAGTTGTTCAAAGCATCGTTAGCTTAAAGCGCTCGTTAGTGGTCATATTGTTAACTCTTCTAGCAAGTACAATATTGTAAATTTTGGTATTTTTGCTGAAAAAATGTGAGCAGCTTTTGCGGATCCACAAAAGCTGCTCATATTTTTTCAGCAAAAATTTCAGCATATTTGCCATATTTAATGATCAAAGTTTTAACGATACGTTTACTAACGACATTGTTAGTTTTGAACAACTGGCCCCTGATCTATTTCAATTTTAACCCATTGTGTACTGGTGGACTTTTCCATTGTTATATGTTGGACAAGTCCATTTGTCGTGTATGGAGTGGTAGGCATATTTCTTCATTTTTACTCTATTTTTGAAGGAAAACTCTATTAGCGAATAATGCAGTCTCTGATTAGACATCGCAGAACCAGACGCCGTGTTCTGTGGCATCTGATCTGAGCCTTCACTGTTTGCCAAGGTACCCCTTTAGGGGTTTCCCGCTTGCAATGTGTAACACACCAAAATCAAACAATAATGTTGTTGCTTCCCTCAAATTCTCCGATCCTTGTTTTCCACATCATCTCTAGCTTCCACCCAGTGATTTTAATGCAGAATAGAACACAGTTCCTTTCTATTTCTATGTAGGTGCACTGTGCTAGAGTTAACCTATAAGATGCCAATCACGACAATTGTCATCTGCTTTGTCGTCTGCTGATAATTTTCAAAGTCGTTTTTGCAAACAGTGTGGACCCAGATCAGACTGCTCCTTTAGCAGTCTGATCAGGGTCCACACTGTTTGCCCCCCCCCCCCCCCCCCCCCCCCGTATGTGAAAATATGTTTGAAAAGTTTGCTAGAAGATGAAGCAGATGACATAAACAGATGCACATTTTCAGCTTTTTTTTCACGGCATCTTAAGGGTTCAAAATGTGTCTAAAAAAACTTACAAAAACTTTATCACCAATAGTATTTTCCAGCTGCAGTTGCCTTGTAATCTCTTTTAAAGCTATTCTGTCATCTGTCTGTAATAAACCTGAAAGCAACAAACATATCTGAAGATAAGAGCAAAATGGTTAACTAGAAATGCATCCAAAGAACACAGATGCCCTTGCCTGGCAGTGTTGTCAAGAAAACTAACGCAAATTGCTAACGCCATCCCAGACACAGACGGTGAGAAGGGGGTAACACTATATGCCCTTTCCACCATTTATGGAATGGCTGAGGCATAATTATGGGAAACTATTTCTTATTTCTGCACTGTTTCCTAGATAGGCCTAAACAAACAGTGCAGACCAAGATCAGATTAATCCTGAAGAAGCATTCTGATCATGGTTTACACTGTTTGCCATTCCATCTGCACCTTTTGGACTCCTTGCTGGATAATGAAACAAATTTGTTAAAATTTTAGGAGAATTACAGCAAGTCCTCAATGAGTCCGATTTTTTTAAGGATTTTTATGGTAAGTACTGGTATCTAGAATTTCAAGACCCTTGCGAGTCCATGTGTTTGAACAGGCCAAATTTTGTGCCCTGCCTCGTCACAAACCCCAAACACAGGTTTTCTTGGGATGGGTTCAATTTTGTTGCACCCCGTGAGGTGGTCTTTGAACATGTGCAAGAAGTGAAGTCTCTGACCAGCCTGCACATCAGTACAGTCTGATCAGAGTTTCAATGCAAGCTATATAGCTGTCCATTGACCGAAAGCTTCTTCATGCAGACCAAGCCCTGAGGTTATAAAACTTTCTTAACCCATTAAGTACCGGAAACCCCAAAACGGGTACCCTGGCAAACAGTGCAGGCCAAGATCAGACGCCGCAAAACGCGGCATCTGATCAGGGCCTCCACTGTTTGCTAAAAGTTCAGTCATTTTCCAAAAATTTTTTTAATGAAAACACAACCTGACATCCCTAAATTTTGAAATAAACTGCTGCTATATTTTCCAAAAATTTTTTTAATGAAAACACAACCTGACATCCCTAAATTTTGAAATAAACTGCTGCTATATATAAGGAGGAAGATTTCATTTGGTACAAAAAGGGTTAATGCTAATCTCATCTGAGCATGAGATTGGTCCTGCTCATAAATTTTAAAATGCCAATGATCGTTGGCATTATAAAATTTATGAGCAGGACAAACATTCTATCCTGATCTGAATAGGAAAATTACTGTATACAGTCGAACTTCGATGAGTCGAACTCGGTAGGCTCGAACACCACGTTTGGGTCGAACTGACTTTTCAGTCCCGGCAAAATCCCTATTCATTTTAACTAAACATGCCACCCTTGGCTCGAACCACGATGGCTCGAACCCTCGAACTCTAAGCCTGGTCCCTAGAGTGCATTTTCTATGTAAAATCCCACCGATGGCTCGCACTAATTACCTTTTTAAAACTTCCAATTTTATCGATCAAGTCACGCAGGCGCGTGATCAGTATCATAAGACGCTTGTCTTGCCGAAACAGCTGTTTACATAACACAGGTGAACTTGATTGGTGCAATCCCTTTGATCAACAGGTCAAGAAACTAATGTTGAGAAGGTGTCAAATTAAGTTTATTGTAAACAATTATAATAACCCAGGGCTAATGAGGCAGCATAAGGAAATTAAAGCTGGTAAAATTTTTTTCACAAATTAATATTTCACACCGACATTGAGTTAGAGCTGCCAAAATTACAGCCTTTGCCTTAAAATACGGACCAAAAATACGAAAGGTATACTACGTGGCTTAAATTATGACCGATAAATGTACCGGAAGTCACCAAAATCGCCGCAGCTATGATAAAAAATCATAGTACAAAAAGATGGATCTTGCCGAGTCGGACTCCAATGGCTCGAACTACCGATGGCTCGAACTTTTTTCGGCGGTCCCGGCGAGTTCGAGCCATCGAAGTTCGACTGTATATTTGCATTTTAAAATTTATGAAATTTTAAAATGCCAATGATTGTTGGCATTATAAAATTTATGAGCAGGACAAACAACATTCTATACTGATCTGAATAGGAAAATTACTGTATATTTGCATTTTAAAATTTATGAGTATAAGTTTTAAGACCCTGGAGCCAGGAATGTTGCATTCTAAGTTTTTCATCACGTGAACAAGTCCATGAAATGAAGACCCCACTAAACCCCACTTTATATAGAGAAAACTGGGGGTTACGGGGGTATATATTATTTTTCTTATTTCTGCTCCATGGCATAGGTTGTGGGCACTCGTTAGAACCAATGAGGCATTTCTAACGAGGCGGTTCTAACGAGCACCCTCAACCAATGTTTTGAACATTCATAACAAAAATTTCAAGGATTTTCATCCAAAAAGTAGCCATTTCGGAGATGTGTAAAAAAATGCACTATGTCGCACGGATGATTTATCGTAATGGTACACACTGATTTGGGTCTTCGTGAGAAGTAACCTCCATTCAGTTTGGCACAGCTCATAATTATTATAATCTTACCATTTAAATGGACCTGCAAGAGATTCTGCTTTATGTTATTATCTTGAGTGAGTTCATCTAACACGTTTCTTAACAACTGAAAAAGAAGCATGTTATATATATGAGCCCCGCCAAGCGAATTTGGGTCTTCAAGCATTCCGTCATGACACATTTTAACTGCGCATGCCCAGCCATTCAGAGGGGCCAGGGATATGGCTTTCGGTCTGAAGGTTCCTCTTGATTCACTGCTTGTATGAGCGAGCAGCGAAGGTTCTGGCGAGACTGCGCGGATGCGCAGGCTCGCCTGAACCTTCGCTGCTCGCATAGGCGATAAGTACCGAAATCGCTTGGCGGGGCCCATATAGTAAAAATCCTTCACTGAAAACACCTTTGGGACTGTGCAGTCACCATAGGATGCTTGGTGTAGAAAATACAAACAATAAGAAATTGAAACCATTTTGACTATGTTTTAAGGGGAATGGGAACACCTGGCAGATTTTTCCACCATTTTTCAAAGGGAGACAACTTTCGGGACTTCCTGTTCGCTTTTCTATAAGCCCTGTCAAACTGAAAAAGGGGTCTACTCTTAAAGGAAAGAATTTGGAGCAAATTCTTTCCTTTAAGAGTTGACCCCTATTGACATGCATGGAGACAAAAATACTTTTGCAGGAGTTGCCTCCTCTGAAGGTGTACCCATTCCCCTTAAGAGAAGAATAAGTCTTAATTTTAGCTGGTGCTAATATGAAATTTCACTGTATTTTAAGAAACCAGATATATACATGCATAACAAGGAAATACCACAAGTTCTCAATGAATTAAAAATGATGATCACTTCTAGCCTAGGAAGAATGCAATCAATATATTTAGACATGGGAAAGTTTAATTCACACTGACTTGTTGTTCTTGGGATCATGTCAATAGTGCCTCAGAAAATGTAAACAACATTCAGAATGTTTGACGGACTCAGAGGCAGCGTTAAAACAAAGATTACATTTACATCATCACTGTATTAGGCATATGTTTGTTAACTGTACTCTCCCATTTTTAGTTGTTTTATCACTATGATAATTTTAGTTCTTCTATTTTCTTTCAGTACAATAGAAAGAAATTTCAAGAGGCGTCTACCGTATACAGTTTTTGTTTCAGTCAGCTAATGTGTCACAGCACCCATTACCATTTGTATGGGCTGCATGTTAAGAGTGAAGTGTGATAAAAATTAGATGCAAATTTGCAAAATGATTCATCAGCTATATTTGCATGTATATTACAGTTTATTGACTCAAGCCATTTAAACTTGTTTAGTACCAGTAACCCCAAAACAGGTACCCTGGCAAACAGTGCAAGCCCAAATCAGATGCCGCAGAACGCGGCATCTGATCAGGGCCTCCACTGTTTGCTAAAAGTTCAATCAATTTCCAAATTAACCTTGAATACACAATCTGTAACCCCTAAATTTTGAAATGAACTCCTGCTACATATAATTTGGTACAACAAGGGTTAAATATAGGGATTTATAAATCTCGGGAGGTTGAACATCCGATAAAGAAACTTGTGCACAAGCCCACTTGTTTATGTGATATTTCAGAGATTCTGCTGGCCCAAAATGTAGTTCAAACCAATTGTCTGGACAGCTTCATCATTTATCGGACATACTGGATTTCATTTGGACAATATTGAAAAGATGAAATTTTCTGACACTAAAGTAGTTTTTGTTACCACTTATTTAATAATATTGATCCTGACAATAATAGTGATGAAAAGAAAAATCCAAAATTATTTCGGGACATTTTGTCCAGACTGGTCTGAAATCTTTTGGACAATCAGAATTTTATAAGGACTATGGCTGATGTCCGGCCCCAAACAAAATCCCTGTATTTAACCCCCCTCAATCCCATATTCAAATGGGCTGAGTATGGTAATAAACTCTATATTTTATATTTCTTCCTGAAACAGAGCTTAACATTTCAGACATTCAAATTAGAACTGATAATAACTGGGCTTTAGTACATGCCCTTTATAATACTTTTGTTTGGCCCCAAAATTAGAAACCATGTTAGTTATACAATACCAAACAAAAATGTATTGATTACACAGAAAAATGATCATTTATGGTCCTTTTTCTATATAATCTATAAATCATTCAATTTAGCCCCCGCCCATCGGGGCTTGAAGAAATAGATGGGCTGCATGATGCTTCGCATAGAGCTGAAACAGACCCCCACACGAGTACTGGTAAACCACTTAAGAGGATCTAAACCTGCCCAGGCAATGCGGTGCGAGTCGGCCCGTCCATGGTTTCATAGGGCGGCCGGTCTTGAGAAGTCATTTCATCTCAATGTTGTTTAAAAGTCCCAAAAAATTGGAAGCAACGTCTCCAAAATGACCTTTACAGTGTTGACTGGGACGTTAGACCTCAAATCAAACAAAAATATTCTTAATCGTGTTATAATCAAGAGCTAGGTTGTAGTATATTATGAACACACTCATACTGCTCATCAGACAAAACCAAAATCTATAATAAATTTCTTTTATTTTCTTAAAGTCAGGGTTAAATGAGGATTTTTCTGTTTGCTTTTTTTTCTTTTATCTTATCAAGTTAGCACCAGTGTTTTTCACTGTACGCTATCTTTGTTTGGTCATACAAAAAGCAGATATCCATTTTAGCATTCATGACACCCCTTAAATTTGGAACTGGACTCTGCTATTAGGGGCTTGCCGTATCCCCTAAAACTTTTTACTTGGTTTCACGATCCAGCAAGGAGTTCAAAAGGTGCAGAATGAATGGCATACAGTCTGATCTGGGTCTTCAAAAGTCTGCATAGGCCTATCTGTCCAAATACTTAGGATCACAATGATATGTTGTGTGTACTCATTAGAATCACCTCAATGAGGTGATTCTAATGAGTACTCACAACACATAAAAGATAAAAATGTTTCTGAGATAACAGATGGTCCCCTTTCAAAACAAGCTTAATTTAACAGCTCCGCTGCGATCTTGAAAATGGTCAAGAAAACCTAATCAGTTCTTCATCCAGACCAAATCTTATATTCATGCAAAAGGGGGTCTTTCATTTGTGCCCATGCATGTTTTTTCTTTAAACTTTGTATATTAATAACTCAGCATATACAACCTATAAAAATGTATTTAATAAATTATATAAATCAAAGTAGGACTCAGGAGGCCACTCTTACTGACTCCCTCCATGAGCTGGCACCTGTCTCTAAATAAGTGTGTCTTAAATCTTATGTTTTATTTAGTTTCAAGATCTGTAAACTGGATTGAATGCAGAACTCCATAGGCATTCCTTTGATACTAAAAAACCTTTTGAATTAATTAAAGTTTACATTTTCTGATAAAATAATTATCAAAAATCTTTTTTTTTTAATTAAAATTTTAAAAAAATTATCAAAATTCAATCCCTAAGATAAATATGTTCTAGTCTTTGTCAAGATTTCATTTTGCTAGGAAAACTTGCCATATGTATCTTCTTTAGCTATGCCAAATTTCATGAAAATCCGAAACCGGTAACACTGTAGTTTTACACATTTAATTGATGTAAGTCGTTTCTGCAAAATTTACTATTTTATTGAAATCATCCAAGAACCTTACAAAAAGGCAATTTGTAACACTTACGTAATAAAAATGAGACTATACAAAACAAAATGAATACAGTGATTTTTTTACCCCTGCGTCCTGCGTCCAGGTCGCACAAATAGGACTGAGGACGCACGATCGTAAAATATGTGCGTCCGTCGGACGCAAATATTTCATGGGCGAAAAATCCAACTTTCGTTTTCACTGCTGTAAATGTCGGCGGAAGATATAAAATACGGCACTTTTACCGAACCTTCAACTGCCCAACGAGTCACCGAAAAATCGATACAGGTACAATTTAATGATCCAACCACAAGACGAGAATCCCCTCCATCCAAAATGAGCCCAAACTTTCACACAAACAAGTTCAATGCGAACATCAAAGTTTTCCGCCATCCAAATCGCCGCCCACAAACCAACTCTACCGTTTTTCTGCACGTGATCGGTAAATGTGTCAAATGACGTCATCCGATGCCAGCAACCCCGCCCGTGTTTAATGCCATTGTTTTATTTTAATGGGCTGTATCCCGTTATTAAAAAATTGTTTGGAACCGGTAAAAAAATATTTTCTCGATTATTATGGGGATTGCTAAACGGTTGTGAATGGAGGTGGATAGACAACAACGCTTTGCACAGCCCCCGAATTATCCCCAGCAGCTCCAACAACAGCGTTCGACTTTTCCCGCCAAGCCGAGTGTCTGCTATTTGGCGCCAAAACATAACCATTCACGGTCCGTTTTTAAAATGCATGCAACTACCGTTAGATGTAGCTACCTGTCTGAGGAGCGAGTAAATCATTTTCACATTGATTGTGGATTAAATTTTATGATTGGGGAATAAACGCAAATTAGAGACATAACTTGACCATATTTTCACACCTCGTTCAAGTTGGCTTATCGCCAGAAATGAAATACACGCACCGCAGGGCAATCATGTTTACTTGGCAGTTATATGACAGGGATTAACAATAGTGTCATAATTACAGTTTGTCTCTGAATTGTCGACAAAGCAGGACAGTGCAGCACAATTATTGTGATTTACTTACTCTAGTTTTACTGTATTTAAGGACTCAGAAGACTGACAGCTGTAGACGATTTTTTTTTTGGCACTTGCCCGACCGGGCGTCCTAAGATCAAAGTGCACCTGCCCTGCGCGATTTCGGACTTGTACCGGGCAGCCGGGCAATGGATTTGTCAGCCCCTGAACCTAGATAGCTGATGTCCCAATCAGGGGAGGAAACGTTTGTCGATAATGGTTCGGAATATTATCTCCAATGTGCATGAAGTAAATTTCACGCACATGTTGCGGTGCGCATTTATCGAAAACGAAAGTAGAAAACATTACGGAAAATAGACTAAAAAACGTACACATTAGCAGGATTTCTTAGGGCTAGTAAACAACACAAGTTGATGATTGATTCTATTCATTGCAAATAAAAGATACTAGACGGCATTATTTTTAACTATGAATAATGGCATTTTATACTGAACCAATCTTTTTTGTACTTCCTTTTTTTCCCTCCAAATATTGGGACTCATACTTTCAGATTTGGGACGCACAGTTTTTTGGTTGAGCGAGTCCCAGGACGCATAGTTGAAAATTTGTAAAAAAAATCACTGTGAATACATATTGAGCTGATCTAGCTTAGAAACTATTAAAATGTCATGAATTTCTGTTATTTTCCATTCATTTATACACTATGATCTATCCAAAATAGTAGATAGTAAAACACTAAATCAAAAGGTTTTCTAATCAACAAATTAGGCTTAACAACATATATTGCTTTTTTATTAGCAGCAAAATTATTGTGAACATGTGCAACTTTATTTAATGACTTTGCATAAGTCATGCTACTCAAATAAGTGTAAGGCAAGGAGATCAATTATTTTCATTTCCATACCAAGCTGGTATGCAAGGACGCAATGGTCAGTGGTTTGTTGTTACTAGTAAAAATAGTTCTGTTGATAAATCCATGACCAGATTGAGCCTTAGATATACTCTGTCTTTATGAACGCTGGATTATTATCCTAACAAAAAGTTACAGTAATTATTGGTTAGTATTTCCAAAAATCGAAATGTCACTGATATTGAGTTTCTGTTGCAAAAGATATCATTGATGGATGAGGCGCAGAATATTTGGTGTAAACAAAGCTGTCCCATGACCTAGAGAAATTTTGCTATTAGACGGGGAGAGAAACAGTTTCCTTCCTTATAGTACACATGCATAAATATCTCTTTTCTGGATTGGTATTGTAATTGTTGACGTTTCTTTAGTGTCTTATTTTTTCTCTTTACTTTGTCAATATAGTGGTTAATATATCGGAAGCGAGCTTTTAGTATTTGTTTCTGGTTGTAAAACTTTCAACCACTTCTTGAATGTTTCTGCTGAATGCAAGTTCACTGTTTTTTAAGCACTGTTCTTGCTTGCTTTTTGTTCATTAATAATTGCCAGTACATTTCTGTGCAATGTATCTCTCAGCTTAGAAAGAGCATTGCCGTGTTTGGACAGAAAAAAGCATCACAATGTATTTACTGAAAATAATTTAAAATCCTATGAGTAATGCGATAACTACTCACAGATTGAATAATTATTATCAACAGTTTAAATGCTTCTTGATATCTTACATAATGTGCTTTGTAATTACTGCAACAACTGCTGAGATAGGTAAATGAAGTGAAAGACCTATACAAATATATAGACAACACAATCATGATCACATAAGTTTTGGAACACTGACAAATGTACGACCATGTGAATTCTAAAAGCAAATTCAAATGGATTTGGAATACAGCTTCAGGAAGCCGTTTGATTTCGTTCATAGGGGCTATACAAAAAGATAGATTGGCAAATTCTGAAAACTTAATGTCCAGGAAAAGTAATCTCAAGTGTTATTGATTTTCCCTAGAGTAAACCTTTCTTTTTAAATGGACAGTTAGGGTTAAATAAACAAACAACAGTTTGACTTAATCTGAAGCACCATCTAAAGTGACTGGTATGTTGTTGGTTTGAATGTTAAATCTAAACATCACCTTAGCACCATTACCAAATTAGACAAGAAAGACAGAAAGGAAACTGTGCACATGATTACATGGGTGCGTTTGATGACGTTAGGGTGGCAAATTTACTGAAATGGATGTTTTAAAATAAAACTTATAATTATGCTATGAACTACTTACACAAATCATACTATACTATAGCCATAAAAATTGAAAGCAATAGTAAAGTATTATTAAACAGCATGACCAAAACATGATAATCATATAATTTCACATTTTGCTGAATCAGGACTATCAGTATTCAGTCTGTTAAAACACAATGTTACCAGTCCTCAATTTCCATCAAAATTCATCAACACGTTCCTAATATATGTGGGTAGTTTTTATGCTAAAATGGTGTCTTGACAAAAATTGGAACATGGTAAAAATGCATGTAAATTTTTAATGAATGCAAAAATAGGAGCTGAAATATGGGGACACCATCAAAGAAAACTGAATGCCCAGCCACTATTACTAGACATATGAGATCATTCATAGTATCAACTAACTCACCAATTACGGCTTTATTTCATAAAACATAGCAGCATTAGATATATGAAACTCTGAATACTGTAGACAAGTTTATATGAGAGTACTCCCTGTTGTGATAGAGACTTAATAAAATACGTAATAAATTTACTACGGAAATAAAATTTAAAAGTGAATGCATCGTAATTATAATGGTTATACCCAAGGCAATTATTGTGCATAACTTCATCAAAATCCAAGCGTGGGCAGAAACCAATGCAAATTTCCTATACCTTGAAAGAACCCCTTTGATTAAAATCCAGCCAATAGTTCATGAGATATACTGCACACAACCTAAATTTGGCCTAAATTTGACCTATTTAGCATGCCTATGACCTTGAAAATAAGGTCATGGTCACCCAAACCTAATCAGTTCTTCATCCTGTACCAAGATTATATCCATGCAAATATGATTAAAATCCAACAGATAGATCATGAGATATCTTGCACAAAAGAAAGTGTCATACTCCTACGCATACGCTACGGGATCCGCAACAAATACAATATGTACTCCTCCCCTTCAGTGAGGGGACATAAAGCACCGAAAATAGTATCTCCCCCTCCCCTTCCATGGGGGGAACATAAATCTCTAAACTTACACCTCACAATTTCTATCAGGAGCTACAGGCAAGAAAGAGTTCGACTCAGCAATGGTAACAAGCCATCTGTGATTGAGTCACTGAAGTCTGACTATATCATGACGCCAGAGATAGATTTTATATGAGTCAAGGTACAGCATTTCCTACAATTTACATGTGCACCAATTGAAGACTCAGATCAGCCTGCACATCCAAACAGTGTAGACCCTGATCAGACTGCTCCTTCAGGAGCAGTCTGATCAGGGTCTGCACTGTTTGCAAAGGCCTATCTGTCCCAATGAACAAAGGGGTTCACTTCAGCTTTGCTCAGTGAAGACTCAGATCAGCCTGCACATCCACACAGTTTGAGCAGAGTTTTCACTGTGTGCTCTAAGGATGGCTAAGGGCCCAATGCTCCTTCATGCAGCATCAGACGTCTCCGTTCAGACTATATGGATGCACAGGCTGAGCTGATTCTTCGCTGGGCATACATGTAAATTGTAAGAAATGCTGACTTAGCCAAAAACTCTAAACCAAACAAAGACCTATAAATCACTTTAGACCATGTTTGATTGGCCCCCGCCCATCGGGGCTTGGAGAAACAGACTGGGCATGCAGAGCTAAAACCGAAAGTAGTGGTAAACAGCTCAGAAGGTCTAAGCCTGCCCGGGCAAAGTGGTGCAAGTCGGACCATCCATGCATATAAACCCTATTGGTTTAATTGGGCACCAGGGAACTATATGTTATTTCATCTCAATGATGGGTAAAAGTCCCACAAAATTGGACGCAGTGTCTCCAAAATGACCTAAATTATGCTAATATGGACATTAAACCTCAATTCAAACAAGACCATGTTTGAATCAACATCTGTACACGACTTTCCCTTAACCCTTATCTTGTGTTCACGACAACCCCTATCTTTGCAAACAGTGTAGCTCCAGATCAGAAGCCATCTGATCAGGATCTACACTGTTTGGCATTTAGTTATGAATTTGTAGCATAAGATGACATCGAGTAACTTGATTGGTTGATAGGCAGAAATGGGAGTGGCTTAAATGAATATTCAGCAAGATAAGGGTTAGTACTGCAATGAAGGGATATATCTGTAACTGAAAACGGAATCTCCTACAATTTTGCCCCAGAATTAACCCATTTGGTACCAGTAATTTCAAAAGGGATAAGTCGCAAACAGTGCTGAATGCGGCATCTGACCCGGGCCTACACTGTTTGCTAAAAGTTCAGTCATTTTCCTAATTAACTTTGAAGAAAACACGACCTGACACCCCTGAATTTTGGAATGAGCGGTAGATATAAGGAGGAAGATTCCATTTGGTACAAAAATGGTTAATGTTAAAGGCTGATGGGGGTACATACCATTGACTTGCCACTGCCCCTAGGGCCAATGACTAGAACAGAGTTACTTTCCCCTGTGCTGGCCGTTCTTCTGATCAAATCCAGCAACTCTCTAAAAAAGATCAAAAATGAAAATATAATTTATAACTGGGACCAGTTCAAAACTAACAAGGTTACAAAATGTAGTAAACATGACATTGTTTAAACTTTGATCGTTTAACCCATTTTGTACCAGAAACCCCAAAACGGGTACCCGGGCAAACAGTGCAGGCCCAGATCAGATGCCGCAGAACGAGGCATCTGATCAGGGCCTCCACTGTTTGCTGAAAGTTCAGTCATTTTCCAAATAAATTTTGAAGAAAACACAACCTACAACCCCTAAATTTTGAAATGGACTCCTATATATAAGGAGGAAGATTCCATTTGGAACAAAAATGGTTAATGTGGCAAATACAGTAATGATCATAAGTATTTGGACAGACAGGCCTAAGTAAACAGTGCAGACCCAGATCATACTGCTCCTGTCAATAGGAAAACTGTTTGCAAGTGTTTTCTTCTTTAATTCTTGCCCTAAAACAAGATATTTCGCCATATGGATGGATGGGAAATAATGAAAATATATGTAATAAAGGTTAATTATTTAATGTTCATTGAAGTATGAACAACATCAGGTCACAAGCAAAGTTTAAGTGAATCCCCTATGTTCATTGAAGTATGGACAACATCTGGTCATGAGCAAAGTTTAAGTGAACCCCTTTTTTCATTGAAGTATGAACAACATCTGGTCACGAGCAAAGTTAAAGTGAATCCCCTATGTTCATTGAAGTATGGACAACATCTGGTCACGAGCAAAGTTAAAGTGAATCCTCTTTGTTCATTGAAGTATGAACAACATCTGGTCACTAGCAAAGTTTAAGTGAATCCCCTTTGTTCATTGAAGTATGAACAACATCTGGTCACTAGCAAAGTTTAAGTGAATCCTCTTTGTTCATTGAAGTGTGAACAACATCTGGTCACTAGCAAAGTTTAAGTGAATCCCCTATGTTCATTGAAGTATGGACAACATCTGGTCACTAGCAAAGTTGAAGTGAATCCCTTTGTTCATTGAAGTATGAACAACCTCTGGCCATGAGCAAAGTTTAAATGAACCTGTTTTGGGCTCACTTACTTTGCTCATGATCCGATGTTGGTCATAATTAAATAGCAAAGTTTAAGTGAATCCCCTTTGTTCATTGAAGCATGAACAACATCTGGTCACTAGCAAAGTTTAAGTGAATCCTCTTTGTTCATTGAAGTGTGAACAACATCTGGTCACTAGCAAAGTTTAAGTGAATCCCCTTTGTTCATTGAAGTATGGACAACATCTGGTCACTAGCAAAGTTGAAGTGAATCCCTTTGTTCATTGAAGTATGAACAACCTCTGGCCATGAGCAAAGTTTAAATGAACCTGTTTTGGGCTCACTTACTTTGCTCATGATCCGATGTTGGTCATAATTAAATAGCAAAGTTTAAGTGAATCCCCTTTGTTCATTGAAGCATGAACAACATCTGGTCACTAGCAAAGTTTAAGTGAATCCTCTTTGTTCATTGAAGTGTGAACAACATCTGGTCACTAGCAAAGTTTAAGTGAATCCCCTTTGTTCATTGAAGTATGGACAACATCTGGTCACTAGCAAAGTTGAAGTGAATCCCTTTGTTCATTGAAGTATGAACAACCTCTGGCCATGAGCAAAGTTTAAATGAACCTGTTTTGGGCTCACTTACTTTGCTCATGATCCGATGTTGGTCATAATTAAATAGCAAAGTTTAAGTGAATCCCCTTTGTTCATTGAAGCATGAACAACATCTGGTCACTAGCAAAGTTTAAGTGAATCCTCTTTGTTCATTGAAGTGTGAACAACATCTGGTCACTAGCAAAGTTTAAGTGAATTCCCTTTGTTCATTGAAGTATGGACAACATCTGGTCACTAGCAAAGTTGAAGTGAATCCCTTTGTTCATTGAAGTATGAACAACCTCTGGCCATGAGCAAAGTTTAAATGAACCTGTTTTGGGCTCATTTACTTTGACTTTGCTCATGATCCGATGTTGGTCATAATTGAATAGCATCTGGTCATGAGCAAAGCTGAAGTGAACCCCTTTGTTCATTGGGACAGATAGGCCTTTGCAAACAGTGCAAACCCTGATCAGACTGCTCCTGAAGGAGCAGTCTGATCAGGGTCTACACTGTTTGCCTTTCCGTCTGCACCTTTCAGACTCCTTGCTGGATCATTTAACAAATTTTAGGAGCATTACAGCATGTCCTCAGGGTGTCTGAATTTTAGGATTTTTATGGTAGCATCACCTTCTTTCCTGCTGGTATCCACATATTTCTGGTGGTCTGCCACACTGGCTCAATCTCTGCCGCAAAATCCGTTGAACTTGAGAGACAGCTGATATACCCTCTTCTTGAGCTGCACCACCTGATCTTGACTTACATGTTTTACCCATTTTAACCTGTAAAAGAGAAGATGGCTCTTATGAATACCCAGAAATGCTAAATTTAGGAATTTGCGAACTTGAACTCATTAATCAAACAAAACATTCTGAACTATTTATAACAATGTGAATTGGGCCCTGTCAAGCGATTTTGGTACTTATCGCCTATGCGAGCAGCGGAGGTTCAGGCGAGCCTGCGCATCCGCGCAGTCTCGCCAGAACCATCGTTGCTCGCTCATACAAGCAGTGGATCAAGAGGAACCTTCAGACAGAAAGCCATATCCCTGGCCCCTCTGAATGGCTGGGCATGCGCAGCTAAAATTTGTCATGACGGAATGCTCGAAGACACAAATTCGCTTGGCGGGGCTCAATTTATTTTGGCTATAGACATACCAGTAACATTGTTTAAAGATTGGTCCCAAAAGTCAAGGAAGAGCTATTGCACTAAATCTGGCGTCGGCTTCACCATTTATGTCAGCTCAAGTTTGATGATGATCGGAACAAACCTGTGACCCCTAGTGTGTTCATAAGGTTTTTCTATGGTATGACCTTCTCATTTGGCTCCATGATGCTTCCACGCAGAGCTGAAATCCGACTGCACACGAGTACTGGTAAACAGCTTAGAGGATCTAAGCCTGCCCAAGTGAAGTGGTGTGAGTCAGAGCATCCATGCTTATAAACCCTATTGGTTTCATTGGGCGACAGGGCTTGACATGTCATTTCATCTCAATGTCGGGTAAAAGTCCCACAAAATTGGAAGCAATGTCTCCAAAATGACCTATACAGTGTTGACAGGGATGTTAAACCTCAAATCAAACAAACAAACAAACACCTTAGAGAGAACGGTCCTCGAGAATGTGGACAATCACATACAACTTGAGATCGAAAACACATATCAGCAACATGTGTACTAAGGCAAATTAATTCACTGTTCTCAGACCAATGTTGTGGTCCCTGTACATCAACGTTATTTCCACTGACATTGCCTCAGAAATAAGACTGTTCGCAGACAACTGTGTTTGCAACCAGGAAATTAGAGATACAGTGACTCACTAAAACTTCAGAATGATATCTATAGATAGATTAGGATGTTGGGCATGAAAATGGGGCATGAGATTTCAGCCCATTAAATGCAATACTAGACAAAAGTGCCCAGTGGGGCACGTATACCCCCGGCCAGTGCCATCACCTCAGCTGAAACAAGAACTACAAAGGGAAATAACTCTAAAAGGCCTGACCCCTTGGCCCTTATTTTCTTTCCCACAATACAACTAGTCATACTGATCATGTGTGCAAAATTTCAAGTTTCTATGTGAAGCAGTTCCTGAGATATCTTTGACACAAAATAATTGTTTACGGACAGACAGACAGACAGACGGAAAAGACAAAAACTATATACCCCCATTGCATACTTTGTATGCCCATTGCATACTTCGTATGCCGGGGGTATAATTATGCAGATAACTAGGAGCAGAACTAATAAAATTGAGCCTTCTTACACCTTAAAGGGAACGGTCCTGGTCTCCTGGAGAATGTGGATTCAATTAAATATCTTGGTGTGACAATCACGCACAACTTGAGATGGAATACACATATTAGCAACATATGTACTAAGGCAAATTGATCGCTTGGTTTCCTGAGGTGAAATCTTCATCAGTGACCTCAGGATGTAAAAGAGGCAGCATATGAAGGTCTTATTCGCCCATTTTGTTTGTTTGTTTGTTTGATTTGGGGTTTAACGTTCCCGTCAACGCTGTAAAGGTCATTTTGGAGACGTCGCTTCCAATTTTGGGGGACTTTTACCCGACATTGAGATGAAATGACATCTCAAGCCCTGCCTCTCAATTAAACCAATAGGGTTTATAAGCAAGGACGGTCCGACTAGCGCACCACTTTTTCTGGACAGGCTTAGATCCCCTAAGCAGTTTACCCGTACTCATGTGCAGGTCGGTTTCAGCTCTGCCTGGAAGCATCATGCAGCCCAGCTATTTCAGGGTGTCCACAATTCGAGTAAAGCAAAATTCCCTGACTTTTCCCTGACTAAAATCAAATTTCCCTGACCAACATTTTGATATTTTGCGCATTAAGTTCTAACATCTGTTGGCCTCCTCCTCCCCTACAGCCAACCCTTTCCACCTTTTACAATACCAGCTGTAATTGTCTTACTCTTTAAATATGTTTTTGTTTGCTTTTTTGAAAGTTGATTTTTTAAATCAAGTTTCTTTGTCATTACATTTCTACTTCCGTACTGGACCGCGTTGCTCCACTTCCGCTGTTCGTTCGCTGCATAAAATAATCCAAATGAACTCTTGAAAATTAATTTTGCAGGCCGGCCCCGCATGGAACGTCCTTCAAAATATTTCAGTTTTTGAGACTTTATACGGATTGAATATAAATTGGCACAGAACGACGAATTCTGAAAAGAAAACAGTACTCTGGAACTATTTTCCTACGCGCTTTTCGGTGATATTTATGTTTTACTCTTTCATCCCTGAGTTTCTAAACAGGACTCTTCTCGCTTTAAATATATTCTTATAGAAAAGGATTTCTGATTACTTCACTGACAGGATGGCAAACAGTGTACATGTAGATTCTGGCGAGACGTTCTAGCTACATGCCGTCTTATCAGGATCTACAAGGTTTGCATAGATACAGTGTTTTCTACCTCGGCGTCTGCACCAATCTACAGGGTTAAAAGAGTTAGCTTATCACAACCCTTTACTGACCTACAATTCGCCTGCTTTCGAGAGCTCTAATATTACAAAACACATGTTGTTTAAATCAAGTTCCGTACTTTAGCAGATATGAAGACACCGTTCAGACGCATCATTCTGTGGCATCTAATCTATCTTAACTGTTTCCAAATGTCACTGTCATATCAAAGCGACGTTGATGCGACGTTGCTAAGACATCATGTGCCCACTAGGAGAACTTCTCTGTAAGATTATTAGCAGACATGTACTGAGCTAATTTAGAAATTTATGGTTGGACCATGAAGACATTGGCAGGCTCGTTTTTCTTTCTTTCTTCCGTATTTTCTTCGCGGGGATAGTTGAGTGAGGCAATGGCGATGTGTATCTTATGTCACAGGGGAGTCCAGCTGATATTGACTTACAGTTGGGCAACACCTGCTGTCCTTGCAGCAGGTAACGGTAGAGTGAGGGAGTGTTGATATATCTTCTGTTTCTACACTTCCATTCATTTTCCTCTTTCTCCTCTGTCCCTCACTTTCATCTTCTCTACAACAGCCCTGCCCATCGGGGCTTGAAGAAATATATGGGCTGCATGATGCTTCCACGCAGAGCTGAAACCGACCTGCACACGAGTACTGTTAAACTGCTTAGAGGATCTAAGCCTGCCAGGCAAAGCGGTGCGAGTCGGCCCGTCCATGCGTATGAACCCTATTGGTTTCATTGGGCGGCAGGGCTTGAGATGTCATTTCATCTCAACGTCGGGTAAAAGTCCCACAAATTGGAAGCAACGTCTCCAAAATGACCTTTACAGTGTTGACGGGGACGTTAAACCTCAAATCAAACAAACAAACAAATCATCTCCTCTACTGTTTCTTCTAGATCTTTTCTATGGGGCGCCGTTTTACTATTTAATCCGTATTTATAGATATCCATTATTATCTATGGATATCCATAATTCGAATTATGGAAATCCATAATTCGAATTATGGATATCCCTAAATGGAACTGAATAACTGATATCCATTAATCGAATTATGGATATCCATAATTCTCCTCTGCAAATAAACCTAATGAATAATGACTGCTCCCTTTGCACAACAAGAGGCCCATGGGCCACTATGCTCACCAGAGCTCAGGTGGGCACTGCCCAATGGCAGCCATGTATTTTAACATGATATCATTTTAATCTACCAAATGAACCCCCATGTCCAAATGAGCACCCCAGTATCTGAAACATTAGGCCTTTTATGAATTAGAGGGGGTGGGGCATGGACCCAATGGAGCCCTGGTTGGTATCACTAAATGCGTCTTATCATAAGGAACAAGAAAATACATGTATATGGTTTAGCAGTGGGGATCTGTAAGGCCTCTAAAGTGGTGGAGGAGTTTGGGCATGCCCTGTTGATCCCAGGAAAGCCCAAGATTGTTGTCCCTAAATGTGTCTTATCATAAGGACCAAGTATATATATGGTTTAGGGGTGGGAATCTGAACGGTTTCTGAGATTTGAGGCCCTTTTATGAAGTGGAAAGGATAGGAATGGCCCCTGCGAACCCCCTACAGTAGGTGTGCAAATAATAAGGAACAAGAACATATATGATTATTGGGTGGGGATTTGAATGGTTTCTGAAATATAAAGCCTTTTATGAAGTGGAAGGTCGGGGCACATTGCCTCAGCACAAAGTGACCCACAGGTTGGTGTGATTGCAGGGTCGGGCCATTGTGGCGAATCAAGCAAGCGCCTGAGGAAATTCAGGGTGGGAACACTCAATGTCAACACCCTGAGAGGAAGAGTTTGCGAGGTAGTGGAAACACTATCCCGCAGGAAAGTGGATGTCTGTTGTGTCCAGGAGACCAGATACCCTGGTGGAAACTGCCGCACAATCAAAGGCAAGGACACCAAGTATAAGCTCTACTGGTCTGGAAACGATAAAGGCACTGCTGGTGTAGGAGTGTTTGTGGCAGAAGAGTGGATAGAGAAAGTTTTTGAAGTGCAAAGAGTCTCAGATAGAATCATCGAGGTGAAGCTTGTAGTCGGACAGTGCGTGGTTACCCTTCTGTCTGTGTATGCCCCACAGAGTGGTTTAAGTGCTGAAGTCAAGGACTTGTTCTTTGACCAACTGCGTGCTGTGACTGCCAGGATCCCAGGATCCGAACTCCTGATCCCATGCGGAGATTGGAATGGCCACGTAGGCCGTGCAGGCACTGGATACAAGGAAGTGCATGGTGGGATCGGGTATGGTAGACCTGAACCAGATGTTGAGGGTGAGAGGATTCTAGAGTATGCCCTGGCATTTGACCTGCTTCTTGGAAACACATGTTTCAAGAAACGTGACAGTCATCTTATCACATACAAGTCAGGAAGCGCAGCGACGCAGATAGATTTCATCCTTTACCGCAGGACAATGCGCAAACTTGTCACAGATGTGAAATTGATCCCTGGAGAGGAAGTAGCCCTGCAACATCAGCTACTCATATGCGACATGAGGATTGATGTGCCACCAAAACCCAAGCGCAAGTTCACCCCCAGACTAAAAGTTTGGAAGCTGAAAGAATCTCAGTCAAGAAATCATTTCCAGGAGGTTTTCAGCCAGCATGTGAGTGCTTCGGCAGGTGTAGCACATGCTATCACTGAGGATATATGGAACAGCATCAAGACCGGTCTGCTCAAGACAACTGAAGAGGTGTGTGGCACAACTCGGCCCCACCGCTGGCGTCGCGAAACCTGGTGGTGGAATGAGGATGTTAATAAGGTCATTGCAGCCAAGCGACAAGCCTTTAAAGCTTGGAAGACTGGTAAGGGCACCCGTGCATCATATCTTGCGGCCAAACGCATAGCCAGACGTGAGGTGCACCATGCTCGCCAAGAAGCTGAGAAGGAGATCTACAAGAATATTGACCCTAAGTCCTCAGAAGTATACCGCCTTGCTAACCAGATGAGAAGAGAGAATGCCGATGTTGTAGGTGACAAACCAGTAAAGAATGATGCTGGGGAGATATCAATGAGTGAAGACTCAAAGCAGAGGGCCTGGTTAGAACACTACCAAAGGCTACTCAATGTTGAGTTCGACTGGGACCCAGACCACCTGTCTGATGAACCACCAGTGGAAGGGCCACCCATCCCAATCACTATTGATATGGTTAAGAAGGCTATCTCTCAGATGAAGACTGGCAAAGCACCGGGTCCCTCTGGCATAGTGGTGGAGATGATAAGAGCTGCAGGTGATGCGGGTGCCTCGATGATCCGCGACCTTGCAGCTGCAATCATCCGTGATGGGAAGGTACCTTCTGACTGGGAACAGAGTTTCATTGTCTGTCTCTCCGCCCCCGCCCATAGGGGCTTGAAGAAATATATGGGCTGCATGATGCTTCCACCCAGAGCTGAATCCGGCCCGCACACTAGTACTGGTAAACCGCTTAGAGGATCTAAGCCTGTCCAGGAACCGCGGTGCGAGGCGGACCGTCCATGCTAATAAACCTATTGGTTTCATTGGGCGACAGGGCTTGAGATGTCATTTCATCTCAATGTCGGGTAAAAGTCCCACAAAATTGGAAGCAACGTCTCCAAAATGACCTTTACAGTGTTGACGGGGACGTTAAACCTCAAATCAAACAAAATCATTGTCTGTCTCTACAAGGGCAAGGGCGATGCATTGGAATGGGGCAACTACCGTGGTCTCAAGCTAACAGAACAGGTCATGAAAGTCCTGGAGAGGATTGTGGATGGCCTCATTAGGCAGTTGGTGTCCATCGACGATTCCCAGTTTGGCTTCGTCCCAGGAAGAGGCACAACAGATGCAATTTTTGTTGTCCGACAGCTGCAAGAGAAGTATCTGGCGGCCAACAGGAGACTCTACATGGCTTTTGTAGACCTGGAGAAGGCATTTGATCGAGTGCCTCGGAAAGTCATCTGGTGGGCACTAAGAAAACTTGGAGTGGACGAGTGGATTGTGAAACTGGTCCAAGGGATGTACGCTAATGCTCGGAGCCGTGTCCGCGTTGGTGATGGTTACAGTGAAGAATTCGAGGTGAAGGTGGGTGTTCATCAAGGCTCTGTTCTCAGCCCACTGCTTTTCATCATTGTGCTTGAAGCCTTGTCAAGCGAGTTCCGCTCTGGAGTCCCCTGGGAGGACCTGTATGCTGATGACCTTGTCATCATAGCTGAATCCCTTCAGGAATGTGTCAGGAGGCTCTTAACTTGGAAAGACGCAATGGAGGCGAAAGGGCTGAGAGTGAATGCAGGAAAGACAAAGATCATGATCTGTGGTACAGGTCTGGACCTCTTGCAGAGTACAGGCCAGTTCCCATGCGCTGTATGTCGCACTGGAGTGGGCAGCAACAGTATCTTTTGTAATGGCTGCAAGTTCTGGGTGCACAAGAAATGCAGTGGGCTCAAACGCTTGATAGAGGACCCTGATTACAGGTGTACACGGTGCCAAGGAACTGCACGCCCCTTAGATGGCAGACCACAGAGGGAAGTCCAAGTCGGATCCGACAAGCTGGAGGTTGTAGCTTCCTTCTGCTACCTAGGTGATATGCTCTCAGCAGCGGGTGGTTGCGACCTTTCAACTACAACACGTGTGAAAACAGCCTGGAAGAAATTCAAGGAGTTGCTACCAGTTCTCTCTTCCCGCCACCTCTCGTTCAAGACACGTGGCCGTGTGTATAGCTCTTGTGTGCGGAGCGCAATGCTCCATGCCAGTGAGACATGGCCATTGACAAAGCCAAACCTCCAACGTCTACAGCGAAATGACAGGGCAATGATCAGACAGATCTGCAATGTCAAGACACAGGACACTGTCACCATCAGGTCCAGTGAGTTACTTGAGCGTCTTGGCATTGAGGACCTGGACCTCATCCTGAAAGAGAAAAGACTTCGCTGGTATGGACATGTGGAACACTCCAACGGTGCAGTCAAGACTGCCTGTGACATACAGGTAAGTGGAAAGCGGGGGCCAGGAAGGCCCAAGATGACCTGGAAGCAGCTAACAGAAAGAGATTGCAGAGAATGGAAGCTCTCTGCTATCGATCCTCATGATAGACAAGCCTGGAGATCTGGTGTAAGATCTGCCATGTGTGCAGCAAGCCAGCTACCTGGAAGGGGGGCCACTTATGTGGACATTGCCCCTGTACCTGCACGTTAATCAAAAATCCGTTGATGATGATGATGAACGAGTCTTATCATAAGGAACAAGTATATGGTTTAGGGTTGGAGATCTGAACTATTTCTGAGATATATGGCTTTTAATGAAATAAAGCGACGAGGCATGGCCTGGGCATGCCCTGGGGACTCCCAAGCTGGTGTCACTGAATGCGTCTTATCATAAGGAAGATGAATATATATTGTTTGTTTGTTTGTTTGTATTGGAGTTTTACGGCCCAGTCAACACTATTTAGGTCATTTTTGAGCCGGTCAGTTTACCTATCAACACTTTCCTGGGCAGGCTTATACGTAAGCGGTTAACCAGTTCAGTGCACATTCTTTCGCCAGAAACTGACAACTGCCTTTCTTGAATCAGCGGGAGAGAATGACCGTAGAAAAGATTTCATGATCAATCTCCACGAAAGAATGTTGCCGACCCCGGCGGATGAATATATATGGATTTAGGGTGGGGCTAAGAACAGTTTCTGAGACATAAGGTCTTTTGTGAAGTGGAAGGGGTGGGGCAAGGCACCGGGAGACTCCCAGGTTGGTGTCAATGAATGTGTCTTATCATTAGGAACAAGAATATATGTGGTTTAGGGGTAGCCATCTGTAGGGTTTCTGAGATATTGTGAGATTATGAAATGGAGGGGGTTGGGCATGGCCCCAGCACATCCCTGGGGACCCCCAGGTTGGTGTCACTGAATGCGTCTTATCATAATGAACAAGAACATATATGGTTTAGGGGTGAGGATCTGAACAGTTTCTGAGATATATGGCCTTTTGTGAAGTGAAGGGGTGGGGCAAGGCCCCGGCTTATCCCTGAGGACCCCCAGGTTGGTGTCAATGAAAGTGTCTTATCATAAGGATCAAGAATATATGTGGTTTAGGGGTGGGGATCTGTAAGGTTTTCAAGATATTGGGCCTTTTATGAAATGGAGGGGGTTGGGCATGGCCCCGGCGCATCCCGGGACTCCCAGGTTGATGGGTCTTATCATAAGAAACAAGAATATATATGGTTTAGGGGTGGGGATCTGAATGGTTTCCAAGATATTGGGCCTTTTATTAAGTGGAGGGGGTGGAGCATGGCCTCGGCGCATCCCTGAGGACCCACAGGCTGGTGTCACTGAATGCGTTTTATCAATAGAAACAAGAATATATATGGTTTAGGGGTGGGGATCTGTAAGGTTTCCAAGATATTGGGCCTTTTATGATTGATTGATTGATTTGAGGTTTAACGTCCCCGTCAACACTGTAAAGGTCATTTTGGAGACGTTGCTTCCAATTTTGTGGGACTTCTACCCGACATTGAGATGAAATGACATCTCAAGCCCTGTCGCCCAATGAAACCAATAGGGTTTACTAGCATGGACGGCCCGCCTCGCACTGCGGTTCCTGGACAGGCTTAGATCCTCTAAGCGGTTTACCAGTACTAGTGTGCGGGCCGGATTCAGCTCTGCGTGGAAGCATCATGCAGCCCATATATTTCTTCAAGCCCCTATGGGCGGGGGCCATGGGCCTTTTATGAAATGGAGGGGGTAGGGCATGGCCCCGGCGCATCCCGGGGACTCCCAGGTTGATGTCACTGAATGGGTCTTATCATAAGGAACAAGAATATATATGGTTTAGGGGTGGGGATCTAAATGGTTTCCAAGATATTGGGCCTTTTATTAAGTGGAGTGGGTTGGGCATGGCCTCGGCGCATCCCTGAGGACCCACAGGCTGGTGTCACTGAATGCGTCTTATCAATAGGAACAAGAATATATATGGTTTAGGGGTCGGGATCTGAATGGTTTCTGTGATATATATATGGCCTTTTATGAAGTGGAGGGGGTGGGGTATGGCCCTGGCACAACCTGGGGGACCCTCAGGTTGGCATAAAAGCATATGGTTGAGAGGAGTTCACTCACGAAACATTTCTATAAAAGTTTTGTCAAAATATCTGCAATGACTTGGCAGTAAATGCCATTTTTCAATTTTCCCCATTATAAGTCTATGGAAACTCTAAGTTGCCATAGCAACCAAACTAATGAGCCGATTTTCATAAAAAAAACACAAACTTTCAATCCCCCAGCCCAAGGATGCTACAGATAAAATTTGGGCCCAGAGGCCTCAGAAGAGAAGATGATAAAAAGTGTTGACGCCAGACATACAACGACGACAGACAACTGCCTATCCTATAAGCTCCCCCGGAGCCTTCGAATCTGGTGAGCTAAAAAACTCGACTATTCGCGTCAGGTTTCCGATTTAAGTGTGTAATAAAAGCCGGGATGGAGGTAATGCAGGGTAGGCTTAGTGGTGGCCTATGGTGTGGGAGAGAGATACTTTGTTTGATTTGAGGTTTACCGTCCCCTTCAATACTATTTAGGTCATTTTGGAGACGTTGCTTCCAATTATGTTGGGCATTAAGACTTCATTGAGATGAAATGACATCTCAATCCCGCCGGTCTCGGCGGCTCAGTCGGATGCGAGTCTGACTGGTGATCAGGAGGACGCGGGTTCCATACCTGCCAGGGTCGGCAACATTCTTTCGTGGAGATTGCTCATGAAATCTTTTCTACGGTCATTCTCTCCCTTCCGCTGATTCAAGAAGGGCAATTGTCAGTTTCTGGCGAAAGAATGTGCACTGTACTGGTTAACTGCTTACGAATATGTCTGTCCAGGAAATGTGTGGATAGGTAAACTGTCTGTCTCAAAAATGACCTAAATTAGTGTTGACTGGGCCATTAAACTCAATACAAACAAACATCTCAATCCCTGTCGCCCATTGACTCGCACGACTTTGTTAGGACAGGCTTAGACCTTTCAAACGGTTTACCAGTACTCTCATCTCATTTGTTTGTTTGTTTGATTTGAGGTTTAACGTCCCCATCAACACTGTAAAGGTAATTTTGGAGACGTTGCTTCCAATTTTGTGGGACTTTAACCCGACGTTAATATGAAATGACTTCTCTAGCCCTGTCGCCCAATGAAACCAATAGGGTTTATAAGCATGGACGGTCCGACTCGCACCGCTTTGCCTGGGCAGGCTTAAATCCTCTAAGGGGTTTACTAGTACTCATGTGCGGGTCGGATTTAGCTATGCATGGAAGCATCGTGCAGCCCATATATTTCTTCATGCCCCAATGGGCGGGGGCCACTCTCAGCTCATGCAGCAAAATCTATTTCTCCAAGCCCCAATGGGCGGGGGCCAGGAGATATATCTGAATCTGCCTGGTACTCCATACATCTCAAGTAGAGTATCATATGGATATATGTTAATACTATATAAAACGACTATGTGCATTTTTCTCTATGCAGAAAGCATGCACGTATTGCTTGTTTGAATCATTATAATCTGACGTCCGACTTTCAGTATCATAGAGGTGATTCCAGAGGGCCGCAATTTCCAGATCTTACGGCTGGTTCCGATATTTAACTGCACACCTGACGGGCGTTCAGTGTATGGCGTCCTTTGCTTTGGAAGCCTTACGGGCTGACAAGGCTGCACGGCAGAGAGGTCCCTTTGACTGGCCATCATCTTCCAGCGATGATGAAGACCTTGAAGATTTTGAAGATTTTTACATTAACCAATCACTTGTCTTAGGGAGAAACCATTAAACCAAAAGCTTTGGCGGTGATTTATGGATATCCATAAATTGATCTGAATTATGGATATCCATAAATCGAATTATGGATATCCATAATTCGAAATATGGATATCCATTATTTGGCTGATTAATGGATATCCATAAATCGAATTATGGATATCCATAATTCGATTTATGGATATCTATAAATACGGATTAAAAAGTAAAACGGCGCCCCATACTTTTCCTCTTTCTCTTGGAGAAGACAAAATGATCCACTAGGGTTGACCTGTCGTTAAACTCAAAACAATCGATGAATCATTTTTTCTTTGTCGAATTTTTGAACCCACTTGGACCTTGTCAAATCAGAACCAGAATCAGAATTGTTACTGGTGACACGTCAACTGTCATTCATACACCAGGACCTGTGATATGGGAAGTTAGTCTCTATATTTTTTTCAACAAAATATCTAGACCAGAGGACCAGTGGTCCTGTAAACGCTCACCTGACATCAACCCAGGGCTACCATTTGAACAAACTATGATAGGTCCGAGTAAATAAGTCCAATTTTTTTTAAAAATCCGTCCAATAATGGTCCAAGTACCCAATTCTACTTGCCAAGTTTCAATGTCATTGGCCTTATGGTTCCAGAGAAGAAGAATTTGAAAGGTTTTTACTTTGTATGGGCATGGACGCCATCTTGGTCATGTGACCTGGACCGTATTAGCAGTTTTCATTAGTTCATCGCATAAAGGCTCCGTATCAAATTTTATTTCAGTTCGCCCAGTAGTTTCTGACATATGGAACCTGAGTGATCTTGGTCCCAGACCTTTCTTACCCATAAATCTTCATGTATTCAGTTACTTTACATGATCTACCAATTTTTGTGACACTGTCTTCAATGGTTTCATAAAAATCCATTATTTTCACTTTTTCCCATGCAAAAGCCTAAGTCGGCAAATTTGACATTGGCGTAAAATAGGTCACGGTCAATCCAGAATCACCATTTGAACAAATTATGATAGGCCTGAGTGCTATGTGCCAAGTTTCAAGGTCATTGGCCGTACGGTTCCGAAGAAGAATGTTAAAGGGTTTTTACCATATATGGGCATGGCCACCATCTTGGTCATGTGACCTGAACCATATCAGCAAATTTTCATTTGTTCATCACATAAAGGATCAATATCAAATTTCACTTGAATTGGTCCAGCAGTTTCTGAGAAAAAAATGTTTGAAATATGGTCCCAGATCACTGAATGACCTTGACCATTCTTACCTATACATCTTCATGTATTCAGTAACTTTACCTGATCTACAAATTTTGGTGAGACTTTCTTCAATGGTTTCCAAAAAATCCATTATTTTCACTTTTTCCCATGCAAAAGCCTAAGTTGACTTTGATATTGCCGTAAAATAGGTCAAGGTCAACCCAGTGTCACCATTTGTACAAACTATGATGGGCCCGAGTACCATATGCTATACGCCAAGTTTCAAGGCCATTGGCGAAGAAGATTTTTAGAGAAGTTCTGGAGAAGAAGATTTATGACGGCTTTTTACTATATATCTGCATGGCAGCCATCTTGGTCAGGTGATCTAGACCATATTGGCAACTTTTCATTTGTTCAACACACGAAGGCTCCATATTGAATTCCACTTCAATTGGCTCAGTAGTTTCTGAGAAAAAAAAATGTTTTTTTTTTTTTAAATATGGAACCTGATTGACCTTGGTCAAAGGTCAATGAATGACCTTAGACCTTTCTTACCTATAGATCTTCATGCATTCAGTTACTTTACCTGATCTACCAATTTTGGTGACACTGTCTTCAATGGTTTTCTAAAAATCCATTATTTTCACTTTTTTCCGATGCAAAAGTCTTAGTCGGCAAATTTGACATTGCTGTAAAATAGGTCAATGTCAACCCAGGGTCACCATTTGTACAAACTATGATGGGCCTGAGTACCATATGCTACTTGCCAAGTTTCAAGGCCATTGGCCTTACGGTTCTGGAGAAGAAGAATTTTGAAATCTTTTAACCATATCTGGGCGTGGCCGCCATCTTGGTCACGTGATCTAGATGGTATTGGCAATTTTTCATTTGTTCAACTCACAAAGGCTCCATATTGAATTTCACTTCAATTGGCCCGGTAGTTTCTGAGAAAAAAATGTTTGAAATATAGAACCTGAATGACCTTGGTCTATGGTCAATGAATGACCTTGACCTTTCTAACCCATAGCTCTTCATGTTTTCAGTTATTTTACCTGATCTACAAATTCTGGTGACACTAACTTCAATGGTTTCCTAAAGATCCATTATTTTCACTTTTCTCCATGCAAAAGCCTAAGTCGGCAAACTTGACTTTGCTGTAAAATAGGTCAAGATCAACCCACAATCACCATTTGTACAAGCTCTGATGGGCCTGAGTACCATATGCTACATGCCGAATTTCAAGGCCACTGGCCTTACAGTTCTGGAGAAGATTTTTGAAGGCTTATTACCATATATGGGCATGGTGGCCATCTTGGTCATGTGATCCAGACCCCGCAAACAAACTTTAATTGCTGGTCAATAGGTCAAGGTCAGCCAAGGGTCACCATTTGTACAAACTATGATGGGCCCGAGTACCATATGCTACATGCCAAGTTTCAAGGCCATTGGCCTTACAGTTCTAGAGAAGAAGAATTTTGAAGGCTTTTTATCATATATAGGCGTGGCCGCCATCTATGTCATGTGACCTAGACCATATTGGCAACTTTTCATTTGTTCAACTCACAAAGGCTCCATATCGAATTTCACTTCAATTGGTTTGGTAGTTTCTGAGAAAAAAATGTTTGAAATCTGGAACCTGAATGACCTTGGTCTAAGGTCAATGAATGACCTTGACCTTTCTAACCAATAGATCTTCATGTATTCAATTACTTTACCTGATCTACAAATTTTGGTGACACTGTCTTCAATGGTTTCCTAAAAATCCATTATTTTCACTTTTCTCCATGCAAAAGCCTACGTCGGCATATTTGACATTGCTGTAAAATAGGTCAAGGTCAACCCAGGGTCACCATTTGTACAAGCCATGATGGGCCCGTGTACCATATGCTACATGCCAAGTTTCAAGGCCATTGGCCTTACAGTTCTAGAGAAGAAGGATTTTGAAGGCTTTTTATCATATATAGGCGTGGCCGCCATCTTGGTCATGTGACCTAGACCATATGAGCAACTTTTCATTTGTTCAACTCACAAAGGCTCCATATCAAATTTCACTTCAATTGGTTCGGTAGTTTCTGAGAAAAAAATGTTTGAAATCTGGAACCTGAATGACCTTGGTCTAAGGTCAATGAATGACCTTGACCTTTCTAACCCATAGATCTTCATGTATTCAATTACTTTTCCTGATCTACAAATTTTGGTGACACTGTCTTCAATGGTTTCCTAAAAATCCATTATTTTCACTTTTCTCCATGCAAAAGCCTAAGTTGGCATATTTGACATTGCTGTAAAATAGGTCAAGGTCAACCCAGGGTCACCATTTGTACAAGCCATGATGGGCCCGAGTACCATATGCTACATGCCAAGTTTCAAGGCCATTGGCCTTATGGTTCTGGAGAAGAAGATTTTTGAAGGCTTTTTACCATATATGGGCATGGCGGCCATCTTGGTCATGTGATCCAGACCCCGCGAACAAACTTTCGTTCCCCCATCCCACTGAGGCTCCATATGAAATTTGGCTTTGATTGGCCCTGCAGTATAGGAGAAGAAGATCTTTGAAAATGGTGGACGGACGGACGGACGGACGGACGGACGGACGGACGACGGACCATGGCTATACTATAAGCTCACCTATGAGCCTAAAGGCTCAGGTGAGCTAATAACTGCTTGATCTACGACTGACATTGTTATCATAATAATTATTCCTCATAAATCAACTTTCCTCAGTACTTTCAGTACTTTGATTTATGTTTGTATTTTCCCTTTGAATTTATTTTCTATTTTTCTTTTTTCTAAACACATACATGTACCGTACATGTATTTACATAAGTCATTTGTATAGTTGGATGAAATCCTTGAAACAAGAGGCTCAATGAGCTTAACCAATCACCTGAGGAACATTTTAGAAAGCTGTTTGTCTCATGGTTTCAGAGCAGAAGATTTTTTGAAGTTCTTCCAATTATAAATCAGTGGGAGATAATGAGCTAATGGTAGTAGCCAATTTGGACGCCATAGGGCTAGCAGAATTTATGCTGATGACCACTGCTGTTGCAACAATAATAAATATCGAATCTCAGGGCCTTATAGATTCAGAAGAAGATTTCTCAATTTTTCATATTATTAGTCTACAGGAGCTAATGAGTGAGTGCATTTTAGTTTTATGTTCCACCAACAGCGAAGGTGATACTGAGACAGGACCTCAGTTTAAAGAATAATCTGGAAGTCTGGAGAAGCCCTGGATCTATCCTGCCATCCTTTGTTTATCAGGCAGGTTGCGTAACCATTACACCACAGAGGCCTCTATAGGAGCTAACGGGCCCAATGACATAGTCATTTTGGACCCTAGGGGCATGGTTGGTAGGATTACATACTGAATATCTAAGCTCTGGGCCTTATGGTTTCAGAGAAGAAGATTTTTTAAGTGTTTTTTTTTTTTATTGTGATAAGTCAAGTGGAAGCTAATGAGCCCTGGTGAGTAGCCAACTTGGAGCCCAGGGGCATGATTGGTAGGGTTTATATAGATGAACACTCAGCATTGTAACATATGAAATATCCAGGCTCAAAGCCTAATGGTTTCAGAGAAGAATTTTGATTTTTTTTTCCATTACATGTCCATGGGAGCTAATGAGGCCTGGAGCATGGCTATTTTGGACCCCAGGGGCATGATTGGCAGGATTCTTGTTGGTGAGCACTTGGCATTGCTACATACTAAATATCTAAGATCTGGGTCTTATGATCTCAAAATGTTTTTCATTTTTAATTTATGGGAGCTAATGAGCCCCGGGGCATGGCCACTTTTGACCTCAGAGGCATGGTTGGCAGGATTTATGTAGCTGACCATTTCACGTTATCTAAGCTATGGGCTTTATGGTATAAGAGAAGAATTTTTTTAAGCATGTTCCTTTATAAATCTATGAGAGCTAAGGAGTCCTGGGGCATGGCCAATTCGGACCCCCAGGGGCATGATCGGCAGGATTTATGTAAGGGACCACCTGGCCTTGCTACATTCTAAATATCTTAGCTCTGGGCCTTGTGGATTCAGAGAAGAAGATTTAAAAAAAAATTTGATTGTAAGTCTATGGGAGCTTCTGAGCCCCGGGGTGTGGCCAATTCTGACCCCAGGGGCATGATTGGCAGGATGTAAGGGACCATCTGGCCTTGCTACATTCTAAATATCTTAGCTCTGGGCCTTGTGGATTCAGGGAAGAAGATTTAAAAAAAAAATCCATTGGAAGTCTATGGGAGCTTCTGAGCCCTGGGGTGTGGCCAATTCTGATCCCAGGGGCATGATTGGTAGCATTTATGTAGGGGACCACTTGACGTTGATGTATACTAAATATCTTAGCTTTGAGCCTTGTGGATTCAGAGAAAAAAGTTTTTAAAGTTTTTCCATTGCAAGTCTATAGGAGCTTATGAGCGCCGGGGCGAGGCCAATTCTGACCCAAGGGGCACGATTGGCAGGATTTATGTAGGTGACCATTTTGCATTGCTACATACTAAATATCGGAGCTATAGGCTTTATGGTTTCGGAGAAGGAGATTTTTGAAGATTCTTTTCCATTATTAGTCTATGGAAGCTAAGGAGCCCCGGGGCTTGCCTAATTTGGACCCCAGGGGCACGACTGGCAGGATTTATGCAGAGGACCACTTGACGTTACTACATACTAAATATCTAAGCTCTGGGCCTTGTGGTTTCAGAGAAGATTTTTTGTTTTTCCCATTGTAAGTATGGGAGCTATATGTATCCATGGCAGCAAGAGTTTCCATCTGATCTGCACCAAAACATTATGCATCTTTTCCCTCTACCTGATAATTCTTCACATGAAATTTAATCATGATTTGGCCTATCTGCTTAAAAGATATACTTATTTGAAAACCGACAACGGATGCCGAAGCATTGGCATACTATTACCTCACACAGTGTTATTGATAAGCTTTTGCCCGAGGAGTACTGTTACTCCTTCAACATAAGACATAGGCGTATCCTGTGATTCTTTGAGAGTATCGGTACTCTTAAATTCAAAACTAGGGTCGTATCTTCATCTGTCATCACAGGATGGCTGCTAAGTGCACTTATAATTATGTCAGACGTGGTAATGGCCATATGTAAAAGACGTTAAACACGTATTCTATCATTGTAACATACCAATATACATTTTCATGTTAAATAAGCTTGCGGACAGCAAAATGAAAAATTACTTTTTCTTCTAAAGAATGTAAATCCAGCCATTGTGGTCGTCTACTTCGCATGTGTTCTTGGAATTTCCCAGACGCCATTGAAGGCTCGTTTTGATCAGACTGTGCAGGCTGGTCGGAGTCTTCTGCCGTCGAACAGATCATATTGTCAATAAAACGTTCTCAAACCCATGTTTTGTGTCTCCAGCGGCCTTATGTGCTTCGCGTTCAACGGCGGGAAATCTCCGAGAATTGCAGCAACTGCATGCGATTAGTAAAAGGCGAGAATTCAGCGCTCAGCAAAAATACAATGAAACGTGTGACCAGTGAAGACTCAGATCAGCAAGCGCATATGTGAAAGCTAATCAGTCTGCCCCGGTTGCTGTGTTTGCGTTCTTTTATGATGCACTGCCAGTCATTCTGCTTAATGTTCAAAGACGCCGGCGAGACATTTTAGGGTGTTAATTTAATCGGCTACTTGATAGATAGCGGTAAATAAGCATGCACCGCATGCTGACCACCTGTGATTCACAATTAGATATAATTTAGGTACCCAAGTATTACAGGTTAATCCTGCCATTGTGACTCAATAAATATGATTTTGGTCAAATTTATACGGAACACGGCAGACAAAGATTTCAGTCCGTGCAGCGGTGGTTCTATCTCAGACGTGCATTGACGTCAATGTTGCGAGAAAAAAATACGTCGGGATGATAAAAGTATGGAAAATAGAAGTGGAGTCAAAAGTAAACAACCACCATGATGCAATAATCAAAGGTGCCGATATACACATGCCGGAAAACGGCAATAAACAAGGTTTTTAAGCCTCCGGTTAAGAGTTTTCGCCAATGGCCAAAGGACGCGAAAAAAAATGGGTCATGGACGCAAATGTTCTTGCACCTGCGGCCTGTGGACGCTAAGCAGAAAGAGATAGCGCTAACGCTGCCTGGTCGGATATATATTAGCTGTTACATTAAACATTAATTTTCCTAGCCCGGTTGTTGTTGCTTCTGTTTTGTTTTTCCACAAAATACAGAGTAATCCATTTCAACGTGAATCTCTGCGATTTGGGAGAAAAAGCTGCCAGAAATTTTTGATATTTGTTCTTGCGTTTTTCTCCACAAAAAGAAAAAGTGGTCTTATCTTTTTATCGTCTGCGCGTCTGTTTTGATATTTAATTCCTAACTACATGACAATGTGAATCTGTAGATCTGTCGAACCCAATTTTTTTTTCTCGAAGATGACACTCCGTAGAAGTCAATGTGGTTGCCTAACAGTATTCAGGATCGTATTTTATGCACGCTTGTCATAAAGTTACTGTTCATGCTTCAGGTGTTTTTAATAAAGTTAATAATGCGGGCGGCTTCCCTTAGATAATAAATACCGTTATATAATCACGCATCAATAATCGGTTTCCTAATCATATTGATAGTTGTCATAACTTGAGGCTGATTAAATATAAGCGGATCGGTATTCAATATATGATCGTCAAAAGGTAAGGTTGAAGTGTTTCAGCGTAATTAAAACAAATGCCATCATTCGTGAATGGATGAATTTGAATCGTTCTTGAAGATTGGAACAGTTTTTGTTGAAGACTATGATGCGGCGAAAATTACCGCGATTTCGATTACTTTTTGTCAGCCCCCCCCATAGCCGATACGACTGCAATGGAACGGACTTGGCGTATCGCCAATTTGACGGTCGTATTTGGTACGACTTTTTCCTCATTTAGAGTCGTATTTACGACGATACTACCCTTATCAATTACTCTGCCTCACATGAGCCTTCAGCTCGGTGAGCTAATGAAATGCATGTCCAAATACAAAGAGATCTGTTGGCTTGCTCCTCCCCTATAGCCAACCCTTACCACCCTTTACTTTCTTCTCAAAGAATAATTTACCAAATGCAATACATAAGAAGAGGGCAAGACATTGTTGTTATTATAATTATTATTATTATAAATATAATTATTATTATCAAGGTAAAAGCCAAACATGAAGAAACTGCCTTAGCCTTTATTTTTGATGTTTTTTTATCATTCATGGATATATTTTTTCAAAATTCCCGGACTTTTCCCTGACTTTTGCTAAAATTTCAAAATTCCCTGACAATTCCCTGACCTTGAAAAAATATTTTTTTCCCTGACTTTTTCCCTGACAGTGGCCACCCCCGTATTTTTCCAAGCCCCGATGAGCAGGGGCCTAATCTTATTCGCCCAATCTTGGAATATGGTAGTTGTATGTGGGACCCCAGTGGAGTGGTCCTTAATGAAGAAATTGAAAAAGTTCAGAATAGAGCTGCTAAATTTGTAATTATTGCTTTGAAACTGGGAGCATGACTAGAATACTTGGAAAATTAAGATGGGAGTCTCTCAAGAAAAGGAGAAAAGACAGTAGGCTCATTCTTTCAAACAAAGGTCTAAAGGCTGCTGCCAGCCTTCCAACAGAAGACCTTGTATCCCCAGCTATGCTCTGTAGAAATCACCATTCATTGGTGTTTCAGACCCTTACTGCAAGAACGGACACTTATAAAGAATCGTTCTTTCCCCCCAACTATTAGAGATTGGAATGCCCTTCCCAATTCGATTATTTCCACAGCCGAAGGTGCGCATGATTGTGTAGCTAAGTTTACCTCTTTGGTTAGAGCTAGGGACTAATTTCCCATATCACAGGTCCTGGTGTATGAATGTCATCTGACGTGTCACCAGTAACAATTCTGATTCCAGTTAGCACAAACAAGGTGGTGTGACTAGGATTTTATAATTGTCTGAAAGCAACTTTACTGCCATTATATAAAAAGAAATTGTGTATAAGATATAGTTCTAACAAATTGACCTGAGACTGGTGAACTCTATTAACATAATTTCACACCCGACTGAATGCATATATTTATCTTCACCGTTTTCCGAAGAGGGCAATGTTGTTATACAATACATTGAGGTTGGTAAATGGGTCGCTATTCACGAGATGCTGAAAAATTCACAAGAAGTCTACTAAAGCCGAAGTATTAGGCGATAACATTGACTAATTTATTCCTTGCATAAAGGTCTGTCTCATGACAAATTGTTCAAACTAAAGCAATCACACAACAGGCATACGGCGCTAGGGCAACGTCAAATCAACTTTGGTACAATGTTGATGTCTTTATCAAATGCAATGCACAATAAAAAAGATTTTTTTTAAAAAGATCCTTTGACAATCATTATGAGCAAATAGGATAATTTAAGTGATGGGATGGTGTCTATGAGCACTCGATATACATAGATTGCTGATGTTTAAAAGAGCTTAAGACTTCCATGTAACGAAAGCATATCAATTATAACGTATCTGCCGATGTAGTCAAAGAGCTTAAAAATTATCTCACCTCCATAATTAAAGACACCCACATTTAAAGTGTATTTTTACGCGGACACCTAAATAAGGTCATGCACCGGCACTCAGTTATCACCAATAGATAAAAAGAAGGGGATTAGATAATAGACTGCATGCATGTGCTGGATGATCTGAGTCTTTTCTGGTCGAAAAAACAACATGCAAACTTGGATCAACATATGCATCCATTCATTATGGCAAAGTTATTGTTTTTATCTCTTATGTAGCTGTTTTGTTTGTTTGTATTGGAGTTTTACGGCCCAGTCAACACTATTTAGGTCATTTTTGAGCCGGTCAGTTTACCTATCAACACTTTCCTGGGCAGGCTTATACGTAAGCGGTTAACCAGTACAGTGCACATTCTTTCGCCAGAAACTGACAACTGCCCTTCTTGAATCAGCGGAAGAGAGAGAACGACCGTAGAAAAGATTTCATGATCAATCTCCACGAAAGAATGTTGCCGACCCCGGCGGGAGTCGAACCCGCGTCCTCCTGATCACCAGTCAGACGCGCATCCGACTGAGCCACTGAGGCCGGCCTTATGTAGCTGTGGCTGTAGAAAATTTGTGCAAGTCTCAAAGATTTTAATGGTTCTTGCATTCCTCAAAGATTAGGATTAGACGGCATGCAAGCGCATGATGGTCTACTTTTTTAAGTGCCACATACAGACATGCACAATGTAAGATCATGATGTGCATTCATTCTATATAATTTTTTCATGACAGCGATGCAGATGCGATCTGAAAAATACTAACCCTTGTCCTGCTGAGCCCGGATATGCATTATCTGAAGAAGCCATCTGACCTGGATCTACATTGTTTGCCATTCAGATTGTGCATAAGGAAATTGGGGTGTTTAGGCTTGTTTCTTGTTTCTGTGAGATAGCTTCAAACTCCTGTGGTGGAATGCCAAGACTGCAGAGGAGTTCAAAGCCCGCACAGTATAAGATTGAGACGGTCTCGGGTCTTTTCGCCCGTGAGTCGTTTCGCCCATGAGTCGTTTCGCCCGTGGGTCATTTCGCCCCGGGCTGTTTCGCCCTGGGTCGTTTCGCCCTGATTAGGTGGGTCGTTTCGCCATTATTTTTTTCAAGCCCTGTTGACTGAGGTTATGTTTGTTTTGGAACGCAAAGGGATTAATGGGGGTATTGGGAGTTCCAGAAAACATGGTTTTGCCCTCGTTTGGTGCAGCTGGACGACCTACTGAGGGCTTCTACTTCAGGTGTGAGCAGCTGCGCAACCATCTTTTTGAGAAAGATATTCGAGCTCACATAAGGTTAACAAGTCTTCGCAATAAAATGGGATTTATGGCTGTGTAAAATGACTGTTTATATTTAAAAATGTGGCATATTTTTCTTTCTGCTCAAAACATAGATTTGGGATTAGAACCATCTAATTGTCTTTGTTCTAGAATCAGAAATAAGAGAAATAAAGTATATGCGAAACCCCATTTTTCACAGTATAAAGTTGGGTTTAGAGGAGACGTTATTGCATAGACTTGCTTACATGATGTTTTATTTACTTATCAGTTGTTCTTTCTGCACAAATAGTGACGTAATATAACTACCAAGTCGCTGACGTTGGTAGATTCCGCAACCGGGAGGAAACCCACAACCTATTTTCGTGAGCAGTGTATACCCCTGTAAACCCCAGTTCACTTAAAATACACTGGTATTTACGGGAGTGTTCATTGTACGGACTTGTTAACGTGATGATGAAATAAATAAATAAACTTACCTCAATCGCTGCAATGCACTTTGATTTAAACTAGAAATGTGTTAATACAACACAAATGCCCCCGCCCAGGGGCCTACCCCCCCACCCCCGCAAAGGAAAACGACTCATATTACAATAACACCTGTCATTGGACAGCATAACTCCCCTGGAAAAGTGTCCTTAGGTCATTGGCATAGATTGGTGTATGGCTAATTAAACCTTGGAAAAATAACTATCAACAGACCAAATAGGAACTCAATCCATAAAATGGTTTGAAAATATGAGCTCTTACAATCGTTAACATTGAACATTTCTAAGTCTGCAACCTTGACCTTAAGGTCATGGGGCAAGGGCGGGGTTATGGCTCAATGAAACTTTTGACCTGTATCTCTCATCATTCCAAATATGTAGCAATTCCATCACATGGTTCAGGAAATATGAAGTCTCAAAAAATATAACATAAAAAATTTCTATGTCTGTGACCTTGAACTTGAGGTAAGGGGTGGGGGTATGGCTCAATGAAAGTTTGGACCTGCAACTATTGTCATACCAAATATGAAGCAAATCCATTATAAAGTTTTGAAAATATAAGCTATTAACATACTTAAATTTGAAAAATTCTATGTCTGCGACCTTGACGTTGAAGTCATAGGCATGGGTGGAGGTATTACTGAATAAAACTTTGGACCTGCATCTATCATCAATCCAAATATGAACCAAATGAATCACAAAAGTTCAAGTTCAACGTGGTACAAATACCTTAACCTGAGTCTTAAACATTAAAAATTTTCTAGGTCTGTGACCTTGACCTTGGGGTCATGGGTATGGGCGGGGGTATTGCTGAATAAATCTTTGGACCTATATGTATCATCATACCGAATATGAACCAAATTCATTACACGGTTTGGAAAATATGAGCCCAAGTTCTACCTGGTACAAATACCTTAACCTGGGTCTTAAACATTAAAAATTTCAAAGTTCATGACCTTGACCTTGAGGTCATGGGTATGGATGGGGGTATTGCTGAATAAAACTTTGGACCTATATCTATCATCGTATTAAATATAAACCAAATCCATTGTATGGTTTTGAAAATATGAGCTCAAGTTCTAACTGGTACAAATGCCTTAACCTGGGTCTTAAACGTTAGAAATTTCTAAGTTCGTGACCTTGACCTTGAGGTCACAGGTATGGGTGGGGGCACTACTGAATAAAACTTTGGACCTATATCTATCATCATACTAAATATAAACCAAATCTATTGTATGGTTTGGAAAATATGACCTCAAGTTCTACCTTGTACAAAAACCTTAACCTGAGTCTAACAGGATTACGTACGTACACACTTTCGTACAGAAGGACGTACATTCAGACGCAAGTACGCACATACGGAAAACCGAAAAACTCTATGCCACCGGCATCATCGGATGAGGGGACATAATAAAAAATTTAATATACATAAAACAATTGTCTCGTTAATAGTAATACTGAAACGAACCCAGAGTTGAATACCGAATAACTAAATAACTAAATAAATAAATAAACTTACCTCTCGGGAATGTGATGCTGAAACACTCGTTGTATTAAATGGAAAATAAGTAAATAAATAAATTACCTGTACCGCAAAGACGATGCTTTCTGCCACAAGCATTGCAAGTTACTCCATTCACCCATTTATTCATTTATTTATTCATCCATCTGTCCATTTACTGAATCCAATCCTTTTGTCACTCCCTTAAAATATAATTGCGGCGAAACGACCCACGGGAGTCACGACTCACGGGCGAAACGACCCACCCCCAAAATCAGGGCGAAACGACTCAGGGCGAAACGACCCACGGGCGAAACGACCCGGAACCATTGAGACTCAGAGGTATGCGTTTTAGGATACCTCTGTGTTTGGATTGTAAATAGTTTTAAGGACTCATCCAGAGATGATTTTTTCTTTTTTGTGCTAAATTCTAAATTTAGCCACCCACCCAACTGAGGTAATAGCCAAATATGACCGACTCAGTATGAGAGGATAGATAGATACTAATAGAGTCGCTCAAGAAAAGAAGAGACAGTAGGCTCATACTCTTATACAAAGGTCTAAAGGGTGCTGCCAGCATTCCTACGGATGACCTTGTTCCCCCAGGTAAGCACTGTAGAAAGCACCTCTCAATGACGTTTCAGACCCTTACTGCAAGAACTGACTTTATACAAAGAATCGTTCTGCCCCGAACCAAGAAAAGGAGAAAAGACAGTTGGCTAATCCTTTTATACAAAGGTCTAAAGGGTGCTGCAAGCATCCCAACAGATGACCTTGTTCCCCCAGCTAGACACTGTAGAAATCACCATTCGTTCGCATTTCAGACCCTTAGCGCAAGAACTGACATTTATAAGGAGTCGTTCTTCCCCAGAATTAGAGATACAGATGACTTACTGAAACTTCAGGCTGACATAGATAGATTAGGATGTTGGGCCAGAAAATTGGGCATGAGATTTCAACCAGTTAAATGCAATATTATGCAGATAACAAGTTAGAGATCTAATAAAGTTGAGGCTTCTTACACCTTAGAGGGAACGGTCCTCGAAAATGTGAATTCCATTAAATACCTTGGTGTGACAATCACTCACGATTTGAGATGGAATACACACATTAGCAATATGTGTACAAAGGCGAATAGAACACTTGGTTTCCTGAGGGGAAATCTTCATCAGTGTCCTCAGGATGTGAAAGAGACAGCATACAAGGGACTTGTTCGCCCAATCTTGGAATATGGTAGTTGCATCTGGGACCCAAGCGGAGTGGTCCTTAATGAAGAAATTGAAAAAGTTCAGAATAGAGCTGCTAGATTTGTAACTGGAAATTATTGCTTTGAAACTGGGAGCATGACTGGAATTCTAGGAAAATTAAGATGGGAGTCTCTCAAGAAAAGGAGAAGAGACGGTAGGCTCATACTCTTATACAAAGGTCTAAAGGGTGCTGCCAGCATTCCAACAGATGACCTTGTTCCCCCGGCTAGACACTGTAGAAAGCACCATTCAATGACGTTTCAGACCCTTACTGCAAGAACGGATATTTATAAAGAATCATTTTTCCCCCGAACCATTAGAGATTGGAATGCCCTTCCCGATTCTATTATTTTGACGGCTGAAGGTGCTGAGGATTGTGTAGCTAACTTTACATCTTTGGTTAGAGCTAGGGACTAACTTCCCATATCACAGGTCCTGGTGTATGAATGTCATTTGACGTGTCACCAGTAACAATTGCACGACCCGCAGAAAAAGCGACCGACTGAAGTCGGTTGATTTCTAAGAGTGCCCTAAAATCACCGTGTCATTCTGTCATTCGGTCATTCTGTCAGTCTGTCTGTCCGTCCGTAACCCGTTTGTGAAAATTGGTGATAGTGACTTAACCGCTTGGAATATTTAAACAATTTTTGGCATACTGATAGATATCAATGAGATCTATCCAATGAACTTGCAAAATATTACATTCCATTTAGTATAGCCTCTCCGAGGCGAAAAATGTGAAAATTTTCGAACTGCTTCTCCTCGGAAACCGTTGGGCCGATTGAAGTCAAATTTCATATGGAGCCTCTATGGGTAGGGGAAACCAAAATTTGCTCATGGGGTCAAGGTCACATGACCAAAATGGTCGCCAAGCCATATATGGTCTGTCTGTCCGTCCGTAACCTGTTTGTGAAAATTGGTGATAGTGACTTGACTTGGAATATTTAAACATTTTTTGGCATACTGATAGATATTAATGAAATCTAACCAATGAACTTGCGAAATATTACATTCCATTTAATATAGCCTCGCCGAGACGAAAAATCCGTAACCCGTTTCTGAAAACTGGTGATAGTGACTTAACCGCTTGGAATACTTAAACATTTTTTGGCATACTGATAGATATCAATGAGATCTAACCAATGAACTTGCGAAATATTACATTCCATTTAGTATAGCCTCGCCGAGGCGAAAAATGTGAATATTTTCGAACTGCTTCTCCTTGGAAACCGTTGGGCCGATTGAAGTCAAATTTCATATGGAGCCTCTATAGGATGGGGGAAACCAAACTTTGCTCATGTGGTCCAGGTCACATGACCAAAATGGCCGCCAAGCCATATATGGTCTGTCTGTCTGTCCGTCCGTAACCCGTTTGTGAAAATTGGTAATCTGGACTTAACCGCTTGGAAAATTTAAACAATTTTTGGCATACTGATAGATATCACTGAGATCTAACCAATGAACTTGCGAAATATTACATTCCATTTAGTATAGCCTCGCCGAGGCGAAAAATGTGAAAATTTTCGAAACTGCTTCTCCTCGGAAACCGTTGGGCCGATTGAAGTCAAATTTCATATGGAGCCTCTATGGGATGGGGGAAACCAAAATTTGCTATGGGGTCCAGGTCACATGACCAAATTGGCCGCCAAGCCATATATGATCTGTCTGTCCGTCCGTAACCCGTTTGTGAAAATTGGTGATAGTGACTTAACCGCTTGGAATATTTAAACAATTTTTGGCATACTGATAGATATCAATGAGATCTAACCAATGAACTTGCGAAATATTACATTCCATTTAGTATAGCGAGGCTATAAATCCGTAACCTGTTTGTGAAAATTGGTGATAGTGACTTAACCACTTGGAATATTTAAACAATTTTTGGCATACTGATAGATATCAATGAGATGTAACCAATGAACTTGCGAAATAGTACATTCCATTTAGTATAGCCTCGCCGAGGCGAAAAATGTGAAAATTTTCGAACTGCTTCTCCTCGGAAACCGTTGGGCCGATTGAAGTCAAATTTCATATGGAGCCTCTATAGGATGGGGGAAACCAAACTTTGCTCATGGGGTCCAGGTCACATGACCAAAATGGCCGCCAAGCCATATATGGTCTGTCTGTCTGTCCGTCTGTAACCCGTTTGTGAAAATTGGTAATCGGGACTTAACCGCTTGGAAAATTTAAACAATTTTTGGCATACTGATAGATATCAATTAGATCTAACCAATGAACTTGCGAAATATTACATTCCATTTAGTATAGCCTCGCCGAGGCGATAAATCCGTAACCTGTTTGTGAAAATTGGTGATAGTGACTTAACCGCTTGGAATATTTAAACAATTTTTGGCATACTGATAGATATCACTGAGATCTAACCAATGAACTTGCGAAATATTACATTCCATTTAGTATAGCCTCGCCGAGGCGAAAAATGTGAAAATTTTCAAACTGCTTCTCCTCGGAAACCGTTGGGACGATTGAAGTCAAATTTCATATGGAGCCTCTATGGGATGGGGGAAACCAAAATTTGCTACGGGGTCCAGGTCACATGACCAAATTGGCCGCCAAGCCATATATGGTCTGTCTGTCTGTCCGTCCGTAACCCGTTTGTGAAAATTGGTGATAGTGACTTAACCACTTGGAATATTTAAACAATTTTTGGCATACTGATAGATATCAATGAGATCTAACCAATGAACTTGCGTAATATTACATTCCATTTAGTATAGCCTCGCCGAGGCGATAAATCCGTAACCTGTTTGTGAAAATTGGTGATAGTGACTTAACCGCTTGGAATATTTAAACAATTTTTGGCATACTGATAGATATCAATGAGATCTAACCAATGAACTTGCGAAATATTACATTCCATTTAGTATAGCCTCGCCGAGGCCAAAAATGTGAAAATTTTCGAACCGCTTCTCCTCGGAAACCGTTGGGCCGATTGAAGTCAAATTTCATATGGAGCCTCTATGGATGGGGGAAACCAAACTTTGCTCATGGGGTCCAGGTCACATGACCAAAATGGCCGCCAAGCCATATATGGTCTGTCTGTCTGTCCGTAACCCGTTTGTGAAAATTGGTAATCGGGACTTAACCGCTTGGAAAATTTAAACAATTTTTGGCATACTGATAGATATCACTGAGATCTAACCAATGAACTTGCGAAATATTACATTCCATTTAGTATAGCCTCGCCGAGGCGAAAAATGTGAAAATTTTCGAACTGCTTCTCCTCGGAAACCGTTGGGCCGATTGAAGTCAAATTTCATATGGAGCCTCTATGGGATGGGGGAAACCAAAATTTGCTATGGGGTCCAGGTCACATGACCAAATTGGCCGCCAAGCCATATATGGTCTGTCTGTCTGTCCGTCCGTAACCCGTTTGTGAAAATTGGTGATAGTGACTTAACCGCTTGGAATATTTAAACAATTTTTGGCATACTGATAGATATCAATGAGATCTAACCAATGAACTTGCGAAATATTACATTCCATTTAGTATAGCCTCGCCTAGGCGATAAAGCCTCGCCTAGGCGATAAATCCGTAACCTGTTTGTGAAAATTGGTGATAGTGACTTAACCCCTTGGAATATTTAAACAATTTTTGGCATACTGATAGATATCAATGAGATCTAACCAATGAACTTGCGAAATATTACATTCCATTTAGTATAGCCTCGCCGAGGCGAAAAATGTGAAAATTTTCGAACTGCTTCTCCTCGGAAACCGTTGGGCCGATTGAAGTCAAATTTCATATGGAGCCTTTATGGGATGGGGCTAACTAAAATTGGCTAATGGGGTCCAGCTCACATGACCAAAATGGCCGCCAAGCCATATATGGTCTGTCTGTCTGTCCGTCCGTAACCCGTTTGTGAAAATTGATGAAAGTGACTTAACCGCTTGGAATATTTAAACAATTTTTGGCATACTGATAGATATCAATGAGATCTAACCAATGTACTTGCGAAATATTACATTCCATTTAGTATAGCCTCGCAGAGGCGAAAAATGTGAAAATTTTTGAACTGCTTCTCCTCGGAAATCAGTGGGCCGATTGAAGTCAAATTTCATATGGAGCTTCTATGGGATGGTGGACACCAAAATTTGCTCATGGGGTCCAGGTCACATGACCAAAATGGCCACCAAGCCATATATGGTAAAAACCCTTCAAAAATAGTCTACTCCTGAACCACTGGGCAGATTTCCACGAAACTTGATAAATGGCATCTGGGACGTTGGCCCATCATAAATTGCTAAAATGGTGACCCTGGGTTGACCTTGACCTTCTTTGTGCCTAGGTCAAACTTTGACACATATCCCCTATGTACTTATTACCGGTGTATACTAATTACCGGTGTATTCTGTTTTATCCGAATTACTATCGCGTGCATTAACATCATTCGGAATTTCTCACATCATTGTTTACAAGACATTTTTCTCTCTGTCTGTATTAAGAAAACAATAGATCAGACCTGTCCATTTCTCAGGGTAAGGGACTTCTTTTATCTGTAATCATAAATAATGATGTTCTGTTTTGTGTAGTTAATAAAATGGTATACTTCATAAAGCCCCGGTCCCACAGACCTTGCGACTGCGATGCGACCTGTCTGCAACTGATTTCGTTGCAACTGGCCCGCGACCTTTGCAACTGTTGAAACTAAATTTGCTCCGTAAATGTGATCGCCGACCCGTCGCCGACTAGTCCGCGACCGGTCGCCGAACGATCGGCGATTAATGTTGCCCAAAGTCGGCGATTGATCAGCGACTTGTCGCCGAAGAATCGCCGTATGATCGGCGACTGACTTGCAACAAGTGAAACATGATCTGGGACTAGTCGGCGATCAATCGGCGACTCTTCAGAGACTGGATAAAACCGATCAACGACTTGTCGGAGACTTTTTTTTCTGTTTTTTTTTTTTTGACACACAAAAATAAACTGAATTTTCGACTGCTGAGAGTCTTCTCTGGGCTGCTGCAAGTCCTCGTCATCCGAAATTGGTGACCGAGCCTTGCTTCCCGTTTTTTTTCGGCTGCGCCGCGGTTTTCTTTTTTTGTCCGCCTCTCTGAACCATGTTGCCTCTTTGAAAGCTGTCGTCGAAATGATGCTAGGATGTTTAACATTTTTTTTATTGTTGTTGGCGCTATAATCGTTCGGTGGTTTTAACACCTTTTTACAGCTTGTCGGCGACCAGTTGCAGATCAATCGCCGACTTATCAGTGATCAATCTCCGATCGATCGCCTACCCATCGAAGAAAAGTTGCCGCCCGGTCGCCGATAGGTCGTGGATCGATCGCGGATCAGTCGGCGATCGGTCTGCGACCAGTCTCCGATAAGTTGTAATAGGGTTGCTAGATTTTACAGCCAAATTTGCATAAATTCGGTCATGGATCGATCTGTGACTGTTCGGCGATCGATCGGAGATTGGTCTGCGACGTCTAGAAAACCATTGCAACTAGTCTGCGATCAAAATCAGTCGCAGCCACACAAAAGACGATCGGCGACTAAATTTGATCGGCGACCATCCCGCGACCTTGCTGCAACCTTTATAAAACCTCCAAGCGACTTCTGAAACCGCTCCGCGATTGCCATTTTTTTAGTCGCAGAAAGGTCGCATCGCGGTCGCAAGCTCTGTGGGACCGGGGTTTAAAACATGCTGTAGAAATCAAAAAAAGGCTTTCAAACAGGTCCTTGCTCTTTCATTTTGAAGGCTAATAACTATTTCATTACAGAACCTCGTCCAATGTAGGCTCTTATACCCAAATAACATTCTACAGGATTTGTTTACATATACACCGGTAATAAGTAACACCGGACATGCCAGATGGTGGCAGGGGTAGTCCAATATAAATAAACAATTCAGCCAGTTGGAGTTTATTTTGTAAAATATATTGTTTATTTCCGTTGAAGGAATGAAACAATAGTTTGACTAGACACAATTTATCAGAATCGGCAGAACAGTTGTTTTATATACTGAGTTGAACAGTTATGCACCGGTAATTAGTAACACCAGTATATGCTTTTGTATTGGAAAATGTGAGAATGCATTTTATCCTGCAAACGATTCAGAATACATTACTAAAGTTTAAGATATATTTTTGCTCCTTACGATAAGGCGCATTTATTGGGGGAACCGTTTTAGGTCCAGGTCACATGACCAAAATGGCCGCCATACCCATATATGGTAACACTCATAAAGCTAAAAGCATCCGGCGGGTCGTGCACTTCAGCTGAAGCACTGGTTCTGATTCTGATTCAGAACCATTAGAGATTAGAATGCCCTTCTCGATTCGATTATTTCGACAGCTGAAGGTGCTGATGATTGTGTAGCTAAATTCACCTCTTTGGTTAGAGCTAGGGACTAACTTCCCACATCACAGGTCCTGGTGTATGAATGTCATTTGACATGTAACCAGTAACAATTCTGTTGTTGTTGTTGTTGTTTTCCAGTTTCCCGGGTCGTCAGCTGGTGGGGTCCCAGGGAACGAATCCATGCTGGCACTACACCGTAGCCGTTCGGTGTTACCCCTATTCCCCGTTGCCGGTGAACAGGGAGACCATCGCTCGGCTCCAGCCCCGTCCGTCCATGTTTGTCGTCTCACGTCTCAGGTGTCTCTGAGCCCACGGGCATCCCCTTGCCCTGTAGCCAATCGCCGAGCTCCGTCCTGAGAGGTTTGTGAAACGGTGCCGTGACCTTTCCAGGTCTCGGTGGGGCTTATATTTTGTCTTCCCGTTTGCTTCAGGAGTGCATGTGTCCTGTCGCTAAAGGGCATCTTTAAATGTAGGAGTTTCTGGGCTAGGCGTGCTTCATATTTCAAGGGCTGTGGATATGTTGCACAGTTCCAATGTGAGCCTTTGTTTTTGTGCAACATAGTTTAGTTGTAGTAATTTGGAACTCCATTCTAAAGGTTTGGCTACGTGATTGCACTGCGTTTAAGTTATAGCAGTGCTGTGCCTTGGGTTTTGGCGGTTTGCCGCAAAGGGGTGTGGGTTGTTTTGTGTAACAGGGTAGGCTCCGAGTTTGACCTTATCATAAAGGGGATCGTTTAGCAGTTAATTATGTTTGAAAGTTTCATTGCAATTTGGAAGACGTTTCTAAAGATTGCTATACACGTTTCCATGCTACGTGTTATGCACCTTATATCCAATCAGGGGATTCGAGACAAAGTTTTTAGCCATTTTGTGGTGCTTATTTGCACAACAAAATTGTAGAGTCCATCCATTTCTTTCTTCTAGCTTGTAGCTTCAGTCGCATCTACACCCTCACGCCAGCACCATGTCTATGGATGTCGTCTACGCTTTTTGTATCAATTTTGATATTGGTATTTTGTTTTTTTTTATTTTTTTGTTTGATTTTTGCATATTTTTGTAACGTATGTACATTTTTACATTATTTGGTCTGTGCCCCCAGCTTATTGAGTATATATGTGGGCGGATGTGCTCGCCCCGCCACGGACCTGTCATGTTTGTTTTTCTTGTGCTTTAAAGATGGTGTTGTCCGTTTTGGGGCAAGCCCACCCGCTCTCTATTGCTGGGTAGGACAGTTTTTGTACCTGCAAGGTTGTGCTTGTAGATTATATTTTGTGATTTTTGTTTATTCTGTACATACAACATATAGTATAGTATGATGGCCTCCGCCGTCTCGGGCCCAAGTTTGTGTTTATTTTAGTAAGTGGGTGACCTCTATCGCGGAGGATGTGGAAGTAGGTCAATCCCCTTTCTGCATTTTTTGTTAAAGTTAGGAAAATGTGGTGCCCCTAGCTAGGCCTCCTCCACGTAGGATGTCATATTCTGTGGGGCAGTAAGTGGGTCATTCTGAGTCGCCATGTTTACATGTCATTATCGCAACCTACGTGAAGGAAGGCACCATAGGAGGAATTGTATTCCTACCTAGTCGTTTGAGGGCCCGAGATATCGTGTGCAGATCTCGTTAGCAATGTAGTTAGTACAAATTCATATAATCATGTAGGTCGCATACAAGCGTCCGCCAGCGCATGTGCGCAGTCGAGCACTCCTATGCGATCTTGTTTTTATGTGTCATATTTACAGTTAACAATGTTTGAAATCGCTTTTTGGGAAAAAACTCTTCTTCTTCTTCTTCTATCTCCAGGTTTTTGATCTCTCTTTTCCTATACTATCCTCTCTACGGGATTCCTACTCTACAAATATTCTACAACTATCGCTATATCTACCTAATTGAGCATTGCGTGGGTGGATGTGTGTTGTTTTAGTTTTGCGTGGGTGGTTGTGTGTTGATGCCCTCCTTCAGGGTCGCGCTTAGTCATGCCCTAGTTAGTTAGTTAATTTCCCTTATCTGTATAAATATTTGGCCGTCTTGACCGTCCGTTTTAATTACGGTCATGGCGCGATTTGCTGTCTTTGATGATACTTATGTTAAACGACAAGGGCAGTACCGAGGGCTGTTTGATGTACCAGGCGAGGTTCGGTTTTTCGGCCGTGGTGGTATGCGCGTGGCGAGCTATGATGTTGACTTGTGGGACAGCGGTTCATATTTTCCGAGGGCAAAATTGGGACAGCGATGGTCGTCTCCACAGGCACTATTATAGGGACCGTATTCATTTGTCAAGGGAGGGACAGAAGCAATACCACGTGTGCTTAGAAGGGGCCTTCCTGCGATTTTTCTGCTGGTCGGGTGTTTATAAAATGTCCTTTTGTGGGCCCCCAGATCATTCCGTTTGGGTAACCTTATAATGTACATCCTTTATTCGAAAGCGAAATTTGCGAAAAAAAAAAAAAAAAAAAAAAAAAAAGAGAAAAACAAAGAGATGTGATAAGGCCTATTGTTTCTTATTTCTGTCCCACTCATCTATGTGCATTCCTGAAGGAGAGCCTTTTTGTTTGCTAGTGTGTTTGTGTGCCGTTCTCCTTTGGGTTGTGTGGTTCTCGATCAGCCAGGATTTTGACGCAACGCTGCTCAGTGCCAAAGTCCTAAGACCGCAAACCCCAGCGTTACATCTCGTCCTGATTTCCCGTTTGCCTCACCCCCTCCGGAGAGGCCGGGCGATGGATTTTCCTTGTGGTGGATCCATGCCCAGTCCCGGCGTGTTCTCGTGTGATCCTCTTTTGGGCAATGTGGCTCCCGATCAGCTAGGATTTTGGTGCAGCGCTCATAAGTGCAAAGCCAGTAGGCCGCAACCACAACGCTACATCTCGTCTTAGCCTCTCGCTTGCCATACCCCTTTGGAGGGTGGGTCGGGGCCATGGATTTTCCTTGTGGTAGGTCCATGCCCCGTTCTGTTATGGTCTTCTCACAGTGATCCAGGGATCGCTGTCACCGTTAGGCACTCCTTAGTGCAAAGCCGAGGCCGCAAACCACAGTGCCCACCGTTGACTTTGTTCCCCTTTTCGCCGTGAGACGGCCGCCCTTTGATCACTACGCTCCTTTTTGGTTGGTTGCGTCTTAGGTGCGGTTAAATCATTTATTGTTTCTGAAATCGGGTCTCTAACGGTTTGGGTTTCAGGCATGTTTGTGTGTAACCTCGTACGGGGTGTGTCTCTCGTAACAGTGCAATAAATTTAGTCTGCGCCCTTAGCTTTCCCCTATATTTTGTCCAGGTAGTTTGTTTTCTCAAAGAATTTGAAAACCGCGTCCCTCATTTCCTGTGACATTAGATTGAGCAAAGAAATCGCGTTTATCTCCCCTTGGTATCCTAGTGCTGTCAGTTCTCCCTTTAGTTCCCTTCTAGCGGGGCCGTGTGCGGGGCACTCTGCGAGGTAGTGTTGAACACTCTCAACCCCGCCACAGTGCCCGCATAATGGATCGGCCGCGTTATAGAAGATGTTGTGTGCATTTAGTCCGTTGACCCCAAGTCTTAGTCGTGTATATATGCGATCGAGCTTTCGGCTGTCGCTGTATTGAACTATTTTCGGGGTCAAGGACTGGCAGATCGAGTGTCTGAAGCCGTGTTGTCCCTGCCATATGCGCGCCCATTCCTTTTTGATGCTGGCCTTAATGATTGTGTAGACTTCTTGTGGGGTGGGGAGGTAGTCAAGTTCCTTCCCCCGGGTCAGAGCTTTTTTGGCCAGCGTGTCTGCGCGCTCATTCCCCTGCACGTTGCAGTGGGAGGGGATCCAATCTATGTTCAGGGTGATGCCTTGTTTCAGTATTTTGTGTATTAGGATATGTAATGTCCTGCAGTATATCGGGTCTTGTAGTGCTGTTTCCAGAGTTTATGCTTTGTACTGAGCTTAATGAGTCCGTTAGTATAACAACACTATCGGGTTTTTCTTCCTGTATCCATTCCAAGGCTTTCTGTATGGCTATAAGTTCTGCAGAGTAGACTGTGAGGTGCTGGTTAAGTTTGAATTTTTGGTCGAAATTTAATTCTGGTATTGTGAAAGCGCACCCTGTTTCTTTTTTGTCAGCATCTTTGCTTCCATCAGTGAAAATTTTAAGCGCTTGCTTATAGTTTTCACTGATGTGTGATTCTGCGATCTCATTGCATTTTTTCTGTGTTGTTTCAGTTTTCTTTATGACACCCGTTAGTGTTGTTTTTGCGCGTAGGCTTCTTAAATTAAAAACTTCCGGATATGTTTTTTCCGCTGTTTTGACCTGTTCGAGGTCATGGTTTTTAATTAGGTCCTGGACTTTGATAATATAGGGGATCTTTCCTCTTAACCTATCTCTGTTAACATGATTGGGCGTGTCGGCGATCATTTCGTTTATGGGGAGAATTTCCCTAAGACTGCTTGAGCGGGCCCAGTACTTGAGCTGCAGTTCATCCCTCCGCAGGTGCAGGGGCATGACGCTGCATTCAATCTCCAGGTCCAGGTTCCCCTGTATGCCCCATTAGCGATTCTGAGGGCTGCGGCCTGTATGCTATCTAGTTTTTTCAGGTGTGATGGCGCCGCAGACGCATATGCTTGGCAGCCATAATCAATTTTGCTTCTTATGAGTGCTGTGTACATTTTGATCAGGGTTTTCTTGTCTGCTCCAAAGTTTGCCCCCGAGACCGCCCTGAGCACATTTAGGTCCCGCTGGGACCTGGACACCAGATTTTCAATGTGCAGTCTCCATGTTAGATTGCTATCAAAGTACATGCCCAGGAATCTGGCATGACTGGCGTACTTTATTTCCTGCCCGTCATACGCAAGCCTGGGCATGCCCTTTGTGTCTGCGAAATTTCTATTGAAAACCACCACTGTTGTTTTTTCAGTTGTAACAATTCTGCTTCTGATTCTGATTCAATATACCATCTGAGAGAAGAATTCCCGCCTTCCTTCTTCTTTGGAGAGTCCGGGAGTCAAGACAATTCACCGACAAGACAACTCACCGGACACGGGTCGTTTCGCCCGTAAGTCGTTTCACCCGGGGGGGGGTCGTTTCGCCCTGTTTGGTGGGTCGTTTTGCCCTTATTTTTTTCAAGCCCTATGGATTGAGGTTAGATATTTTTGTACCCTTGAACAAAAACAAACGAATCGTCTGCTATGCGATTTTCCGTGTTAAGCGGACTGGCGCATTTCAAGCTAAAAGTGCCCAACCCATTAGCAGATGACATTTTCGCAAGTTGGTTTTGAAAGACAAACACACCTATTCAAACATGTTTACGACAAACAATATAGAAAAAAAATCTGATAAAAATGTTCGATAGCTCAAAACATAGATAGTTCTTGTCACATTTTTATATAAATGAGAGAGAGAGAGAGAGAGAGAGAGAGAGAGAGAGAGAGAGAGAGAGAGAGAGAGAGAGAGAGAGAGAGAGAGAGAGAGAGAGAGAGAGAGAGAGAGAGAGAGAGAGAGGGAGAGAGAGAGAGAGAGAGAGAGAGAGAGAGATGCATCTTTTTGACTGATAGGTAGCTATATCGGCCCCCGCCCATCGGGGCTTGAAGAAATAGATGCTTCCATGAACCGCGCACCGGAAAAGCGCTTAGTCCAGGCAAAGCGGCGCGAATCGGCCCGTCCATAAATCCTATTGGTTTCAGTGGATGACAGGGCTTGTCGTTTCATCTCGGGCCCCACAAAATTTGAAGCAACGTCTTTACAGTGTAATCCAACATGCACAGTCTGAATTTTATATCAATAATTTCGCTCCGCTCATCATAAAAATCACCGATTTTATCGGATAGGTATTGTATGAATTTAACGGCATTCGTAAAAACTCTTAGACGGGTGCCAAGGCTTTTGTTTTCAATCTTAGTGCCTCAAACGAAGCAGCTGGGTTTTGGAGAGGCCTTTTGTTTAAATTTAAGTGTCTTCACCAAACAATAGAGACGGATTTTTATTCCGATGTCATCCAAGTATAAATTTAACGGCGTTCGTAAAAACTCTTACACGGGTGCCAAGGCTTTTGTTTTCAAATTTTAGTGCCTCAAATGGAGCAGCTGGGTTTTGGAGAGGCCTTTTGATTAAATTTTAGTACCTTCTTCGAACAATAGAGACGTGGCAAAGGTCATCCAATATGGCCGACGCGCCGTGACGTCATCCTCGCGCATGCACAGTCGGTGATGCCAAAGTTATTCCGAGGTCATCCAATATGGCTGCCGCGCCGACGCGCCGTGACGTCATCCCCGCGCATGCGTAGTCAATGGGGCTAAACCGGCCCCTATACAACTAGGGCATTCCAATCTCTAATGGTTCTGGAGAAGAACGACTCTTTATAAATGTCAGTTCTTGCAGTAAGGGTCTGAAACGCCAACGAATGGTGGTTTCCACAGTGTCTAGCTGGGGAACAAGGTCATCTGTTAGTATGCAGGTAGCACCCTTTAGACCTTTGTATAAAAGGATGAGCCTACTGTCTTTTCTCCTTTTCTTGAGAGACTCCCATTTTAATTTTCCAAGTATTCTAGTCATGCTCCCAGTTTCAAAGCAGTAATTGCCCATTACAAATCTAGCAGCTCTATTCTGAACTTTTCCAATTTCTTCGTTAAGGACCACTCCACCTGGGTCCCAGGTATAACTGCCATATTGAAAGATTGGACGAACAAGACCTTTATATGCTGCCTCTTTTACATCCTGAGGTCACTGATGAAGATTTCGCCTCAGGAAACCAAGCATTCTATTTGCCTTAGTACACATGTTGCTAATATGAGTAGTCCGTCTCAAGTTGTGTGTGATTGTCACTCCAAGGTATTTAATGAAGTCCACATTCTCGAAGACCGTTCCCTCTAAGGTGTAAGAAGCCTCAACTTTATTAGATCTCTTCCTAGTTATCAGCATAATATTGCATTTAACTGGCTGAAATATCATGCCCAATTTTCGGGCTCAGCATCATAATCTATCTATGTCAGTCTGAAGTTTCAGTGAGTCATCTGTATCTCTAGATTCCTGGTTACAAACACAGTCGTCTGCGAACAGTCTTATTTCTGAGTCAATGTCAGTAGAAATATCATTGATGTATAGGGATAACAATAGTGCAGCAAGAACAGTCCCTTGTGGGACTCCAGACAAAACTGGAGCCCACTCCGAAGATTCACCATTAACAACAACGCCCTGTTTTCTGTAGCAAAGAAAGGAATCCATCCATTTGGGGGTCTCCCTCACCCCAATTCGGTAACCAAATAACTTAGATTTAAGTAGTTCATGAGGAGGGGTGTCAAAAGCCTTCTCGAAATCCAGAATAAATGTGTCCATCTGTCCCCCTTTGTCCAAGATTTTTGCCTAGTCATTAATAACTGACTCAGCTGAGTTTCATTTGTTTGTATTGGAGTTTAACAGCCAAGTCAACACTATTTTAGGTCATTTTTGAGCCGGTCAGTTTACCTATCGACACTTTCCTGGGCCATAACCATGCCTTTTCCTAAATGCATGTTTTCTGTCTGACAAAAGTTTATGCTCAACCAAGTGGGCCATGATGTTTGAGCAGACTATATGTTCAAGCAATTTACACAGAACACAAGTCAGAGACACAGGGCGATAATTAAGGACCAGAGCCCTATCTCCTTTTTTGAAAAGTGGACAGATGTTTGCTAAGACTCATTCTTTGGGGATTTCATTCGTATAAAGAGACTGTTGAAACAAGTGTGCAAAAACTGGACCTAACTTATTTGCTAGTTCCTTCAGGACTCCAGGATGAAGCTCATCAGGTCCTAAGGACTTACCGGGGTTTAAGCCTTGAAGTAACTTGATCACTCATACAACTGACACAATATTATCCAAGAATGGGGCCGATCTTCCAGTCAATGGAATCTCCATGAACTCAGTTTTGCGGTTGTCACAGGGATGGAAAAAGAACATGACTCGACCGGGGCTCGAACCCAGGGCCTCTCGCATACCGTGCGAGCACTCTACCGACTGAGCTACCGAGCCACACGGTCGACCTGCTACATTTCCCCCTGCCTAATTAGATTCTTCCCAAATCTCTTCTCAAGAGATTCGTCCCGAACCTCTATCCAGTCCGGCTGCGAGATTTATTTTCATACTCTTTCATGCCCTCAAAATGTAACAGTTGAAAAAACGCTAATCACCTTTACCCGGCCGGGGATCGAACCCGGGCCGCCTGATTGGTAAGCAAACACTCTACCACGTCGCTACAAAAGCCAGCTTGTACCGAAAGGTAGTACAAAGTGTGCTATATACCTATACCTAATGACATTCTCCCCCTCCACATTGAAATTCGTCCTCGAATTTCTGGGAGTCCGAGAATCACGTGAAATGATACTCAAGGAGTTTTAATGCCCATGTGGGTTATTTACGGAGGGCGCAAAATATAGAAGGTGAAAAAAAAATGCTAATCATCTTTACCCGGCCGGGGATCGAACCCGGGCCGCCGGATTGGTAAGCAAACACTCTACCATGTCGCTATAAAAAGCCGGCTTGTACCGCAAGGAAGTACAAAGTGTGCTATAAACCCTATACGGTTTATTTTTGTTATTGTTTGTTTTTGCGTGTTTGTGTCGCTTATATTATTTTATTTTGGATAGCCTATTGGCCATTTTGTGGGAAAGTAACTGTCCTTTTGGCTTTCCGCTATTGATGTTTCCATTAGGTTTGTTGTTTTATGTTTGTGTTTCTCTCCCTTTGGTGTCTCGGATGGGAACTGTGGGTTGATTGTATCGATTCCTGATCATTGCCTCCACTTCTATTATTAAATGCATCATTGAATTGGCCAACTAGTTCCTCTGCCATTTCAGAGTAGAAGTAAAACAAAGATCAGGAATTGATACAATTAACTTACTCCACCCATAAAAGACACCAAAGGGAAAGCAATACAAACATTAAGCGACCAGACCATAATGGAAACCAGAGTCTGATTCAGCAACCCCGATCCCTCCTCTTTTATTAAGGGGCGGGATATCTTGCCTGTCTTTCTTATAGTTATTGATATATCTGTAGAAGTCTCTGGGATTTGTCTTTACATCACCTACCAAAATAGAGGTGAGTGCAATGACCAGGAATCGATACAATTAACCCACAGCTCCCATCAGAGACACCAAAAGGTAAAGAAACACACACATGAAACAACAAACCCTAATGGAAACATCAATAGCGGAAAGCCAAAAGAAAAAATACTTTCCCACAATATGACCAATTGGCTATCCAAAACATAATAATATATGCAATACAACACTCAAATACAAACCATAAAAAATAAACCGTGACCAAAGAAGCGCCTTGGAACGGTCAGTGAAACGAATTCCACTGGGGGGCTTAAATCGATTTTACGTGGCCACAATCCTCGCCCTTACTTCCGTCGCGATTTAGACAAATAATTAGTTCAGTCCGCATGAAGGCCTCCTAACTCATCAGTGCAACATCTCCGTGAACACAAAAAAATCAAACACCCACAGAGATGAAACAACGGTGAGGACTCGACAGCAAGAAATCACTGAAATGCCGGAGCAAAAGAAAACCAACAGTTAGACTCCGATGGACCCAACCAGAGACAGAGCATCAGGCACCAACCAACATTACATTGAATTAGATCTCTCTAATTCTCAGTAAGCCTTTACGATGGAAACGTCATAGAATATGAGGCCTGACCCACCGACGTTCAATTAAAGAGGGAAGCAACGTTGTCAGCCGTGATTGGGTTAACTACCATGCATGCAGTCTGTCATATAACATTTATGTTGTACCCAATCTTTTTATATCGAAGAATAATTTTGCGAAATTGGGTGCAGAAGTAATTGCGGTTATATATTTTTTCTGAATTTATATACTAAGTCACCATAAACTTCGGGTTCTGATAAACCTTGTTGTAGAAGAGATTTAAGTAAGTTCTGAATAGTTAGATCCTTTGGAAGCAAAGAATACACACAAAAAAAAACGAAAATAGCAGACTCGGTTTAAATGAGTCTGTTCATGACCAGTACGGAAATGTGCAACACCGGCCACGCCCTCTAGCATCGGCTTAAGCAGAACTCTATTTTCGAAATGATTCTAATTGAACCCAATGATCCTAAAGGACAAGAAAATATAATCTGCACTACGCTGGATGTACGGGGAGACTTTTTACGGCCGCCAATATTGAATTTTGAAATTAAATCAGAATGACGTCTATAAAATTTTGAAAAGGCTTTGCGTAGTTTATGGTACCGATAACCCTGATTAAGAAGTTAAGCAGTTAACAATTTATTACGAGTGTTGAAGTCAGTTACATAACTACACACTCTGGCAAATCGAAATAATTGCGAAATATAAACGCCATAGGATGGCGCACGAGAGGAACATCACCATCCAAAAAAGGAAAATTTACAATCTCAAAATCAAAATCATCGCGTTTAGCATAAATTTTGCAAGAAACAAACCCGTCTAGAATAGATAGATGTAAATCCAAAAATGGAGCCCCGGTATCAGAAGAATTTGCTTTATTTTACCAACCATCGAAATACGTATTGTCAATATTTAATACATCATCCAAATATCTAGAAGTCGACCTAAAATCTTCAATGATTTCAGATTGGTTTTCAGCAGAAAGGGACAGCATGAAGTCTCTCTCATAACAAAACAAAAACAGACCAGCCACAAGGGGTGCGCAATTAGTACCCATCGGAATATCCATAACTTGTCTAAATAACTTAGTACCAAATCTTATGTAAATATTGTCAAGGAGAAAGGCGAGTGCTTCACGCACTTTCTGACATGACAATAAAGTATAATTATTATGCCCTTCAGAAATGAAAACAAGAGGGCCATGATGGCCCTGGATCGCTCACCTGTTCCATAGTGTAACAAGTGGGCCCTAGGGAGGGCCATTATTGGCCCCAGGGCTTTAATGTGCATAATGTTGAGGGAGGTCTTAAAGGTGAAGCTTCATACCAAACATCAACAAAGGCTATAATTTGAACAATCTTGGCAAAAGTTCACAAGATGAAGCTACACATCAAATATCAAAGACCTGGGCCCTGCGGTTTCAGAGAAGAAGTTTTTTTTATAAAAAATATTCCCTACATAAGCCTATGCAAAACCAAATGGCCCGGGCTATATAAGTCTATGTAAAACCAAAGGGCCCCGGGGTGGACCATTTGTGGTCCCAGGGCTATAATTTGAACAATCTTGGTAGAGGTCCACTAGGTAAAGCTCCATACCAAATTTCAAAGACCTGGGCCTTGCAGCTTGAGAGAAGAAGAATTTTAAAGATTTCCCTATATAAGTCTTTGTAAAACCAAAGGGCCCCGGAGCGGGAATATTTTTGGTCTCAGGGCTATAATTTGAACAATCTTGATAGAGGTCCACTAGATGCAGCTTCATACCAAATATCAAAGACCCTGGCCTTGTTGTTTCAGAGAAGAAGATTTTTAAAGATTTTCCCTTAATTAGTCTATGTAAAAACAAAGGGCCCCAGATCGGGGGATTTTTTGGCCCCAGGGCTATAATTTGAACAATTTTGGTTGAGGTCCATTAGATGAAGCTTCAAACCAAATATCAAAGTCCTGGGCCTTGCGGTTTCATATGAGAAGATTTTTAAAGATTTTCCCTATATAAGCCTATGTAAAACCAAAGGGCCCCGGGGCAGGGGCATTTTTGGCCCCAGCACTATAATTTGAAAAATCTTGGTAGGGATCCTTTAGATGAAGCTTCATACCAAATATCAAAGAGGTCCATTAGATGAAGCTTCACACCAAATATCAAAGACCTGGGCCTTGTGGTTTCAGAAGAATTTTTTTTTAAGTTTTTGGCGAAAATAATTTTGGCTCCTGTGACCTAGATCTGCAATGGACCGGAACCATTTGAAAAGTTTGAAAGGGGACCACCTAAGGATCATTCCTGTGAAGTTTGGTCAAAATCCGATCAGTAGTTTAGGAGGAGATGTCGGATGGAGAAATTGATTACGCACGCACGGACGGACGCAAACATCATTCCTGTGAAGTTTGGTAAAAATCCGATGGTTTAGGAGGAGATGTCGTTTAAAGTATCAAAGTCCTTGGCCTTGCGGTTTCAGAGAAGAAGATTTTTAAAGATTTTCCCTATATACGCCTATGTAAAACCAAAGGGCCCCGGGGCGGGGGCATTTTTGCCCCAGCACTATAATTTGAACAATCTTGGTAGGGGTCCACTAGATGAAGCGTCATACCAAATATCAAAGTCCTGGGCCTTGCGGTTTCAGAGAAGAAGATTTTTAAAGATTTTCCCTATATAAGCCTATGTAAAACCAAAGGGCCCCGGGGCGGGGGCATTTCTGGCCCCATCACTATAATTTGAATAATCTTGGTAGGGGTCATTTAGGTGAAGCTTCATACCAAATATCAAAAGACCTAGGCCTTGTGGTTTCAGAGAAGAAGATTTTTAAAGATTTTCTTTATATAAGCTATGTAAAACCAAAGGGTCCCGGA